>CM060448.1:26333890-26679743 GCA_030545235.1 Helianthus tuberosus
TCAAAATTTAACTTTTTGCCACATAAGCAGTCCACATCAGCAAAAAACCAACGGGGTTAGACCTAAGTTAGAAAAAGCTCATTGGGAGAAAATAGGTTAAAAATATGGGACTGTCACATAACACTTCGTTAGTTGGGACTGTTGCCGGCCAATAGGTAACAGTTGGGATTATTTAAATCCAATTTCCGTAAAAAAATACCTTTTTAGCTCCAATTCTCTCTCATGTAGCATCAAAGTAAAATCCGTTTGTTTTGAACGGAGGTTTATGTTCAACCGTTCCGCATACTCAACCATACCGGGAAATATGATGTCAAAACCAAAGGGAGACGGGTGACTTTTGTCAGTAGCTGAAGCAAAATTCGACTCAATAAAATGTAGACCTGCAACAAGAGTTGACTATTTAATGAATAAACAATAACACTTGACAGACAGCAAGCAAAAAAACGCTAACCTTTATTAATTTGGTCATCCCCAACATTCCATCGTTTTAATGCAACAATACATGCTAATGTTGAAGAGAGGGAATCTTTAAGTAACGGATGAGTACGACTGTGATTAACGAGACCCCATGAACCATCATCAAGCTGATTATCAACTAACCAGTTAAGACACTCGGGGAAACATGGGGATTTGGGTGAGCTAGGAGAAGGGACCATGGCTACCCAGGCTGTGTCGTATGAAGAAACCGAAAGGTCCACATTGTTGAACAGTTTTCGGATTCTTTCTTTGGTTGTATCAATGGCCTGCGTAAAAATGCAAATAAATTCAGTTTATTAACTTATTATTTTAAATACATCAAGAGGATAAGGAAATAATTGCAAAAAGTTATACCAGATTGGTGGGATTAGCTTGTCCAACATGAGAAGAAGCTGCTCAAACACGAAACTTGAATCAATCCAATAAATGAAGAAGAGCAACATGTAAACAAAGTGCAAAAAGATGTATATTTGTACCTGTGTGAATAGCTGACAGAGCCCATGAACGATACGGTTTGGTTGACAAAGGGTCAGTCATGCTTTGTGTAATATTCATTGATGTTTCGTTTAGCAAAACTCTTTTTTTCCTGTTTCAATTGGCTGCAAAAAACGTCGAATTAGGAAAAAAAGAAACCTCAATGTAAGTATTAGATGAGTTTCTCCCGTAGCAGACCGGGGATTTTCAAAGCATTTTGTGAAAGCAATTTTCAAAGCATTTTACCATGAAGTTGCCACCAAACATGATCAATTTCCGAACAATGCTCACAGTTTAACAAACTTATGAACCTAAATTATAGGTCCAAAAAAAAAAACTAGCCCTAATATCAACACCATCAGACCAAATTAGAATGCATCCTAAATATCCCAAAAGAATTAGAGATATCCATACCTGAGAATTGCGAAGAACAACAGAAGCAAGAAGATGCGCTGAAGAAGATATAAGCAAATGTCGGAATTTAACTTGATTCCAAACTTGTTTTCTTCGATACATATATATACTATTAAAAATATATGTGTGTATTAAAAAAAGAGTAAATTACACAGATTGTCCTTTAATTACACCCCAAATTCCAGTCCCTGTCCTTTGTCATTAATTTGTGCATTCCTTGTCCTTTAATTAATAAATTTGCACACACCCTGTCTTTTTCTCCAAACCCCATCCAACTATCCAGTTAAATACACCCATGTGCATGTCACGTGAGGGGCAAAATTGTCCAAACCACAGATATTTATGTGTGTGTTATATACATTTAGTCGTTTACTTGGACATGCTAAAACCTTTAGATTTTTTGGCTGGGGACTAAAAGCGTTACAAAGTGTGAACCACAGGGACTATCCATGTACTTTTAGAAAGTTAGAGGCCAAATCCAAAATTTAGGCAAACCACATGGACCATCTGTGTATTATACTCTTTATATAAAGCAGAAAAGATTAGATATCTTACAGTTTGAATAACATGGCTCGTTACATCTCGTTCTTGCCATTTGAAAGCTGTGTCTCCAATCCAACAGATTGCATCTTTTAATGCTAAAAATAAAATTCGAACTTGCTCCGAACAGCAATCATTGTCAACGTCTACATTCCATCTGCAGTTTATAAAACAAAATCCTTTAAAAATTCAAAATGATTAAGAAAATCACGTAAATATGGAACAAGATTATACTTTTCAACACACTGAATCAGATTGGCCAATTCGTCGATAGTACCACCTACGTCAAAAAAGTCATCAACTACTGTAGTAAGGATGCCGTTTTTGGCCCATGAAATACGTGCGTCCGATAATTCAGGAGATGAAAGTGTTGCGGCAACAGAGAAGTAACAGTAGACTGTCTTTTGCCTAGCAAACTTGAGCTGGTCCAATTTGTTATCTACCACCCACCTGGTGCCACGTCATCACTTCTTCGTTAATCAAAATATAAAGAGTAAAATGTCATTTTCGTGTCAGTTTTGCAACTTTCGTCCAAAGGTTTGTTTTTCAAAATCTGGATCCAAAAGGTCAAAACCTCATGATGAAAATGGCATTTTACTCAAATATAAATAAAAAAAATAACTTTTGATACAAACCTTTCAAGACCTTTTAATTCTTCACGGTAAATAGATTGGCAGGAGTTATAATCTTCAACTGCGAACCTTATGTAATCCTTGTTGCCAATATTCGATGATCTGGCGTTAATCAGAGAAAAATACTCAGAGCTGTCACTGCTTAATACTTTAAATATTTACACGTGAAATTAAAAACTCACCGATATGTAGTTTTCAAAATTCTTGTATCGTCAACATTGTAGCGATCTATATTTCGTCTAGTGTTTATGCGTTCTAAACCGGTATTGAATGGGAACTTAAGAGCATTCTCCACCTGATTAAATTAACCATTCAGATATGTTGGTTACACAGACATGAAAAAACAGACGTAATTATGACTCAAAGTCAAAATCACAACCTCTTTGTGAATAAATTTAGAGAGCCGGTTTGAATCAGTGGATATTATCCGTCTAAGAATATCACCCGACCTCAAGATTTGTTCTCCGAAAGATAATTCCTCTGGGTATAAAACCTGTGATGCATTATACACTTCAACAGCTGCATATTCGTCTTTGAAAGCTCCTTCGTTAGTAATTTCAGCCAACGGATCTACGCCACATGTCAAGTCACAAAATGAAAAATATAACAAAAATATAATAAAATAAAATAAATGACTTATAATATGTTTTTTGTTTATATACCTGAGGATACTTCATACCCGTTGATCCTTAATAACCGAAAGGCTAAAGCACAAGTTACAACATCCATGAATATTTGCTCATCTCGCTCCAACCAACATCTAGATTCGACCAAATGATTTGCATTAACCTTCCATATGTTTTGATTTAATAAAATGAATATTTTACCTGTATGTTTCGTCTAAAACATTTTTAACTTCCACGCTGAAATGGCGTGCGATTCCTAATCTTTCAAGCGTATCAACCATGGAAAGCCGGATATATAAATCAAGAGGATAAACTGTCGGGACTGGGATTCACCACTTAGATTTGTTAGCACAATGTAGGATTTCTTCATAGGATATCGATAAATAACTAAGTAAGAAACGCGTACCTGCATTACCAAACTTGTCCAAAAGTGAAGTTAGATAATTAAGACAACCAGTATCTTGATGATTAATAAAAGCAGCTGCTGTTGCTGACGGTGAGTTGACAACCGAACCGTTTTTCAGCTGATATTTCTTCACCATATGCCAATCATATAAGTTACCGAGTCCTTCTGAAATATACGCCAGATATGCTTCCATCTCATTTGAATGACATCTATATGATAATCATATAAGTTAGAAAAAGCTCATTGGGAGAAAATAAGTTAAAATATGGGACTGTCACAAAACAATTCGTTAGTTGGGACTGTTGCCGGGCAATAGTGAATAGTTGGGATTATCTAAATTCAGTTTCCGTGAAAAAAAAACCTTTTTAGCTCCAGATCTCTCTCATGCAGCATTAAAGTAAAATCTGTTTGTTTTGAACGTTGGTTTATGTTCAACTGTTGCGCATACTCCAGCATACCAGGAAATATGATGTCAAAACCAAAGGGAGATGGTTGACTTTTGTCAGTAGCGGAAGCAAGATTCGACTCAATAAAACGTAAACCTGCAACAAGAGTCGACTTACTATTTAATGAATGAACAATAATACTTGAAAGACAGCAAGCAAGAAGGCAGCAAAAAAACGCATACCTTTATTAATTTGGTCATCCCCAACATTCCATCTTTTTAATGCAACAATACATGCTAATGTTGAAGAGAGGGAATCCTTAAGTAACGGGTGAGTACGATTGTGATTAAGGAGACCCCATGAACCATCATCGAGCTGGTTATCAACTAACCAGTTAAGACACTCGGGGAAACAAGGGGATTTGGGTGAGCTTGGAGAAGGGACCATGGCTACCCAGGCTGTGTCGTATGAAGAAACCGAAAGGTCCACATTGTTGAACAGTTTACGGATTCTTTCTTTGGTTGTATCAATGGCCTGCATATAAATTCAGTTTATTATTATTATAAATACAAAAATAAGTGACTGCAATAAGTTATACCAGATTGGTGGGATTAGCTTGTCCAACATGAGAAGGTGCTGCTCAAACACATAACTTTGAATCAATACAAGAAATAAAGAAGAGCAACATGTAGACAAAGTGCAAAAGGATGCAGATTTGTACCTGTTTGAATAGCTGACAGAGCCCACGATCGATTCGGTTTGGTTGACAGAGGGCCAGTCATGCTTTGTGTAATTGTAATGTTCATTGATGTTTCGTTTAGTATAATTCGTTTATTATTTCCTGCTTCAGTTGGCTGCAAGAAACGTCCATTTGAAAAACAAAAAAAACAAAAAATCAATATGAGTATTAGATCAGTTTCTCCGGTAGGCCGGTTTTTTTCCTACGGGTTTACCTTTTTCGGTGTCAACTGAATTAGAGATATAAGCAAGTGTGTTGAGTTGTTGACTAAATGTCGGATTACAAACCAGTTTACTTCGATATATATACTAAAAAAAACTCGTGTTCATATATTATATATTAAAAAAAAAAAACTCATGTTCATATATTTTAGTAGGAATTAATCCCATCTAGTGCGACTATTTTAATCCTTACCGTCGTCAAAAGTGGAAATTCAGTGGGTTTTAGTGGTCTTGGTATACCAAAGGAAGCAAAATTATAAAAACGATAGTGGTAATCAGGGGCGGACCTAAGACTTGACGTGGGTGGGTGGACGCCCCCTTGAAAGAAAAATAATTAGTGTATTATTTATTGGCGAATTTTCCTCTATAATATTCCTTTATTCCTCTTCCATATTATTGCATACAGGGCTGTAAACGAACTGAACGAACACGAACAAGACCTTGTTCATGTTCGTTCGTTAAGGAAATAAATTGTTTACCAACGGTTCATGAACACTTACCAAACGAGATTTTATGTCCGTGTCCGTTCATTAAGGAAATGAGCGTGTTCACGAACGGTTCACGAACACAAACGAACACAAACGAACAGAAATAAATTTGGCAAACGCGACGAAGGATAAAGATAGATGGCCCAGAGAGTAGCACTCGAACTTGAATCCCTTATTGTGGAACGGATGTCGATCGTATTCGCTGATGTATAAAATGAGAAATGAAAGGGAAATGATGCATAAACAAGGTGAAAGAGGGTTTCCTAGTTTAATTGTTAGGGTAATAAAATTAATAAAAGTTTAATAATATAAAGCACATATAAAATATATGTAAGTACAAAGATCTTCAATTAAAACACAAACACACGAACATAAACGAACGCAAATCAACGAATGTTCACGAACACGTTCACGGACACCGGCCTTACCGAACGAACTTAAACGAACTTCCCGCCGAACGGTTCACGAACTGTTCGTTGAACGTTCGGTTTGTTTACAGCCCTAATTGCATAGATAATTTCTCCTTGGATGAAGGCCCTCATTACTTATTTCCTTTATTACGTACAAGTCATCTTTGTATTTATATTATTGCCTTATACCAGTTTGATTATCAATCAATAAACAATTCAACCTTGACGTTGATATCATCGACTTGTTCATGGTATCAGAGCAGGCTCAAAACCCTGCTCTAATCAAAACCCTTGTTCCAATAAAAATCATGGCCCCTGTTCCCAGAAGGCAAGAAGAAAACGACAACCGGGAAACAATGAAACGCGATACGCTGGTAGGAAAGGATGCTCTGCGTGGTGATGTTATTGAACATTGCACTTTCTGTGGGAGAGATGGTCACAACAAAGAAGGCTGCTTCAAAAGAATCGTTTATCCTGATTGGTGGCCAGGAAACAAAACAAAACGTGAAAGTGCCAACGCCGCCAACTTCGCAGGAAAATAGGAAGAAGAGGATGAGTGGGTAATGGACTCGGGGGCCACCGATCACATTACTCACGATCCGGATTTTCTTACTAATAAAAATGAAAACAGGTTCGAAGCACCGATCATCGTCGCCGGTGGAAACAAATTTCCTGTTAAAGGAAGAGGAGTTGGCACCTTAAAGGGGGACATTGAAATTAAAATGTCCTTTATGTTCCTGATCTCAAATGCAATTTATTGTCCGTGAAACAATTAACTAAAAGCTTGTAATGAGCAGTTACATTCTTTCCTGATTTTTGTGTTATGCAGAAACTCCACACGGGGAGCTTGATTGGTGCGGGTAGATGCAAGAAGGGACTATATCGGATGGGGATGATCAAGAATAAAAGAAAGGCTATGATTGTTACTAAGGACGTCTGGCACAAAAGACCGGGACATGCTTCCGCTGCAAAACTCCATGAGATTAGTTTCCTTAAAAACATTGTTTTTAACAAGTTGTGTGATGCTTGTTCTAAGGCTAAGGACACAAGACTTCCTTTCCCCATTAGCATTACCAAAACAACTTATTGTTTTGATTTATTGCATTGCGACATTTGGGGTAAGTACCGTACACCCTCATTCACAGGAGCAAGTTATTTTTTTACCATTGTGGATGATTTTAGTAGAGCTGTTTGGGTATTTATTTTAAAATATAAACATGAGGCCAATGGGTGTCTTAAAGATTTTCATAAAATGGTTCAAACTCAATTTGGAAAGAATGTCAAGAAAGTTAGATGTGACAATGGAGGCGAATTTACCTCCAATGACATGATGACCTTTTACAAAGAAAATGGGATGGTTCTTGAAACAACATGCCCATACACGCCTCAACAAAATGGAGTCGTTGAAAGGAAACACCGTCATCTCCTTGAAACGGTTCAAGCTCTTCGGTTTGAGGCAAATTTACCCAAAAGGTTTTGGGGGGAATGTGTTTTAACGGCCACCTATATAATTAACCGGCTAACCTCTAGTGTTAATGATAATAAAACGCCTTATGAGTTGCTTTACAACCAAAAACCCAACTATGATTTCATGAGGGTCCTTGGTTGCCTAGCATACTATTGGAACACCGACACTAAAGGGGATAAGTTCGAGGAGCGGGGGAGACCCGGGATTTTCTTAGGGTACCCACCATTCACAAAGGGGTATACAATCTATGACTTTGAAAGTAAAAAAATGATAGTCTCAAGAGATGTTTGATGTCATGAGAATCACTTTCCTTTCAAGGCCATTCAAGTCCCTCAAAACAACGATCCTTTTGAACTTGAGATCCCACCTATTGATTCCAATGAAAACCAAAACCCAATTGGGCCTGCTCAAAATGACGGCCTATTAACCGAAGATGAAGGAGAAGCGACTAATGGCCATCCTTTAACCCAACATGAATCTACTTCGAGTGGGCATCTGCCTCAACATGAACCCATTTCGAGTGAGCCTCTGCCTCAACAAGAACCCACTTTGAGTGGGCCTTTTCCCCATCAAGAGCCCACTTCAAGTGGGCCTTTGCCTCAACAGGAACCCAACTTTGAAACCGTTGGGCCTCAAAACATGCACCCTGATCATGATTCAATTGAAGGACGGGGCAAACTAACCAGATTTCCATCCACTCGTCTCGAAGGCTTCGAAGTCAAGCTTCCTCCATCTATAGTCCGTGTGTCTCCATCATCTAATCAAGACTCCTTAAAGGTACACCCCTTGTCCAATTTTATTTCCTATAAAAATTTTTCAAAGGCTCACAAAGCTTTTTTGACGGCCATTAATTCACATGATAAGCCGAGAAACTTTGCGCAAGCTGTACAGGACGAGAGAGGGAAAGAAGCTCTGAAAAAGGAGATCCACGCTCTTGAAGAAAATGGTACGTGGACACTTGAAAATTTACCGGAAGGGAAACGTGCCATAGATTCCAAATGGGTCTATAAAGGATTCACACAACAAGAAGGCATTGATTATCACGACACCTTTGCTCTTGTCGCCAAGTTTGAGACGGTTAGGACTCAATTGACCATCGCTACAAAACGGAATTGAATAATTAATCAAATGGATGTCAATAACTCCTTCTTCAATGGGGACTTGCATGAGGAAGTTTACATGTAGATTCCACAGGGGTTTTCTAAGGAAGGGGAAACTAGAGTTTAGAGGTTGAGGAAATCTCTTTACGGCCTAAAGCAAGCTTCACGGAATTGGTATCAAAAATTCACATCCTCTTTACTCGACTTGGGCTTTCAACAATGGAAGGTAGATTATTCATTATTCATTCGTAAACAAGGCAACAACATTGTGGCGATTTTAATATACGTGGATGACGTCATTATGGTTGGTAACAACAAGGAGATGATTCAAGAAATGAAGAATGAATTAAATCGCCGATTTAGCATCAAGGACCTTGGGGATCTTAAATATTTCCTTGGAATTGAGGTAGGTCGTACTTCAAGGGGGCTCGTTCTGAGCCAAAGAAAGTACACTCTTGACATTCTAGAAGATTATGGCTTCCAAGGATGTCGACCGAGCACATTTCCTATGGAACCAAACTTGAAACTAGACAAAGGAACTACAAAACCAAAAATAGATGGTGGTAGATATCGCAGGATCGTGGGTCGATTACTTTATCTACAAGCCACCAGACCCGACATCACATATCTTGTTAATGTTCTCAGCCACTTTGACTCAGATCCTAAACAACCTCACCTCGATGCGGTTCATCGTGTTCTCCGCTATCTCAAAGCAACTCCAGGCCAAGGAATTCTTTTGTCACGGGAAAATAGCTATAAGCTAGTTGGGTATTGTGATGCGGATTGGCTTGGCTGCCCCTTTTCTAGACGCTCTCGAACCGGGTACTTACTTTTATTAGGAGGTTCTCCAATCTCATGGAAAACTAAGAAACAGTCTGTTGTTTCTCGTTCCTCTACCGAAGCCGAGTACCGATCAACGGCTTCTACCACCAGTGAGATTTAATGGTTGTGATGGCTCCTACAGGAGCTCGACATTCCTTTGTGTTGGGATTGAACCCTATCAGAGGAACAGATAATGTAAAGCCAAAACTGGATCAAAGCAGTGGATCCAGAATAAGCAGACGTTTACAGTTGGTTCATGCAAATCTCTCCCCTTGAAAGTGGTTTCATATCTGCTGACCTCCTATCTGCTGATCATACTAAGTGCTGACCTACAACTGCTGCTTTATATCTACTGACCAAAGTCAAAGACTGATGGAAGACCAAAGCTCTGTTGACTCTATCTACTGCCTTGGGTCAAGTACTGCTGATCCGGACAAGCACTGCTGGGTTCACAGCAGTGGAAGGATGCAGCAGCAGTTTAAGTGTCTTTTATGTAATGTAATGTAATAGCAGTAGTTTAGTACATAAGTGTTTATAGATCAGTAGTTAGAGTTTGTTAGGAGGTTAGATGTCACTTTCATGGTGACGTCAGCTAAGATGCTCAGTGGTTTGCAAGTGCTTATAAATAGTTCAGTACTTTGTACTGTTCTATCAGTTCTTTTGATCAATCGTCTTCTTTGCACGAACAAACCACTGAGCTCTGGCTGAGGGGGAGTTTGCATTCTTACATCAATCATTGTAATCGTTGTTGAAACAAATTCAATCATTCGGTTCTTTGTGAAAAGATGTTTGATAAAAGTATTACTCTCGTTTGATTGTATGCAAAGTTTGCTTTCATCTTATTTCCGCTGCACAACTCTTTCATTTCCATCTTAATTACAAACGTAAAATACAATCAAAAAGAAACTCAGATCCAACACTTTGGATGGTACCACACCACTTTTTTGTGACAATCAAGCTGCTCGTCACATTGCCAATAATCTCGTTTTTCATGAACGCACAAAGCATGTGGAGATGGATTATTACTGTGCCCACGAAAGGGTAGAAACCAAAGAGATACATCCCTTCCACATCGAATCAAGTATGCAAATTGCTAATTTATTCATGAAAGTTCTGGGGGCTCCTCAACTCAAATTTCTCCTTGACAAGTTGGGCGTTATTGACTTACGCGCTCCAACTTGAGGGGAGTATTGGCGAATATTCCTCTATAATATTCCTTTATTCCTCTTCCATATTATTGCATTGATAAGTTCTTCTTGGATGAAGACCCTTACTACTTATTTCCTTTATTACGTACATGTCATCTTTGTATTTATATTATTGCCGTGTACCAGTTTGATTATCAATCAATAAACAATTCAACCTTGACTTTGATATCATCGACTTGTTCATTATTATTGTTAAAATCCCAAGCGCACCCCATAAAATTTTGTGATCCCCCAATAAAATCTGGTATGCCACAAATGAGGACGACGGGATAAGTGTTCATGGGATTTTTTTTATTTTTTTTATTTTTTTTTTTTGTATGGTAGGATAGTTACATGTGTAGAAAAGATGAGTTGTGGAAAGAAGATGAGAACATAGTGGGTAAATACTTAAAAGGAGGTGGGGCATTTTAGTAATTACACATCTCAGAATTGTCTTGTACTAACAAAAAAATTATATGATTTTATTTTACTAGAACTTTACTTTTACTAATTTATTTTATTTAGTTTAAAAATATTTAGATGTTAATTTTGTTTATTCTTTTATGTATTACTTTTTTTTTATATAAGAAAAAACTTTTATATACACTCTATATGTGTATATTGATCGTGGTTTCATCATAGGTAGACAACAATATGTACTTTTAGAAACCCTTAACAAATGATGCCTGGCGTAGTAAAAGAGTACTCTAGTTTACATATTTAAATTATAACACTATTTTAAAAATTTGTAATTTAATTGTTTTTTACCCGTTTAAAATATTATCTAAATTATTGTTAAGTTTTATTTTATTATGGTAAAAAAGCACTCTAGTTTACATATTTGAATTATAAAATTCTTTTTCAAATTTATAATTTACTTGTTTTTACCCGTTTAAATAATTATCGAAATTATTTGTTAAGTTTTATTTTATTATGGTATGTTGTATTATGTGCTGCTTGTTCGATATTTATTTGTTTATTACTTCGGATATTTTAATTTGTTATACAACATATTTTGTTGGGGTCTAGAATATTAAAGCATAACAATGGATGTTAGTTAAAAGAAAGTTGTGATCCGATCTCATCCAAACCGAACTGGAAAAGTACTATATGATAGACGCAAAACCCTAAAATTTCCGCTCCCCGTGAAAAAAAATTTGGATCCGCCACTGGTGGTACTATGCCCAAAGTGTTCAGTTTATTTGTTTAGTACGGTTTTTATTTTTATTTTTAACGGGAACAATTCAAAGACCCCTGGGAATTTAGTATAAGAAGGGTAACACTCAAGAATCCCTAGACAAAACCCCCCAAACTACTATATATACATCTAAAGGGTCAGTCATGCTTTGTGTAATATTCATTGATAGTTTCTTTTAGCAAAATATACATCCAAAGGGTCAGTCATGCTTTGTGTAATATTCATTGATAGTTTCTTTTAGCAAAATTCTTCTTTTTCCTGTTTCTATCGGCTATAAAAAAACGTCGATTTAGAAAGAAAAAAATAAAAAAAACTCTCAATATAAGTATTAGATGAGTTTCTCCCGTAGCAGACCGGGATTTTTTTCTATGGGTTCACCTTTTGTCGGTGGTCACCTTTCTCACAACCAAACGGTCTGGTCGGGTCGGGTCAAATTTCTCACAACCAAACGTTAACAAATAGAAATTTCACCTCAAATTAGAGTTTCTCAACCCAGCTTTTAGTTATGAGTAAAAAATCAACTTAAGGGTTCGAATTCGATAAACTCTGCATCAAGAACCATTTTGTGAAAGCAATTTTCAAAGCATTTTACCTCGAAGTTGCCACCAAACTTGTTAGGCCCTTGAAGGTTTATGGATTAGTAGCTAAGTGATTTAGAGGGCTTAGGAATTAGTGGATATTAGAGTGGGCTTATTTGGGAATTATGGGCCTAGGGTTGGGGGGGGGGGGGACCCTTACTATAAATAGTAAATGATGGTTAGGGGTTTAAGGTTGGTTGATTAGTTTTTGAATCTTGTATTAGACAAGCTCAATTCTATGTAAGATTAAGCTTTCAATTCAACAATTTACTCTACTTGTTCTTGATTTCTTGAAGATCATCAAGTTTGGATTCCGCCCATCCTTGATGATTGTTTGATATCATTGTTTGATCCGGATTTTCGGGACTTACAATTGGTATCAGAGCCATTTTGATATCAAACACTCAAGAAACATTTGAATTTTTGTTGAAGATCTTCATCGTGTTCTTCGGATTCTTCATCGTGTTCTTCGCGTTCTTCAAAAATCATCATATTTTGCTTTGGTGATTTGGTTAAAAGGTGTTAAAATCTTCAAAATCTCTAAAAATATTATAATTATATCAACATCTGTTGCTGTCTTTTCGTAATACTCATAGAATCTTCATAGTCATCATTTGTCAATCATCATCTTTTCATCATCATTCATCAACTGTTTTTGAACATCTTCATTTGACATCATCATACATCAGCCAACAACAGCATCGGACATCAACATTATCATTTCTTTCCATTCGAGATATTCATCCTAAATCATTCGACATCATCCGAGATATTCATCCTGAATCATTCGACATCATCCGAGACGTCATTTTGTGTTTTGATTTTCATCCGGGATGCATTTTCATGATCTGAGATTCATCAAACATAATCCGAGATAACCATCTTCCATCCGAGACAACTTCTATCAGATTCATCTTTTAATCCGAGATACAACTTCAGTTTCAATCTTCATTCGAGATAACACAATTTCATCCGAGATTCATCCATCATTTTTGTTCGAGATAATCAGAGACAATCCGAGATCTACTTCTTCTTTATCTGAGATCAACATTCATCAATTAATATCATTCGAACTCATCATCATCTCGGATAACAATCATAACATCATCTGTTATAGTCGAGTTCCGTTGAACATCATCTCAAAACAATCATAACATCATCTTTGATATGGATCCAGGCCCTATCGACGAACCACCTGGTGATACAAATCTAGGACCCGACCCGAAGCGTGGCTAGGAAGACTGCCAGATTTGATTCCATCCAACCAATCCTTTTATATTTTTAAGTTATCTCCTTTTGATTTCAATTTTCATCATTCCCTTAATTATGTTATTTCGTTTCCATGTTTATTTCTAGTATTTTCTATTTAAGCAATTGTAAGCAAGGTTGGATGGTTATGAATTAAATAAGAATTCGAGGGAACGTTGCAACCGGATGATTTCATTGAGTGGTTACAAACCGTTGAACGTATCTTCGACCTCCGGGATGTCCCCGAAAAACTTAAGGTAAAACTAGTTGCTATTCGCTTTAAAAAATATGCCTCGTTATGGTAGGAACATGTGCAGAAACAACGGGAACGGGAGGGCAAACACAAAATCGAATCATGGGACAAGATGAAGCGGGTATTACGGTCTAAATTTTTACCCGCCAATCACCGCCAACAATCCTACCTGGATTACCACAATTTTAAACAACATTCTTTATCTGTGGAAGAATGTATTCAGGAATTTGAACGCTTGCGTATGCGTTGTGGTGTTGATGAAGATGAAGAACAAGTTATTGCTCGCTTGTTGGGGGCACTCCGATCAGAAATCTCAGATGTTATTCAATTGCAACAATATTGGTCATTTAATGATGTTTGCAGGTTAGCCTATCTAGTGGAAAAACACGCAATTGCTAAGTCAAAACCTGCCACTCGCACACCACCACCTTTCCGGACCCCGGCGTCGACATCATCACTGCACAAGGGCGGCCCAATCAAAGCCGACCCCCCCGTAGTACCAACGGGTCCGTCGACTTCCACGGGTAATGCTCTTCGTTGTTATAAATGCCAAGGCCTTGGCCACCTTAAAAAAGATTGCCTAAATAAGCAAGTTCTTGCTTTTATTGATGACACTGAACCAACTTATGATACTGACGGAGAGGAAGAGACCGAAGTCCTTTACCCCGATCGGGGTGAAGCCCTTGTTATTCAGCGTCTTCTCAATACTGCGATGGCCGATTTAACCGATGACACGACATGGCTTCGTAACAACATTTTCCGAACAAAGTGTACGTCGAAAGGGAAAATTTGTAACGTTATCATTGACGGGGGCAGTTGTGAAAATATGGTAGCAAGTTCTATGGTGGAAAAACTCAATCTGCCATTACACGATAACCCCGATCCGTACCAACTTACGTGGTTAAAAAGGGTAATCTACTCAAAGTTACTCATCGATGTTTAGTCTCATTCTCCATTGGTAATAAATACACGGATGAAATTTGGTGTGACGTCATACCAATGGACGCATGCCACCTATTATTGGGTCGGCCATGGCAATATGATCGGCGAGTTAAACACGACGGATTCCGCAATACTTACACATTCAAAAAAGATGGTCTTAATATCACGTTGGAACCTTACAACCCACAACAGGAGGAATCACATTCTTTGTTGGTTTCTAAGTCAGAATTCGTGGCTATAACAAAAAAAACTCCCGAACACATAATTTTTGGTTTATTAATTGCCGAGGAAAATCCTGATGTACCTCCCGCTCCACCGGAAGCCCAACCACTATTAGCCGAGTTTCATGATGTTTTTCCGAATGATATTCCAGCAGGTCTTCCTCAAATCCGAGAGATACAACATTGTATTGATTTTTTACCCGGCGCTAGTATTCCCAACAAACCCGCTTATCGTATGAACCCAAAGGAGTTTTCCGAGATACATCGCCAAGTCACAGAATTGTTGGAAAAAGGCCTCATTAGAAAGAGCATAAGCCCTTGTGCCGTCCCGGCCCTCCTCGTGCCCAAGCCGAATGGTAGCTTTCGGATGTGTATTGACAGTCGCGCGGTTAACAAAATCACTATCAAATACCAATTTCCTATTCGGCATTTTGATGACCTACTCGATCATTTACATGGTGCAACAGTCTTCTCCAAATTTGATTTACGTAGTGGATATCACCAGATTCGCATGCGACCGGGAGACGAGTGGAAGACCGCATTCAAGACAAGGGATGGGTTATATGAATGGATGGTGATGCCATATGGGTTGTCTAACGCCCCAAGTACTTTCATGAGGCTCATGAATCATGTCTTTAAGCCCCTTATTGGTTGATGCGTTGTCGTTTATTTCGACGACATATTGGTTTTTAGCAAAAATGTAACGGCTCATTTAGGCCACCTTCGGGATGTTTTCAAAATCCTACGAGAACAAAAATTGTATGCCAACGCGAAGAAATGCCAATTTTTGACAACAGAGGTTTTTTTTTTTGGATATTTGGTGTCGGCCAACGGTATACATATGGATGAGTCAAAGGTCTCGGCTATTACCACGTGGCCGTCTCCGACTTCGCTTCACGAGGTTAGAAGTTTTCATGGTCTCGTGTCTTTTTATAGGCGTTTCATTAGAAATTTTAGCACTATTGTCGCCCCTATTACGGAGTGTTTGAAAAGTAGCAAGTTTACATGGCCTCCTGCAGCCAAAAAGTCATTTATTACCCTCAAGGCAGCGGTTACTAATGCGCCAGTCCTTGCCTTACCAAGTTTTGATCATGTGTTTGAAGTCGAGTGTGACGCTTCGGGGGTGGGAATTGGTGGTGTCTTGAGTCAACAGCACCGCCCCATCGCTTTTTTTACTGAAAAATTAAGTGACACCCGGCACCGATATAGCACCTATGATAAAGAATTTTATGCTATTGTTCGAAGTCTCGAATATTGGCGCCATTACCTCCTTCCCAGTGAATTTATTCTGTACTCGGACCATCAAGCTCTCAAGTTTATCCAAGGTCAGGCCAAACTCAACCCCCGGCATGCAAAGTGGGTCGAAACACTTCAAGATTTCACGTTCGTTATCCGACACAAAGCCGGGTCGGCAAATTCGGTTGCTGATGCATTAAGTCGTCGGCCAGCTCTTTTTAATTCTGTCACTTTTGGGATCACCGGGTTTGAGTCGTTTTCTCATCTTTACCAAGACGACCCTGACTTTCATGATATTTGGCAAAAAAGTAAGGACGCACCGTATCAGTGTTTTGTGCAAAAGGGTGGCTTCCTTTATAAAGGACAACGCTTATGTGTTCCTCAGTCTTCCTTTCGGGAGGCTATTGTTCTTGAATGTCATCAAGGGGCTTTGGGGGATCACTTCGGGCGGTCTAAGACGGTTGCGTTAGTCCAAGATCGTTTTTTTTGCCAAAAATCATATGGGAAGTTTCTAAAATTTTGAAAAGGTGTCGCGTTTGTCACATTGCCAAAACTCACAACACCAACCAAGGTCTGTATACACCATTACCAGCCCCTACACGGCCTTGGGAAGACGTTAGCATCGATTTTGTGGTAGGCTTATCGTTAACACAACGGAAAAAGGATTCAATTATGGTGGGTGTTGATCGTTTCTCAAAGATGGCTCATTTTGTTCTGTGTGTCAAAACCTTTGACGTTTCGCAAGTTGCGTGTCTTTATTTTGCCGAGATTGTACGATTGCATGGCGTTCCCAAGACTATCACTTCTGACCGTGATGTTAAGTTTATTAGCCATTTTTGGCGCACATTATGGAAACGATTGGGAGCAAAGTTGCAATTTAGTAGTTCTCACCATCCGCAAACTGACGGACAAACGGAAGTTACTAATCGAAGTTTGGGAAATTTACTCCGGAGCCTTGTCGGTGACAATCCTAAGAAGTGGGATCTTATTTTGCCTCAAGCAGAGTTCGCGTATAATCGGTCCAACCATAGCTCCACGGGACGAAGTCCGTTTTTTGTTGTGTATGGTCGAAATCCCTTCACTCCTCTTGATCTCGCCCCATTTCCTGAGTTGGAGCATTTCAGTACCAATGGGGATGAGCAAGTAAAACAGATTAAGCTCTTGCATGAACAGGTTCGTGAACAAATTATTAAGCATAACTTACGATACCAAGCGCGGGTTAATAAACATAGACGACATGTGGTATTCAACGAGGGTGATTTAGTTTGGGTTCATTTAAGTCGGGATCGTTTTCCGCCAGGCCGTTTTGGGAAGTTGCGCCCGACGGCTGATGGGCCTTTTCGTGTACTACGACGTATTGGGGATAATGCTTACAAGATCGATCTCTCTGGTCACTACAAGGTTTCTGTCACCTTTAACGTTGCTGATTTAACACCGTATGTTCCCGACGATGAAGGTGACTCGGGGTCGAGTCCTTTTTTAGAGGGGGAGGATGATACGGATCCAGGCCCTATCGACGAACCACCTGGTGATACAAATCCAGGACCCGACCCGAAGCGTGGCTAGGAAGACTGCCAGATTTGATTTCATCCAACCAATCCTTTTATATTTTTAAGTTATCTCCTTTTGATTTCAATTTTCATCATTCCCTTAATTATGTTATTTCGTTTCCATGTTTATTTCTAGTATTTTCTATTTAAGCAATTGTAAGCAAGGTTGGATGGTTATGAATTAAATAAGAATTCCTTTTGAACGTTGTGTTTTTTTTCTAGAGATTGTTTGTTCCACTCGTATACGAATCCGTATCAATCTCCTTCACCGTTGAACATCACACTGTTCAGCATCATATTTCAAGTCGAGTTCGAGATCGAGTTTTCGTGATCCCCGGTCGTCTTTACCACCTCTGGTAACCGTCGTGCTACATCTTTGTTCACCGCTGACCTCCACCGTTCTCCGATAATCGTTATCACCTCCGGCGTCCATCCTGCAACTCGGAAAATCATCACAGTTACCTTCTCCGTTCACCGGCAATCATCAGCTCCACAGTCCATCTCCGTCATTCACTGTTCAAATTAATTATTAGGAAATGATTAGGTAATCATTAATATTAATTAAAAGTTTTATTAATATATATATATATATATAATTATAATATTAGTTTATTTTAATTTAAAATTATATTAAAAAGGTTGTATATATAAAATATTAATAGTTAAAATTATTATATTTTAATAGTTAAAATTTTTATAGAAAATCTTTAAATATATAAAAAGGGGGGAGGGGTGTTTGTTGTGAGGGTAACGGTTTTGACAGGTTTTTGAGCTGCGGTAAAGGAAACTGGTTCGTACACCCGCGACGTGCTCGAATTACTGTGTGGATTGTTTCTTGCCTTGGCTCGTGTTTGGCGTAACTTGGTTCTACGATAACTTGGTTCAACAATGAATTCTCAAAGCACTGTTTCTCAACGTGAGTTGGTATGGAAACAACTCGATAAGTTCGGATACATTGAGGGTGAAACCGTAGAAGACGTTATCAGAAGATTTACGCAACTGCTTTCTGAAATCGAGAAGAGCGGATTAAATGTGACACTTGGTAGGATTAACAGGGATTTTCTATACGGTTTGCCACGTAACAAGACATGGGACTATCGTGTTGCTATTATTATGGTAAAATGCAATCATTGCACAACGGAAACGAGAGATGTAATCTCCTTAGTCAATGAATACGTCCAGGAGGACAAGCAGAGAAGTCAGAATCTCGCAAACACATCTTCATCTATGTCTAACTGTCAGAAGGCCGCTGCTAGTGATCCCAACGGTGCTCAGATTCCATCATCTTCATAGTCACCTGTGGCTGCTACATCATCTGATGTGAATGCCCCACAATCAACAGGATGTCATCCCGATGAAGTGGCTAAACCAGCAACCCAGGCTCAAGTTGAAGAACCAAAATCACTTTCTGAAACACTAAATTCCCTTTTATGCACTGAACACTATAGAAAGAAAGTTGTCTTTCTGAGATCACAAAACTCAGCATTGATCACTGATTACAACAGTGTTACGGGAAAGTACATCAGTCTTCGAGAGAACAATAAATTTCTCTATGAAAAGATTGAAGCACTCAAGAAGGATATAGCTCAGCTGCACAAAGACGTGAATCAACAGCAATGTTGGGTTCACGACTATAAACACATGCTCACAGTTAAAACATTAGAATGCGACTCTGTGAGAGCTGAGCTGGATCTTCTCACTGGAAAGTACAAGCAAAATGAGTTGAACATAAAGAAGTTTGATACTTCCAGTGACACTGTTTGTAATCTATGCAATGTGCAGCTGGCATTCAATGACAACAAGGGTAAGGGTTTGGGATACAAACAGGTTTCACCACCATATAATCATAATTACTCAAGATTGCCAACTACTGAGCAAGAAATATAAAATTATGATAAAATGATTTATGGTAAACCAAGTGACTATGTTCCATAGGAGCCCTTTAGACCAAAGAATGCCCAACCCGTTGATTTTCAAAAGCCCACGAGTTTTGTTAAAAATGAAAATTGCTCAAATGAATCAGCCGGGGAATCTGAAAAGGAAAATGAAGCAGAAAATGAAACAGAACCAGTGAAAACGTCAATCGAGGAGCCCCAAGAAATTATGTCAAGTTCTGATTCTGATTCTGTAGATAACATTAACTATTTTAGTTCATGTGCAGAATCAGTGACAGTTGAAGAGCAGTCTGCAGTGGATGATGAACCACATTCAACGTTGCTTATGTTGCAGATGATTCAGATGTTACCAAAGGCGATAATTACGCTTGGAACTATGTTATGTCTTGGTATGCTGAGAGTCGGGGTATTCCTATTAAAACTGATGATTTAGGTGCTGTGGTTTTAGATTATGATTGTGATGATAATGTTTTAACAGAAAAATCTGATGTATCGACTGATAAACTTGAGACATCTCTTTCAAGTGACTCAGAAATCAATTCTGATGATTCAGGCAACTGTTCTGGTGTGCCTGAAACACCGAATGATACATCAGAAACTCATGATAAAGATGAGAAATTTGATATTTTTTATTACAATGGTGAAGAAATTATTAAACAGGGGTCATCTGATGAACCTGACATTCAAGTTGCAGATTTTGGTACATCAGATAATGAACGTAGCGCTTCTGAAAATTCTGAATGTGATAAACACTCAGATTCAAGAAGCACAATGCCCGAAGAGAGCCAAACAGTTTCAAACATAGACTGCTCTTCGTGTGAAAAACCAAAATCAGCTGATGTCAAGGACTCAGAGGTTGATGAATCTGAAGAAGAGATATCCGTAGAATCCAATTCTGAAAAAACTCATGAGATCTCGAAGCCTGAAGAAAAGGTATCCACGAAAATCAATTCAACAGTTGATTCAACTGATGAAACTGAAGAAGAGATATCTGTGGAAGCCAATTCTGTATAAACTCCTGAGAACATAGTTTCTGAGGAAAAGGAATCTGTGAAAGTCAATTCAACAGATGATTCAACTCTCGATCCCAAAGGATCAAATTCGGAAGAAAGCATTTCAAATAAAGTAAAGTCTACCAAATCTGCTCATTTAAAGAAAAGACGGTCACGTAAAAACAGAAAACCACGCAAAAAGAAAGTTCAAAAGGAAAACCCAAGCCTCAGGCAAACTGAACCAAAACTGAAGGGTAAAGTTCCGGATACTTACTCTCATGCTGACAACTGTGAGTAGGGTCCATCCAAGATCAAACATGCACGAAAGTAATCAGCACCAAATGAAAAGAAAAGACTTGCTCAGTTCTCGAGGATAACACAAGCAGAACTTAATGTCTTTTTCTCGAAAAGGCAAACGTGTTTTAATTGTGGAATTCCGGGTCACCTTGCAAGAAACTGTGATCATCGTCCCTACCACTCTGGGAACACGTATCATCAGAAGGCTATGCATTCTCACTTTTCCAAAAATCGACCTCCCAAAGCCAAGCCTTCTGACAAAGACTAGAATCTGGCAAAACAGGAAAATCAAAAATTTTCAAATATAAACAGGTTTCAAAGAAAAACAAAATTTTTTCCACCAAATGGAAGTGTTTCAAACACCATAAATTGGAAACCTAAAACTCCTGTTGGATGCCAGTCTCTGTGTTCACAACCATCGACATCCACTTCATCGTCAAAAACCACAAGCGATGTTATGAGCCAGATGATCTTTCGCGAAGTCTTATACACAGATAGTGATGGTCAACTCAGGTCCACTATGGCCTGGGTTCTAGTGTCTAACTGATTCCACTGATTGTGCAGGAACATCTATGGAGGGCTATCGTTAGACTTTAGTTTATTGATAGTGGTTGTTACAGGCACATGATAGGAGACATATCCCAGTTGAATGACATAAAAGTATTCAACGAAGGATGTGTCGACTTCACAAAGGAGAATCCGGAAATTTCACAAGAAAGAGCACGGTCAATGATGGAGTTCTTCCTTTTTCAAACGTCAATTAATTCTCGGAGCTGAAGGACAGCCTGTTGAGCGCATCACAGATGCACGACATAGGAATGGAGGTTCTCTTCACTTAGAGTGACTCGCTATTTCGTTCTTCGACAATTTAGAAGTCGGTTTCTGAACCTGCGATAGCTATCCCTGATGGTGTAGTCCGTAACACTGAAGTCTCCTCAGGACCCTCAAATTCTCAAGGAACTTCTCTGTTCCTGGGAGCAATTCCCTTAATTTGCATTGTAGATCCACCAGTGATTAACATCGCTACTGCAACAAATGAGGGGGAGCAATCTGTTATAATATCTAGAAGTTTCTCAATCTCAAGCTGCTGGTGTGCGATTCCACAGCAAATCAGGGGGCATCAACTCATGTCTATTCAGAAACAAACAAGATGACCCCGACGTGATAGTGAGAAACAAGGCACGATTGGCAGTTCAAAGTTTCGAACAAGTTGAAGGTCTGGATTATGATGAGGTATACGCACCGATCACGTCTGGAGGCCATTCGTAATTTTGGATGATGACAAAGAAGTTCGAAAGGCGCTCGTTGAGAGAAGTGAAAATGTTTTTGGGCTTGCAAGTTCGTCAAAACAGGGATCTGAAGTGTACATCGGCTGGATGCCAACTCTTGGGGGACAGTCTCATCTCATGGCAGTGCAAGAAGCAACAGCTCACATTTGTAGCGGAAGCAAAGTGCGTTGCAGCATCTGCTGCCTACTGCTCTCAGGTTCTTTGGATATAACACCAGCTCAAGGATTACGGTTTGACTTATCTAAACTCTACTACTTATTTTGATAATGATGCCGTTATCCAGATTATCAAAAACCCTGTTTTTTACTCTAAAAACCAAGCACATTGATATCAAGGTGCATTTCATTCGAGATTACTTTGACAGAGGATTGTTTAAACTTAAACATATCCACATTGATGCTATTTTAGCGGATCCTTTTTACAAAAACTGTCAGCGTCTCGAGATTCAATGTGCTTGTGGATCTTTTGAAAATGATGCGTATCACCGACTGAGCGGAAAAAAAATAATAATAAAAAAAAAACTAGTGAAAATAATAATAAGTAAATTTGCGCATGAAGTGTAATGCACAAATTTAGGGGGGGGAGAGACATATATACGCATTGTTTAAGGGGGAGAAAAGGTTGCTGGGAAATGAAATGAATTTTCGTGTTAAAGAACTTGGTTAACACATGTAAGGTTTCAATGCTGAACAGGCTAGGATCCACTGCGATGTGTTGATAGGTCTAACGCTCGAAAAGCAAAAAGATGCCAAGTGATATAAACATAATGGACTGGACATCTCGTGGGTAACAGACCAATGGTGTATGATTTCATGGTCTTAAATCCTGCGTTGATAGATAGCCAACATCTGAGGTTCCGGGTCTTTATGCTGATGAGTCATCCGGGATATCAGGGCTGTCCCTCTGTTGCATCCAGATTATATGCAGACCTGGGCACAGTAAGGATATCTTGCAAAAAGAGCCACAAAAGGGCCAAATCCTAAAAACGGAAGAAAATCTCACTAAAAAGGGAATTTTGTGTGCTATTAAAGCCAAATTCGTACAGTTAAAGGTATCTGTCTCGCCCTCGTCAGAACTTCTCTGGTCTCTCTGCTGTACGGAAGTACTGACCTGTTCACCAGGAAGTCTGGTGTTGAAAAATTTAAGGATGATCTCAGTATACTCACCTGCTACGATGAACTGTTGTGCTTACCTTGATCGCGGGGGTATGCCTTGGAATGGGACACACGGACGTCACAGTATAATTCTACCCTAAGCGTATCACAAGGTTGAAAGTTGAAGGTTGGGCGTTAGATTTAAGAGGACAAGAATATTAACAATCGCGTGGACCAGTCCAAGTAAGCGAAGAACTGAAAAGTGTTCCTTAATCGGTTCGAAAACGATTTTGATCCCATGATAGGTTCTCCCTATGTTATCCCTCCATTATTATTCTATTATCGATTTATTTTGTTCTGTTACTAATATTTCTATACTCAAAAGGTTGTTCGGTTTGTTGGATCGTTGATTTTGATAAAGATATTTCTGTGTTAAAGAAGCAAATCATTAAAGTAATAGTCTGGCCCACTGTTTCGGATTGGGGCCCACTGCCGCGGATAAAGCGAATCATATCCGGCCCATTGCTCTCAAATATAATTCAGACCATTGTTCCGAGTTGGGGCTTGGCCGTTTGATCTCAGGCCAAATCTGAAACACTATTAATTGGCAATCATTCTCTCTTTCGAGTCATGTTTCGGATTAATCTCATCTTCTGATCATCACGGATTCTCTCATTATCTTTGGACCACTTGTTGAAATTACAAGGTTTGCAGGTTTCTATGCTTTTTGAACCAAAGCCTTTGAATGCCACAGTTGCCATATAACGTGACGTGCAACATACACGTGTTTGACGAGAAAGCTGAGACACTTGATTCAAATTCAGAATCAGACTCTAGTGAAGAAGAACCTGACTCCGACAGCGAAGTGGAAGTGATTGCGCCTAAGAATGTTGAGGAAACCGTTTGTGAACCAGATTAGACAACATCTGAGATCTTAGTGGCCCTATTCCTAAGTTTGCAGGGTGGTGACGGAAACCCTCCTTTCGTACCTACCACTGGTGATCGAAGTTCCAACTGAAATTGAAGCTACTGCAAATAATGAGACAACGAACCAACATTGATCCTGATATTGTTCCTATTTGCCCTATTCCTGATCCAGAGCCTGCTATGTCCATTGATCCAAAGCTTGCTGCTGCAACAAAGGAAAACTGCACACAAGAACCTGACATTGTCTTCAAATTTTATCTTTGAAGCAACTCACTCTCTTCTTGAAAGCTCGAGCGGTGTTAGGTTTGAAGCAGGAAACTCTAGTGATGCTAGGATCATAGAACATGATGAAGCTGCATGATGTTTGGCAACCGAGAAAGGACACGTCGTTGGATGAAGTGATAGTGATGATGATGGAGATGCAAAAGTAGCAAGTTTGCGACGACGAGTGGTTGTATCGGAACATGATGCTGAAATGATGGAAGCTCAGTTTTCATCGCTACAACAGGACTCTGCTTTCCTGTCTTCAGTCACAAGTCTCTGAGCAGAGGTCAAATAATAGATCAAATGTACAAGCAAATTTCTGAAGAGGGAGCAGTAGCAAATGCAGCATCAGACACAGAACGTGGAGCCACCTTGAATGCCTATCTAGCCGCTAATCCAAAAGAAGAAGAGTAGCAAGAAGCATGAAAGGAGACAATGTGACAAGCAAATGATTATGATGAAGAATCAGGATTTGAATCCTCCAGATGAAAACTTCCAGCTCAAAGATCCTACAAAGAGGCCAGATAGATTTGTGATGAAGTTAGGGTCAGGCCACTTCAATAAAGAGGAAAACAAGCATGCGGTCGCTAGCTGGAGATACGACCATGACAAGATTGTGTGGTTGATTCTGATCAAACAAGAGAGAAAGAAGATGGATGTTCCATGAGAAGGAAGTCAATAATAGTTTCCCTTCCATGAAGACTACTAAATCAAAGATCAGAAGAAAAACCTGATGTGCGTGATCCTTTCTCACCAAGAAGATAATTAAAATCAGACATCTGGCCTCTGACCGCCAAAGAAGAGGAAATTCCCATCTTTCGAAATCTTGCAAAGAAAATTTTCATGATTTCCAACTTCTGGAAGCATGATACGAAGATAATAGCTGAAGCTGCAGTTGTTTCTTAAAACCTGCCGATTCGCATACCAGACATGTTGGATCAAATGAGTTTTCATGAGGAAGATATTTGGTTCTGAATCATCATCAAAATTTGATGCAATGACAAATATGAAGAATGTGCGAAGTCCTGGATGAGTGTTGTTATAAACATCGTCAGAAATTGTTTGTTTGTTGATCCTAATCCAGTTCTGGGCAGGTCCTCGAGTTTGACGCAACAACTAATCCAGTAAAGCTAGGGGAGATTGTTAGGCCCTTGAAGGTTTATGGATTAGTAGCTAAGTGATTTAGAGGGCTTAGGAATTAGTGGATATTAGAGTGGGCTTATTTGGGAATTATGGGCATAGGGTTTTGGGGGAAACCCCTTACTATAAATAGTAAATGATGGTTGGGAGTTTAAGGTTGGTTGATTAGTTTTTGAATCTTGTATTAGACAAGCTCAATTGTATGCAAGATTAAGCTTTCAATTCAAAAATTTACTCTACTTGTTCTTGATTTCTTGAAGATCATCAAGTTTGGATTCCGCCCATCCTTGATGATTGTTTGATATCGTTGTTTGATCCGGATTTTCGGGACTTACAAAACTTGATCAATTTCCGAACATTGCTCATAGTTTAACAGACTTATAAACCTAAATTATAGGTCAAAAAAACTAGCCCTAATATCAACATTAGATGGGCGAAGGACGGAAATGAAAACTCCAAATTCTTCCACGCCATGATTAATAGTCGGATGGCTAGTAATACTATTCACAGTCTAGATGTGAACGAAGCTTGGATTTCTAAACCTTCTCTGGTTAAGAAAGAGATTTATAGTTTCTTCCGTGATAGGTTCGTGGAGGATTGTGCTAGCCACCCCCATTTGGTCAGTTCCTGTTTTTTGTCAGATTCCATCGTCTGTGGCTGTCGATCTTGAGAAGCGGTTTTCAAAGGAAGAGATATAGGCTGCGGTTTTTGGTTGCGGTGTTGAC
The DNA here is from genome assembly GCA_030545235.1 of Helianthus tuberosus. Classification (NCBI taxonomy): domain Eukaryota; kingdom Viridiplantae; phylum Streptophyta; class Magnoliopsida; order Asterales; family Asteraceae; genus Helianthus; species Helianthus tuberosus. Next base: position 26,360,130 of record CM060448.1, read on the forward strand.
CGGGCTCCCGGTCCCGACGGATTTAATTTTAGGTTTTTTAAACAGTTCTGGGATTTCTTCGAGGAGGATTTTTCTAAGATTCTGGACTATTTTTTTGATACTGGCAAGTTATGTTTGGGTTGTGGGTCGGCTTTTATTGCTCTAATCCTAAAATTAGGGATCCGGTTAACCTATCCGATTATCGCCCGATCAGTCTGGTAGGGGCTATCAACAAAGTGGTGTCGAAAGTCCTCGTGAATAGACTTAAGCCGGTTGTCAGCAGTGTGATTTCCGATTCCCAATCAGCTTTGCTTAGGGGAAGATTTATCTTAGATGGGCCGCTTATCATTAATGAGTTCTTGGTGTGGTCTAGAAAAACCAAGAAACAGGTTTTTTGTTTTAAAATCGACTTTGAGAAAGCTTATGACAACGTCAACTGGGGATTCGTCACAGACATTCTTAATCAGATGGGTTTTGGTTCTAAATGGTGCGGTTGGATTTATGGCATATTGGCTTCGACAGGGCTTCGGTATTGGTGAACGATTCTCCAACCTTTGAGTTCGGGTGCAGCAAAGGTATGAGACAAGGGGATCTGTTATCCCTTTTTCTTTTTGTTGTGGTTATGGAGGTGCTCTCTTGTTTGTTTAACAGGGCTAGCGAGTTAGGCGAATTTCAAGGTATTAAGCTTCCTGTTGATGATCTTTGTGTCTCTCACTTATTCTACGCGGACGACGCCATGATTCTAGGAGAGTGGAATAGAGATAATATAGCGACTGTCATCAGAATTCTACGGTGTTTTCATGCGTGCTCAGGCCTTAAAATTAATCTCAGTAAGTCTAACATTTTCGGCTTTGGTATCAATAGTAATGAGGTAGAGGAAGTGGCGAATTGGATAGGTTGTATGGCCGATTCAGCTCCGTTTAAATACCTTGGATTAACAGTGGGAGCCAATATGAATCGCATCAACAATTGGCGACCGGTCTATGATATTTTCAAAAAAGGGCTCGCGCTTTGGAAGGCTTCGTTACTATCTATAAGCGGGTGAGTTACGCTAATTCGGTCAGTGCTTGAAAGTCTACCTTCATATTTTATGTCTTTGTACAAAGCGCCTGTGAAGGTTATTAAAGATCTGGAAAGCTTAATTAAAAGAGTCTTATGGGGCGGTTCGAGTGAAGTAAGGAAGACACATTGGGTGGCGTGGGATAAGGTGTCGATTCCTAAGAAAGTAGGAGGTTTGGGGATTTGCAAACTTGGGGATGTCAATGTGGCTTTGCTTAGCAAATGGGGTTGGAGTTTCAAAAGCGAGCCAAACAATTTATGGGTCAAAATCATCAAAGCTATCCACTCGGGTCAGATGGGGTGGTCCGTTCTTCCGTGTAGCAAATCGGTCAGAGGGGCTTGGGCTAATATTTGCAACGTTTTGAATAAAACTTTTATCGACAATAAACCGAGCCGAAGTTTCTTTAGAGGTGAGGTCGCTTCCGGTTCCGATATTCTTTTTTGGTTGGATCCTTGGGTCGACGTGATTCCCTTAAAAGAAACTTTTCCCAATCTATTTCGGTTAGAGGTTGTGAAAAATTGTTCAGTTAAAGATCGGCTGGAAGACGGTGGTTCTTGGCTTTGGAAGCACGATCCGGATACGGCTACCGAGTTAGCCGAAATGGCTAGTCTTGCGGGTATGATTTCTGCAGTTTCTCTTGGGATCGGTAAAGATACATTGAAATGGCTGGGGAATGATACTGGGTCTTTTTTAGTGTCTTTGGTCAAATGCCTTTTGGTTCGCAATAGGCTCGACCCGTTCTTCTTCGTGCTTGATTGGTGTAAGTGGGTTCCAGTCAAATGTAATATTTTTGTTTGGAGATTGGAGCTGAACTGTGTTCCTACCTCTGATGCTCTCGTTTCAAGAGGTATTCTGGTTGAAGTTGGGGAATGTCCTCTTTGCGGTTTTGAAGACGAATCAGCGGAACATCTATTTATCTCCTGTCAATTTGCTTCTTTACTTTGGCAGAAGGTTAGTAGATGGTGCCGTATTCCGTATATTTTCGCTTTCTCGGTCAAAGACCTTCTGGAAATTCACAAGTTTGTTAGATTGTGTCACGGTCCCCGTCCAAGTTTTACCCGGCCCAGGAGCCGCGGGACAGAAATCCGTGGTAATTATTATGTTGGCAGCGGAATTTTAACAGGATCTTTTTAAAACTTTGAAATGTCCAATTTATTTTATTTCATCATTTGGGGATAATACCCATAATTTACAATAAAGGTGGTTTCTCACGGAAATCCCCTGTTTTACAAAAACATGTTTCTTGATTTTATTGAGCCACATCTTCAAGCTTGTAGTGCTACGCGGCACTTTTCCTTGATCACAGCAGATCACCTGAAACATGTTTTAAAAAGGTTTTATCAGCAGGGAAATACTAGCGAGTCATTCAAGTTGCACAAAACGACACATTGTTATAATATACAGTATTAAGGGTGATTACATTGTTTTTATCAACCAATTACCCCAAATCGGTATTTGTCACTCGACTGTATCCGTAACTATGGTCAGATCACCCATTGGCTAACTCGTTGTCCAATGGTGACGGGAAACAAGTAATGTATACAAAACCCCACATACCGGCAGTAATTGAAGATTACAAAGACTTAATCCCTGTAATTATAACTAGAAAAACGTTTAGGGCTTTGCAAAGCAATTTGATAAAAAGAGAATGACTCACATTGCAGATTTAGACGGGCAGCGTTTAGAATACTGATTTTAGCCTGATTAACCTAATTCAAATAACAATGCACACGAAAACTAGGTTAGAAACTTAATACAACTTTTACGATAACTCACGAGATTAAAACCCTCACAATGAATGACAAAGTGCAACACTTAAACATCCATCGAATTCACGACGAATGACAAAGTATAGCCTGAGTTTAGGCAACACTTAAACATCCATCGGATAGTCTCAATCGATCGGACATTGAATCGTAGCAGCGATCGAGTTATTATCCTGTTGTCGCGACAAAATTTCGTGCTGTGTGTGTTTTTGAAGTAAACAGAGAATATCTCAACGTACAAAACGAGTTTTTACGTCGAACCAATGCCAAAATTCAAGTGCCAAACCCTTGCATTTATACTGGAAAACGGCGCCCTCGCGTGTCGCGAGGGCCTGTCGCGTGGCGCGAGGGGTACCCCCTAGCATAGGGTAGCCCCGTGTCTTACTAGCTCGGGTGAGTCGACGGTTTGACGAATTTCGATTTTGACAACAAACTGCGAGGATAATAACAATTAGGGAATACCCCCCCTCCCCCCTGAGTTTTAGGGGCCCTGATCCTGATTCTGATTGTTCTGAAAATTTTAGGGGTTATGCAGGATTACTTGGGGGTCTCAATTAGGGTTTCTTATTGGGCAAAAATAAAATAAGAAATAGTAATTTTGATGAGAGTTGTTACAGATTGGGGTCTCTGGAATAGAAGATTTTGCAAGGTATTATTTTTATGTCTTGTTGGTGTCTTTGGTTGGCTAGAAATAAAAAGGCTTTTTCGGGATCCTGGGTTAGCGTGGAAGATGTTTTTAGTGAAGTTAGGTCTTTGGGTTTCTTTTGGCTGAAGTATAGATCGCCCTTTCTGTCTTTAGTGTAGAGCGATTGGTGTAATTTTATAAATTATGTAGCTCTGTTGTTTTGTTGGTCCGTCCCGATCTTCTTGTTCGGTTGGGTCGTTATGAAAGTCTCATTTCAAAAAAAAAAATATATCAACACCATCAGACCAAATTAGAATGCATCCTGAATATCTGAAAGCTATTTGTATTGCATAGCATCGTTGAGAAATGACCGTAGGCAGTGGCGGTGTAACATCCCAACCCAGAATGGGCTGACGTGTCACGTTTACAGAGTCAGATCAAAAACATAATTCCATTAATACTTAAATGTATTACAAGGCTTTACAACTTAATGGAAATAGGATATCTAATCCAGTACATTATTTCTACGGTCTGTTTCATATATTCGATCACTCTTCTGTATCCCGTCCCAGATTGTCTTGATAACCTGACGTAAAGAAGAAAACACAAAAACGTACGTCTGAGCAAAATTTGAAAGTTTTGCCCAGTGCGCGGATAGAGGGAAACAAAAAGCTTATTTTATTTTTAGAAAAAGGCTAAGTTCTTCAAAAATCATTGGTTTTAGCAAAAACGCTAAGTTTTCATAATTCAAAATATATTAAATAAGTATAACAAATATTATCAGAATATGATATACAGATTTACCCGAAGTCCAGAAGGTTCATTTTATTACAGAGGTTGATACTGGGTAGCTAGCCCATGTATCCAGACATGAATGGAGTATGGGCAAATCACACCGACCATTCACCAGATATCAGACTTTATTTACTTTTTCCTAGGATCGATCCATACGCCTCTGAACAGAAGTCCGTAGACTAACAGAAGTCCGTAGACTGAAACAGAAGAGACGCCGTGAACTCGACTCACCGTCACGGATGGTGCCACATCATTTTATGCCACAATGATGGGTCTGTGGTCATCCTCACAGAAAAGGGACTGACTTGGGTAACATAATACATGTACATAATCTTAAACTTGTACATTTATAAACACGTAAACTTAATAAACTCGTAACATTTTTATAATATAAACTTATTGCATAATTTAAAAATCAGGAATCAGATGCCCGAAGGCCAAATGCCATGTATTGAAGGAAGGGATTCTATCCGTACCTTTAGCGATGATCACAAAATTGAAAAAAAATCTTAGATTTCGACAAGACACTTCTCAAAAGCCTACAATGTCGTTATATGTTAACTTAGACATGTTAAATAATAATCAATACTTTGTTTGTTCATTCAAAAGTTTAGCATTTTAGATTATCACTTGTATTCTAGTGACTTACTCAACATCAATAATTACATATATAAATATACTTGTTATTTATTGTTGTAGCTTAACAAAATAATGTTTAGATACAATTCTTTAAGTTTAAACGTTACTTATGGTTGTTTATTATAATATTAATATAATTATAGTATTATGAATTTACTAATGATCATGAATTTAATCATGATTGTTGTATAAAACTTTAAAAGACAAGATTTTATAATAATTATCATAAACAGTTAATTAATAAAAATAAATCAACTGTAGATATAAATCTATGACTTCAAAATCTTAATATTTTATAAAATAGCTAATCAAGCTTATACTTTCCATTTCAGTTACCAATATAGTTAACTTATATAAAAATGATAATTTATAATAAAAATAATAATATATAGATTTATATGTTACAAAACTTTTGATAATATAAATATAAAATAATTAAGAAATGTCTACTTTTAACAAACTGATGCTTCTCGGCATAAATTATTTTGGTTCAACCTAAGATAAATTATATTATAAAATTCTTAAAGTTTACAACCCATTTATAGAAAAGACAGTGAACAGTATGAAAAACGGTTTACTAGGTGAGTAATTATATTTATATTATCATTTAAACATTAAAGTAATTAATAAGTAAATTTAATACATAAATATATGTACCTTCTTCTTCAACTAGTTCACCGGAAAAGAAACTTCGCCGGAGAAAAACTAGATTTCGCCGGAAAACGAGATTGAGAGTGTTTAAGGTATATAAACGAGTTATTTTTCGAGCAGAAGTGTTTTTGAGACCGATATGGTTTATGCTCGGCTTTTATAATCGAGTTGCTTTCCTATAAAAACGACACCTGTCGCCGGAATTAATGGTAGAAGAATGACTCGATGAAACTTAGTTAGCAAGTAAAGCTTCGTGGCACAATCAACGTGTATTCTATCTACCAGAGGACACGAATTGTTTTAAATGGATGAGGATCAATTTTAACCGTAGATGTGATTATTTAAAATTTTTACTGATAAAGGGGTAATAAGTTTCGTCATATAAAACTATGAATTGTGTATGTGTTTTAAAGTTTCAAAGAACCTCCTTTTACTTCAATAAATATTACATATTAAGCTTTTTAGTTTTATTTGGATTAACTTATTTAAATATAGTTATTATTATTACTATGAATATACATCAGATAACATTTTAAGTGAAATGTATTTAACTTCAATGATTATCATAAAGAAATTCTTTTTATGTAAAACTTACGTATATTTATATAAGAATTTACATAATAATCATTTTTTTTTCTATACTTATTATTTATATATTATAAACAATTAGAAAAATAAATAAATAAATAAAAACAATGGGTATTACAATTATACCCTCTTAAAAATAAATTTCGTCCTCGAAATTTATGTTAACAAAGAAATTAACATAAAGGCCAACTAATATTTCATATATAATCCTAAGAACAAAGTCTTATATCACATCTCTTCTAGGGAAAACATACTTAGCAAAAGTTTAAACGAGATTCTCTGACGGTAGCTAGATAAGTTTTCATAGATTTATTTATATACGAGGATAATAGTTAATGCATCTTTCTACTTTGGGGAGTGAAAGTTTCTAATCTTCATTCAAGGCTCTCGACCAATCAATTCATGATGCTTTAGACGTTTCTTGGCTAGTTCCTCTTCCGTTGATGCAATGCCGGTAGTTAAAGCGAACACCCTTCCGCCAGTTGTGCGTGGTACAATACTGGCGGGCTCAGCATAATTTCCGATAACATATCCTTGCGGCTTAGGGCAGTTTTTAACCATGTGGTCAGATTGTCCACACCTGAAGCAATTACCTGTGGCCTTGAAACAAACACCTTTATGAAATTTCCCACAGGTGTTACATAACGGACCAGAGTGGTTTTGGTTTTGGTTTGGAGATTTGCGATTGGTTTGATAAGGATGATTAGAAGTTTTAGGGTTCTGATGTGTTTGTTGCCAGTTTTGGTGTTGGGTGTTACTGTTTGGATTGAAAGGGGGCTTGTGATCTCTGGTGGATGAGGTTTGGTTCTTCTTGTGAATCTCGTCATATTGTAGCTTCATGTCTTTGTTTGCTATTTCCAAATTTTGTACAGCATTTGCAACCTCTGTGATATCCTTAAATTCCTGATTTACAATTAACCACTTGATCTTTTCACATACATCCCATTTTAGTTTGTCGGCTTGCATCATTGGGGTTCCGGCAGCGGGTCCCATGAAACTAGCCAATCTTGTGAATCGAGCCATAAACTCGACCATAGGCTCATCTTCCCTTTGTTTAATGGATGCGTACTCTCGCTCATATTCTCCTCTACGGGCAGAAGGGAAGTACTGTTGATAAAACAAAGTTTTGAAATCGTTCCACGAAAGTGTAGCCACATAAAAATCTCCTCCTCGTGCATGCTTGACAGTACCCCACCAACTTTGGGCGTCATCTTCTAACTTATATGTAGCTAGCCTTGCTTTGAACTCATCACCGACCCCCATAACTTCAAAAATCTTTTCGATATGGTTTATCCAGTTTTGTGCCTCTACTGGAACAGTCGCAGAACTGAATGAACGTGGTTTCTGCTTTTGGAATCTTGCGAGCCAAGTGTAGATGTCGACAGGCGGGGACATAGTCGTGTTGTTATATGATACATCGTTTTTGGGTGGTGAGATGTGTGGTGGAAATGGTGGAAGTGGTGGAGGCGTTACGTTATTCTCCCGATCATGAATATGTTGATCGAAAGTTTGTAGAATATTAGGAAGCATCTTTTCGAAAGCACGTTGAAATGCCTTGTCAAAGCTACGTCGTTTAGAAGACTTTGATTTCCGACGGGAGTGACTTGGATGAGACATCTGAGAGGAAAAGATACATAAGGATGACGAAAATGATTTAGCGGAAGATTAGATTTCCTAGCCCAACTTCTACCCATAATCTCACAGGTCTTAACTTATGTTTTAAGTTTTCTACAGGAAAGAGCCTTTGCTCTGATACCATAACTGTAACATCCCAACCCAGAATGGGCTGACGTGTCACGTTTACAGAGTCAGATCAAAAACATAATTCCATTAATACTTAAATGTATTACAAGGCTTTACAACTTAATGGAAATAGGATATCTAATCCAGTACATTATTTCTACGGTCTGTTTCATATATTCGATCACTCTTCTGTATCCCGTCCCAGATTGTCTTGATAACCTGACGTAAAGAAGAAAACACAAAAACGTACGTCTGAGCAAAATTTGAAAGTTTTGCCCAGTGCGCGGATAGAGGGAAACAAAAAGCTTATTTTATTTTTAGAAAAAGGCTAAGTTCTTCAAAAATCATTGGTTTTAGCAAAAACGCTAAGTTTTCATAATTCAAAATATATTAAATAAGTATAACAAATATTATCAGAATATGATATACAGATTTACCCGAAGTCCAGAAGGTTCATTTTATTACAGAGGTTGATACTGGGTAGCTAGCCCATGTATCCAGACATGAATGGAGTATGGGCAAATCACACCGACCATTCACCAGATATCAGACTTTATTTACTTTTTCCTAGGATCGATCCATACGCCTCTGAACAGAAGTCCGTAGACTAACAGAAGTCCGTAGACTGAAACAGAAGAGACGCCGTGAACTCGACTCACCGTCACGGATGGTGCCACATCATTTTATGCCACAATGATGGGTCTGTGGTCATCCTCACAGAAAAGGGACTGACTTGGGTAACATAATACATGTACATAATCTTAAACTTGTACATTTATAAACACGTAAACTTAATAAACTCGTAACATTTTTATAATATAAACTTATTGCATAATTTAAAAATCAGGAATCAGATGCCCGAAGGCCAAATGCCATGTATTGAAGGAAGGGATTCTATCCGTACCTTTAGCGATGATCACAAAATTGAAAAAAAATCTTAGATTTCGACAAGACACTTCTCAAAAGCCTACAATGTCGTTATATGTTAACTTAGACATGTTAAATAATAATCAATACTTTGTTTGTTCATTCAAAAGTTTAGCATTTTAGATTATCACTTGTATTCTAGTGACTTACTCAACATCAATAATTACATATATAAATATACTTGTTATTTATTGTTGTAGCTTAACAAAATAATGTTTAGATACAATTCTTTAAGTTTAAACGTTACTTATGGTTGTTTATTATAATATTAATATAATTATAGTATTATGAATTTACTAATGATCATGAATTTAATCATGATTGTTGTATAAAACTTTAAAAGACAAGATTTTATAATAATTATCATAAACAGTTAATTAATAAAAATAAATCAACTGTAGATATAAATCTATGACTTCAAAATCTTAATATTTTATAAAATAGCTAATCAAGCTTATACTTTCCATTTCAGTTACCAATATAGTTAACTTATATAAAAATGATAATTTATAATAAAAATAATAATATATAGATTTATATGTTACAAAACTTTTGATAATATAAATATAAAATAATTAAGAAATGTCTACTTTTAACAAACTGATGCTTCTCGGCATAAATTATTTTGGTTCAACCTAAGATAAATTATATTATAAAATTCTTAAAGTTTACAACCCATTTATAGAAAAGACAGTGAACAGTATGAAAAACGGTTTACTAGGTGAGTAATTATATTTATATTATCATTTAAACATTAAAGTAATTAATAAGTAAATTTAATACATAAATATATGTACCTTCTTCTTCAACTAGTTCACCGGAAAAGAAACTTCGCCGGAGAAAAACTAGATTTCGCCGGAAAACGAGATTGAGAGTGTTTAAGGTATATAAACGAGTTATTTTTCGAGCAGAAGTGTTTTTGAGACCGATATGGTTTATGCTCGGCTTTTATAATCGAGTTGCTTTCCTATAAAAACGACACCTGTCGCCGGAATTAATGGTAGAAGAATGACTCGATGAAACTTAGTTAGCAAGTAAAGCTTCGTGGCACAATCAACGTGTATTCTATCTACCAGAGGACACGAATTGTTTTAAATGGATGAGGATCAATTTTAACCGTAGATGTGATTATTTAAAATTTTTACTGATAAAGGGGTAATAAGTTTCGTCATATAAAACTATGAATTGTGTATGTGTTTTAAAGTTTCAAAGAACCTCCTTTTACTTCAATAAATATTACATATTAAGCTTTTTAGTTTTATTTGGATTAACTTATTTAAATATAGTTATTATTATTACTATGAATATACATCAGATAACATTTTAAGTGAAATGTATTTAACTTCAATGATTATCATAAAGAAATTCTTTTTATGTAAAACTTACGTATATTTATATAAGAATTTACATAATAATCATTTTTTTTTCTATACTTATTATTTATATATTATAAACAATTAGAAAAATAAATAAATAAATAAAAACAATGGGTATTACAATTATACCCTCTTAAAAATAAATTTCGTCCTCGAAATTTATGTTAACAAAGAAATTAACATAAAGGCCAACTAATATTTCATATATAATCCTAAGAACAAAGTCTTATATCACATCTCTTCTAGGGAAAACATACTTAGCAAAAGTTTAAACGAGATTCTCTGACGGTAGCTAGATAAGTTTTCATAGATTTATTTATATACGAGGATAATAGTTAATGCATCTTTCTACTTTGGGGAGTGAAAGTTTCTAATCTTCATTCAAGGCTCTCGACCAATCAATTCATGATGCTTTAGACGTTTCTTGGCTAGTTCCTCTTCCGTTGATGCAATGCCGGTAGTTAAAGCGAACACCCTTCCGCCAGTTGTGCGTGGTACAATACTGGCGGGCTCAGCATAATTTCCGATAACATATCCTTGCGGCTTAGGGCAGTTTTTAACCATGTGGTCAGATTGTCCACACCTGAAGCAATTACCTGTGGCCTTGAAACAAACACCTTTATGAAATTTCCCACAGGTGTTACATAACGGACCAGAGTGGTTTTGGTTTTGGTTTGGAGATTTGCGATTGGTTTGATAAGGATGATTAGAAGTTTTAGGGTTCTGATGTGTTTGTTGCCAGTTTTGGTGTTGGGTGTTACTGTTTGGATTGAAAGGGGGCTTGTGATCTCTGGTGGATGAGGTTTGGTTCTTCTTGTGAATCTCGTCATATTGTAGCTTCATGTCTTTGTTTGCTATTTCCAAATTTTGTACAGCATTTGCAACCTCTGTGATATCCTTAAATTCCTGATTTACAATTAACCACTTGATCTTTTCACATACATCCCATTTTAGTTTGTCGGCTTGCATCATTGGGGTTCCGGCAGCGGGTCCCATGAAACTAGCCAATCTTGTGAATCGAGCCATAAACTCGACCATAGGCTCATCTTCCCTTTGTTTAATGGATGCGTACTCTCGCTCATATTCTCCTCTACGGGCAGAAGGGAAGTACTGTTGATAAAACAAAGTTTTGAAATCGTTCCACGAAAGTGTAGCCACATAAAAATCTCCTCCTCGTGCATGCTTGACAGTACCCCACCAACTTTGGGCGTCATCTTCTAACTTATATGTAGCTAGCCTTGCTTTGAACTCATCACCGACCCCCATAACTTCAAAAATCTTTTCGATATGGTTTATCCAGTTTTGTGCCTCTACTGGAACAGTCGCAGAACTGAATGAACGTGGTTTCTGCTTTTGGAATCTTGCGAGCCAAGTGTAGATGTCGACAGGCGGGGACATAGTCGTGTTGTTATATGATACATCGTTTTTGGGTGGTGAGATGTGTGGTGGAAATGGTGGAAGTGGTGGAGGCGTTACGTTATTCTCCCGATCATGAATATGTTGATCGAAAGTTTGTAGAATATTAGGAAGCATCTTTTCGAAAGCACGTTGAAATGCCTTGTCAAAGCTACGTCGTTTAGAAGACTTTGATTTCCGACGGGAGTGACTTGGATGAGACATCTGAGAGGAAAAGATACATAAGGATGACGAAAATGATTTAGCGGAAGATTAGATTTCCTAGCCCAACTTCTACCCATAATCTCACAGGTCTTAACTTATGTTTTAAGTTTTCTACAGGAAAGAGCCTTTGCTCTGATACCATAACTGTAACATCCCAACCCAGAATGGGCTGACGTGTCACGTTTACAGAGTCAGATCAAAAACATAATTCCATTAATACTTAAATGTATTACAAGGCTTTACAACTTAATGGAAATAGGATATCTAATCCAGTACATTATTTCTACGGTCTGTTTCATATATTCGATCACTCTTCTGTATCCCGTCCCAGATTGTCTTGATAACCTGACGTAAAGAAGAAAACACAAAAACGTACGTCTGAGCAAAATTTGAAAGTTTTGCCCAGTGCGCGGATAGAGGGAAACAAAAAGCTTATTTTATTTTTAGAAAAAGGCTAAGTTCTTCAAAAATCATTGGTTTTAGCAAAAACGCTAAGTTTTCATAATTCAAAATATATTAAATAAGTATAACAAATATTATCAGAATATGATATACAGATTTACCCGAAGTCCAGAAGGTTCATTTTATTACAGAGGTTGATACTGGGTAGCTAGCCCATGTATCCAGACATGAATGGAGTATGGGCAAATCACACCGACCATTCACCAGATATCAGACTTTATTTACTTTTTCCTAGGATCGATCCATACGCCTCTGAACAGAAGTCCGTAGACTAACAGAAGTCCGTAGACTGAAACAGAAGAGACGCCGTGAACTCGACTCACCGTCACGGATGGTGCCACATCATTTTATGCCACAATGATGGGTCTGTGGTCATCCTCACAGAAAAGGGACTGACTTGGGTAACATAATACATGTACATAATCTTAAACTTGTACATTTATAAACACGTAAACTTAATAAACTCGTAACATTTTTATAATATAAACTTATTGCATAATTTAAAAATCAGGAATCAGATGCCCGAAGGCCAAATGCCATGTATTGAAGGAAGGGATTCTATCCGTACCTTTAGCGATGATCACAAAATTGAAAAAAAATCTTAGATTTCGACAAGACACTTCTCAAAAGCCTACAATGTCGTTATATGTTAACTTAGACATGTTAAATAATAATCAATACTTTGTTTGTTCATTCAAAAGTTTAGCATTTTAGATTATCACTTGTATTCTAGTGACTTACTCAACATCAATAATTACATATATAAATATACTTGTTATTTATTGTTGTAGCTTAACAAAATAATGTTTAGATACAATTCTTTAAGTTTAAACGTTACTTATGGTTGTTTATTATAATATTAATATAATTATAGTATTATGAATTTACTAATGATCATGAATTTAATCATGATTGTTGTATAAAACTTTAAAAGACAAGATTTTATAATAATTATCATAAACAGTTAATTAATAAAAATAAATCAACTGTAGATATAAATCTATGACTTCAAAATCTTAATATTTTATAAAATAGCTAATCAAGCTTATACTTTCCATTTCAGTTACCAATATAGTTAACTTATATAAAAATGATAATTTATAATAAAAATAATAATATATAGATTTATATGTTACAAAACTTTTGATAATATAAATATAAAATAATTAAGAAATGTCTACTTTTAACAAACTGATGCTTCTCGGCATAAATTATTTTGGTTCAACCTAAGATAAATTATATTATAAAATTCTTAAAGTTTACAACCCATTTATAGAAAAGACAGTGAACAGTATGAAAAACGGTTTACTAGGTGAGTAATTATATTTATATTATCATTTAAACATTAAAGTAATTAATAAGTAAATTTAATACATAAATATATGTACCTTCTTCTTCAACTAGTTCACCGGAAAAGAAACTTCGCCGGAGAAAAACTAGATTTCGCCGGAAAACGAGATTGAGAGTGTTTAAGGTATATAAACGAGTTATTTTTCGAGCAGAAGTGTTTTTGAGACCGATATGGTTTATGCTCGGCTTTTATAATCGAGTTGCTTTCCTATAAAAACGACACCTGTCGCCGGAATTAATGGTAGAAGAATGACTCGATGAAACTTAGTTAGCAAGTAAAGCTTCGTGGCACAATCAACGTGTATTCTATCTACCAGAGGACACGAATTGTTTTAAATGGATGAGGATCAATTTTAACCGTAGATGTGATTATTTAAAATTTTTACTGATAAAGGGGTAATAAGTTTCGTCATATAAAACTATGAATTGTGTATGTGTTTTAAAGTTTCAAAGAACCTCCTTTTACTTCAATAAATATTACATATTAAGCTTTTTAGTTTTATTTGGATTAACTTATTTAAATATAGTTATTATTATTACTATGAATATACATCAGATAACATTTTAAGTGAAATGTATTTAACTTCAATGATTATCATAAAGAAATTCTTTTTATGTAAAACTTACGTATATTTATATAAGAATTTACATAATAATCATTTTTTTTCTATACTTATTATTTATATATTATAAACAATTAGAAAAATAAATAAATAAATAAAAACAATGGGTATTACAGGCGGACTCAGGATTTTTTTCTAATGGGGTCCAATTTTTAGTGTAAATTTTTTTCACAACCGTACATTATGATTTTTGGGTTGTTCGACGTGCAGGGCGGGGCGAGGAACATAATAAAGGGCGGGGCGAGGAACATAATAAAATACAATATTATGATAAAAATGTATAACACTCAATAAAAATACAATGTCATTCAATATAAAAAATACAGATTTTTAAAGTTGTTCCCTACAGATTTAGATCCTTTAAAAAACGATCCATTGGCCCTAGAATTCTTGCATAGTTAGAAAAATTCAACAATCCTTGCATAATTAGCCCTAAAATTCAATACTACTAGCATAACTAGCCCTAAAACTTTCTTTTCAATAATCTTTGAAGATTAGGATTCAAATTTTCTTTTCATAATCCTTGCATAATTAGCCCTAAATTTCAAGTTTAAACAAAACTAAATCAAAATTATATTCAACAAAGTTATAAATCTAAAAAAAAAGTTGCAAGTATTCAAATAAGAATTAGATGTGATTCTGCGAATGGAAGGAACAAAGCTGTGAAGGCAGAGGTGTTTTGCTATTGTGTTTTTTGGAATAAAAAACACCAAATTAGAATGCATCCTGAATATCTGAAAGCTATTTGTATTGCATAGCATCGTTGAGAAATGACCGTAGGCAGTGGCGGACTCAGGATTTTTTTCTAATGGGGTCCAATTTTTAGTGTAAATTTTTTCACAACCGTACATTATGATTTTTGGGTTGTTCGACGTGCAGGGCGGGGCGAGGAACATAATAAAGGGCGGGGCGAGGAACATAATAAAATACAATATTATGATAAAAATGTATAACACTCAATAAAAATACAATGTCATTCAATATAAAAAATACAGATTTTTAAAGTTGTTCCCTACAGATTTAGATCCTTTAAAAAACGATCCATTGGCCCTAGAATTCTTGCATAGTTAGAAAAATTCAACAATCCTTGCATAATTAGCCCTAAAATTCAATACTACTAGCATAACTAGCCCTAAAACTTTCTTTTCAATAATCTTTAAAGATTAGGATTCAAATTTTCTTTTCATAATCCTTGCATAATTAGCCCTAAATTTCAAGTTTAAACAAAACTAAATCAAAATTATATTCAACAAAGTTATAAATCTAAAAAAAAAGTTGCAAGTATTCAAATAAGAATTAGATGTGATTCTGCGAATGGAAGGAACAAAGCTGTGAAGGCAGAGGTGTTTTGCTATTGTGTTTTTTGGAATAAAAAACACCAAATTAGAATGCATCCTGAATATCTGAAAGCTATTTGTATTGCATAGCATCGTTGAGAAATGACCGTAGGCAGTGGCGGACTCAGGATTTTTTTCTAATGGGGTCCAATTTTTAGTGTAAATTTTTTCACAACCGTACATTATGATTTTTGGGTTGTTCGACGTGCAGGGCGGGGCGAGGAACATAATAAAGGGCGGGGCGAGGAACATAATAAAATACAATATTATGATAAAAATGTATAACACTCAATAAAAATACAATGTCATTCAATATAAAAAATACAGATTTTTAAAGTTGTTCCCTACAGATTTAGATCCTTTAAAAAACGATCCATTGGCCCTAGAATTCTTGCATAGTTAGAAAAATTCAACAATCCTTGCATAATTAGCCCTAAAATTCAATACTACTAGCATAACTAGCCCTAAAACTTTCTTTTCAATAATCTTTGAAGATTAGGATTCAAATTTTCTTTTCATAATCCTTGCATAATTAGCCCTAAATTTCAAGTTTAAACAAAACTAAATCAAAATTATATTCAACAAAGTTATAAATCTAAAAAAAAAGTTGCAAGTATTCAAATAAGAATTAGATGTGATTCTGCGAATGGAAGGAACAAAGCTGTGAAGGCAGAGGTGTTTTGCTATTGTGTTTTTTGGAATAAAAAACACTAAAAACAATCTAGAGAGAGTCGAACCTGTGACCTTGTAAACTAAATACAGAGAATTTACCATTGCACCAACTTAGCTTTGTTACCATGGGGTCCTTCTTATTATTTTTATGGGGTCATTGGAAAATTTACAATACCGTCTCTACTAACTTTTTAGAAAAGATTGGGGTCCCGGGACCCCGACCCACACCATATGGGTCCGCCCCTGACCGTAGGTAGGTTCTCAACCCCAATATTTAAATATGTATATAAGTTCAGGGGCGGTTCTTAGTGGAGAGGTGGCAGGGCCACGGCCCTGGCAAGTTTTTCGGCCGTAGTGCTAATATTTCGCATTTCGATCGAAATTTTGTATATATACTATGTTCGGCCCTGGAAAGTTTTTCGGCCGTAGTGCTAATTTTAGTGCCCGAACCATTTGTGAACACATTATATCCAATGAACACAAACAAGGCCTTTTTCATGTTCGTTTACAGCCCTAGAATCTATGATAAGGGGGCAACACTCAAGAATCCCCTACACAAGAAATCCCCCCTCCCCCACCCAAACTCATATATATATATATATATATAGGGTAAGGTTCATTTGAGAACCACCTTTATTGTGAGAACCAATGTAAACACACCAAAAAAAAAACTAAAAAAACCTTACCCCCAACCCCCCCCCCCCCCACCCAAGCTAAAATGCTAAACCCCCTAAAAACCTAAAAGAATCTAAAAAACATACAATTTTTTTTAATATTTTTTACATCAAAATCGCTACTTTTAGTAGCAAAACAATTTTTTTTTTGTTAACCAAAAATTAGCGATTTTGAGGTAAAAAATATTTAAAAAAAATTGTGTGTTTTTAGCTATTTTTAGGTATTTTGGTTGTGTCCACATTGGTTCTCGCAGTTCTCGCAATAAAGTGTGGTTCCTACGAATCCTTTTCCTATATATATATATATATATAAGGTAAGGTTCATGCGAGAACCACCTTTATTGCGAGAACCGTGAGAACCAATGTGAACACAACCTAAAATAGCTAAAAAAAAACCTAACCCCCACCACCCCCCCCCCCCCAAAAAAAAAAAAAAATAAACCCCCCACCCCCAAAGCTAAAATGCTAAAAACTAAACCCCCCAAAAAACCTAAAAAAAAAAAACACACAAATTTTTTTATATATTTTTTACATTAAAATCGCTACTTTTAGTAGTCAGAAAATATTTATTTTTTTAGCTACTAAAAGTAGCGATTTTTTTATAAAAAATGTTAAAAAATTTTGTGTTTTTTAGCTATTTTTAGGTATTTTTGGTTGTGTTCACATTGGTTCTCGCGGTTCTCGCAATAAAGGGTGGTTCCTAACGGATCCTTGTCGTGTGTATATATATATATATAGGGTGAGGTTCTAGAGTGAACACTAGTGTATTTGCGAACTGAGTGAACAAATCCTGGCCATTGATCTACACACGTATATGGCCAGGTTCATCGTAAAATACACTAGTGTATTTCAACATCAAATACTGGCCAGTGATCTACACACGTGTACGGCCAGGATTAGTTCACTCAGTTCGCAAGCTATATTAGTGTTCACTCTTGAACCTAATCCTCTATATATATATATATATAGGGGACCGCTAAAATGAGAACCACCTCCAGTTGTAAGAACAGCGAGAACCACTTTCTAGCCATTAGATCAAGTAGATGGATGGATGAGATTAAAGGTATTTAAAAATAATATTAAGTATTTTTTGTCTTATTATGTCTTTAATATTTTAATCCAAAAGGGTATTTAAGTAAAATTACTCTATTTTGTCTTTTTGTGTTTATTGTTTTTTTATTACTTTATTGTATTATTATATTAGATTTTTATTTTTTAAACATAGTTTTTTTATTAAGCATTTTTAAATTCAGATTTATTTACAGATTTTTACGTTTAACGTTTTCCGTTTTTACGACCGGCCTTTTCACGCCCCGTTTTTTGACGCGCCGTTTTTACGCCCGGCTTTTTCACGCGTCGTTTTTCCAACGCGTCATTTTTACGTTAACGTTATTTACGTTTTACGCGCCGGTTTTTTACGTTTTACGCGCCGGTTTTTTACGTTTTACTCGCCGGTTTTTTACGTTAACGTTTTTTTACGTTTTACGCGCCGGTTTTTTACGTTAACTTTTTTTTACGTTTAACGCGCCGGTTTTTTACGTTAACTTTTTTTACGTTTTACGCGCCGGTTTTTTACGTTTTACGCGCCGGTTTTTTACGTTTTACTAAAAAAATTTACGTTTTACCTAAAACTTTTTACGTTTTACGAAAAACCTTTTACGTTTTACGTAAAACTTTTTACGTTTTACGTTAAAAAGTTTACGGTTTAACTTTTTTTTTACAAAATCTTTTTTACACAAAAACTAACGCACCCAGAAAATCATTACTCGGTAGGTGTCTCAGACAGTTTGCTATCATCATCGACACCTCAAAAAAAATCTAAAAAACCAACAAACAAAAATAAAAAAGAACGAGTGGATTCTTTAAAAAAACGAAGTTTTGGCTCAGATTTTTCGATAATCAGAGGCTGCAAAGTGGGGTTGCGGGTTCAAAAACCTACCCTCCACCATCCTTGCCGCGCCATCGTCCGTTTTTTTGTTTTGCATCATCACCGCCGATTCGAATAAGGCACCAGATTCAACCGATTTAACACATTCAAAAGTAACATGAACATCATTCAAACCCAGAAGGAACATGAACATCATTCAAACTGATTTAAACATTCAAAAGGAACATGAACATCATTCAACCCACATATCAGATCAAAGCCACATATGAAATCAAACCCACATATCAAAAATCAAAGTTCATCAATAAAGCACCAGATTCAAAGCACAAAGATTCAAACCCAACAAAAAACCAGATTCAAAACCAACAACATATTCAAACAGATTCAAACCCAACAAAAACACTTACCAACAAACCATCAAGAAAGTCAAAATCACCAGATTCAACGGAATCAACAGAATCAAAAAGCACCAGATTCACCCACCCCCTTCACCCCCATCATTCGCCACCGCCACCGCCACCGCCGTCGACACACCGCCACCACCGCCGTCGACACATGTCACACCCCGATATTTCCACGTATTACCGGTGGACCCGGTGGGGAGTATCGTGACGTAGTTGATATCATCATAGTCAAACAACACCATATATAAATGCACAGCGGAAGCAAAAGATAAATATATTACAATCCGAATATAAAGTAATACCAAAGTATTACAACGGAAAGTAAAGGATCCACAGGCGGATCTTAAAACATAAACATTGTTCAACAGACTTTAGACGCCTAGAACTTGCAAGATTCCTTATTAACGCCCTGAGCTTCCAGCCAATTACGTTTAGTACCTGTCACTTAACCTTTTTGGAAAATACGTCAGTTTACACTGGTAAATACAATTAACCGACTCATTTTAAAACATTTATAAAAATTGATTTGAATGCACAAGGCACAACATATCTTTTATAACTTGGGACAATTATATAAAATTAATCTTGTATACAGATTTACATGTTCGTTATATGTTCAGGGCCCGATGTAGAAACCGAGTCAAGCTTAACAGACACGCCACAAGTATAGGCCCACATGAGAGTGAGATACCGTTTCCCTTATGCAAACTGTCAGGTGTATGCCTACACCCCGTGCTTAAGACGTGGCCATTTTATAATACAATGATGTCAAGGATATCCGGGACACGGTCATTAATCCCTAAAGGCTTTTATTTCAAACAATACAGATTAAAGCGGGTTACCTCAATAATTTAATCACAATGCAACTAAACATTCAATACCCAACCAAGCGGTATTATTATAATACCGTATCCCAAGCCCGTATAGGGAAAATAAGTTAAGAGTAGTTACCTGAGCTAGCAATGCAACTTATACTCAGCCGTATATTCTAATCAGCAAGCACAAGTACTTCTACTGGGGCTCTCGATCTGGAACGAAGGTTTTATTAACCTATTAGATTCCTAACGGGTCTTATTTAAGTCGTAACTTAGACCGGTTAGTTTTAAGGAAAGGTTTACGGTTCAAAACGCAAGATTAAGCGAAGACCGGAATAGAGTGTGTTTTAGACCCGACAAGTTTGAAGACTTGTATAATATGGGTAATCTAAAACATTCTGGATTTAGAAATAAAAACGGTAAGGTGTGACCCGTCTCGGCTAATTCATGCAAACTAGTTACATAACCCGAACCGAACGCGTAAGAGGCGTAACGGGTAACCATATGGTTTATATACAGGTTTCCTAAGTTAATATGCCTTAAATATGTTGTGATATCAGTAGGATACCTTCCATTATGCCCAAAACGAGTTTAATCTCAATTTAAGCCCCGTAGGGGTATTTTGGTCATTTAAAAGATTATAAAAGATATAATTTTTAATTCTGACACTCGGGTCTGAATTAATCAGTAAAACAACATAATTTAGTAGGGTATATCAGTTGGTGATAAGTCTTATATGCCAAAATGATTTTAAACCCATACTAGGTGTTTAATACGCGTTAAAAAACCATTTTAAGCGATTTCCGGGTTATACAGAAAATCTGAGTTTTCAGATCAGATTATAAGGTTTAAAATACTTCATTTATTATATAAAATCAGTAGCAATTGGATTGGTGTTAAAATACTATGTAGAACTCATTTTCTAACCAAAAAGGGTATAATCGGTATTTACCGAATCAAGGCCATAACCTTAGGTTATGAGCAGGTTAAAAATAATTAAAAATCTTCAAAAATCTCAAAATATTATATTACATCAGTGGGTAAAAGGTTTGGTGTCAAAAATTGGGTTTAGATAGGCTTTACGCTAATTACGCCGTTTAATTAACAAAAAGTTCCCTAATTACGCTATTGGGCATAACTCCTAATCTAGACCTCCAACTGATGTGAAATTTTAGGGACAAGTTTATAAATCAGTAGCAAAGATTAGTGTCCTTTCACATTTCTTAAATTCTTGTTTTATGTGAAATTTTAGGCATTTCCAAACCCATCTAAATCGGGTCAGAACTGAAGTCAAAGCAAAAGTCAAAGTTTTGCGACTTTCGGTTCCGAACCGGGTCAAAACAGAAAATTGTCGGATCAAACAAGCTTAGACTAGTTCTTATACTTATTACCAAGTTTTATGAGTGATAAAATAGGTTACATGCCTTCTACATTGCTAATTATGCGTTAATTCGAAAATTATGCTTCTGTTGACTTTTTATAAACAACTTTGACCCTACATTTGATCTAGTTAGAGCGGGAACCAGAGGGTGCCCTTCTAAGGGTTTATTACCTACATAAATACCAACTTATAACTACCTTCAATTTGACTAAACATCAGACCGTTAATGATTAATCGATAAGTCAAACCTTAATTACGACGGTTTGACTTTTAAGCTAATAACTAAGCAAAACTCGATTAAGGAAGATCAAGGACACTTACCAAGGTCTAATGCACGACCAGAGATGCTTAGAGAATGGCCTTGAGCTCCAGAATTGATCAGAAGAGGAGTTGGGAAAGAATGATCAAAGTTTGCAACCATTGGGGCTTTATATAGTGTTCTTGATTGCTTAAGATCATGCCAAACAAGCCTACATTGGATCCCTGATGTTAAACATGTGTCCCTAATGCCTAAGAATTAGTTTAGGCAGCCCCTGGTTGTGATTAAGGGCCATATAAGTCGTTTACATGGGCTGAACAGACAACAGACGAGTTGCTGCATCTGGGACATGCTTACGGACCGTAAGGGTCCCAGCCTTACGGTCCGTAAGGACCAAGCCAACACAACAGATCTTTCAAAAGTTGACAGTTTTGGCCCCCCGGACTTCCAAACTTGATTTTTAACATGGTTTCTTGCACTTGTAACCCCCAAACTTGACTTTTAAGGAGCCCCAGTCATAAACCAACTATGTTAAGTCCCCGGTTATTCATACGATCACCGAAAAGTCTTAAATTTCAACGTTGACGTTTTTAACCCCTCGTATACGAATTTTATCATAACTTTCTCATACGATAACGAAACTTGGTGAAAATTTTATCACCACTTTCCTTCACAATTAGCTTCGTATGATCCATGATTTATTCGTTTAAGGGTATAGACATCATGTAGGGTTATTGTAAAGTATATTTTATCCGTTGTTGACTTTTTGAACCCTTATATTCACATACTTTCCTTGTTTGCCAACTTTAGTCCCTCTAGAGTATTCTTTCACACGTTCAAAGCTTATGACACGTGTCAACACATTATAGGACGTGAATTTTCAAGGTGTTACAACACATCAACCGAAGACACCAAAGGGGGGTGTCTGGCCGGTTAACCGGCGCCGTCGGCTTTCCTCTTTCTCCCCGTCTCTCTAATCTATTCCGTCGTAGCACCACCACCAGACGGTGGTGGTGGTGGTGGTCGGTGGTTCTTCAGCAGGAAATAGGGGGTGGGGGGACGGTGGTTGCGATGTGGTGGTGGGTGTGAGGTTGGACTTGGGGCTGGATGTCATCGAGAGATAGAGGGAGCAAGATGATGTTTGTTGGAGTTTTGAAGATGAAGACTAAATGAGAGAGGAGAGATGAGATATTTAGAGAACGTATGCAACTTTAAAAGAGGAGAGAGGAGGGAGGATAGATTAGACATTTAAAGGAAATGACCAAACTACCCTTTTCTGTGATTGGTTGAGAGTGGTTCTCGCGGTTCTTACAACTGTGGATGGTTCTCATTTTAGCGGCTCCCTATATATATATATATATATATATATATATATATATATATATAGGACAAAGATCCGTTAGGAACCACCTCTTATTGCGAGAACTGCGAGAACCAATGTGAACACAACCAAAATGCCTAAAAATAGCTAAAAATCACACACAAAAAATTTTTAATATTTTTTATAAAAAAAATCGCTACTTTTCGAAGCCAAAAAAAATAAAAATAAAAATTTTTTGCTACTAAAAGTAGTGATTTTAACATAAAAAATATTAAAAAAAATTAGATATTTTTTTTTTATTTTTTTAGGTTTTTTGGGGGTTTAGTTTTTAGCATTTTAGCTTGGGGGTTAGGTTTTTGGGGGTGGGGGAGAGGGGTTTAGGTTTTTTTTTTTTGGGGGGGGGGGGGGGTGGGGGTTAGTTTTTTTTTAGCTATTTTAGGTTGTGTTCACATTGGTTCTCGCGGTTCTCGCAATAAGGGTGGTTCTCGCATGAACCTTACGCTATATATATATATATATATATATATGGGGAGGTTCATTTGAGAAGAAAATTAAATTGAGAAGAAAAAGAACAAAGGGTACAATTGTAAAATATTAAATAGTTTTTCTCTCATCTCATTTATTATTATGTTTGACTAATTAAATAGTCATAAAGACTATCATCCTTCACATTAAATTTTTTTCCTAGATACATCAAAATTTATCCTACACGTTTTTGAAATTTATCCTACACATACTGAAATTTATCATACACAACTCGTAATTCATCCTACACACCTCATAATTTATCCTACACTTTAAATTGATTTTTTTCTTCTTGGAAAAGATTTTTTTTTTTTTTTTGAAATTAAGTTACAAATTTAATTTAGTTAGCTATTAAAAAGGAAGACTAACAATTAATGATCTATCTAATTTTACCAATATACTCTTACACTCATATTAAATACAAAAATTAAATGAAGTAAAATAAAACATTCTTATTGGTTGAAGTTTGTTCTTTTTTATTCTTACAAAAAATTTGTTCTCATTTGAACCCTCCACTATATATATATATATATATATATATATATATATATATATATATATATATATATATATATATATATATATATATATATATCCTTTGGTTGGAACAAAAAACTTTCCGCTAAATGACAAATGTCTCTATATCAAATGACTCATATAAATTAGAGTAAACTGCAATTTTACCCCCTGAGGTTAGGGGTCATTGGCACTCTTACCCCCCCCTAAGGAAATAATTGCAACTTTACCCCCCCCCCCACTGTTTGAGGTTATGTCGCACTTTTACCCCCTAAGCTCAAATATGTTGACCGGTCAAAAAAAGCATGGAAGAGTCAAAGGGTAAATAGGTAATTTCATGTTAATTAGTACCTTATATAGTATAATAACCCTTAAACTCAACACTATTTCACACTCTTACCCCCTAAGCTTCTTCCTTCCACCTCCACCTCCATCTCCGATCAATCCACCACCGGCGATCCATCTACCACTGGTGATCCATCCACCACCGGCTTCCACCTCCACCACCGGCTTCCACCTCCACCTCCACAACCGGCTTCCACTTAACCATGAGTGAATCGGAGAACCCCATCCTTCCACCTCCACCTCCGGCGACCACAATGGCGAGCACACCTCCGCCGACGCAGCTGGTTTCCGGCGACAACAACCGATCCTCCTGTAACACCCCGAAAACGGGTTTGGTAATCAAACCACGTTAGTACTAAAGGACGGGTAAAGTACCGTTAATGGTAAGAATTAACCAGGTGAATATTAGGATTTAAATAAATAAACATAATATTAAATAAAAAAAATAAAAGAGTAAACGAATGCTTTTGAGGAAATAAAGTTTATAAGAAGCCCGAGTCAACGGGACTAAAAAAATAATAAAAAAATATAGAACGGGTTATGACTTTCCCGAACCCGCTAAGTTAACTAGGAACATTTAAACCTAGTTATGAGAATTGGTTAATTTCTAGTAAGTATTATGAGGGGGTTTAAACAAAAGCTAAACTTGAGGGACCAAAGTTGGATAATTTGAAAATGGTTTTATAAACAAAAAAAATAATAATAACACAACACACATAAGGGTGTGTGCGTGCGTGGAGATGGCCAGGAGAAGCTCTCATGGAGCTCAAACCCTAACTTGCACAAGATCATCAAATTGAAGCTCGATTCAAGCCCCAAATCAATGCATGAACACATAAAAACGATCACCTAGTCATGGGGATTATAAGGTATGTCATAAAACCTAGATTGGTTAAAGTTGAAAATTGAGACAAGTAGGTTACTTGCAAATAGATTGTTAGATTATGATCCAAAGTTGAAATTGAATGTTTATGGATGTTTAATTTCGTTAGTTATGATGAAATTATGAAGAACTTGATGTAAAGTTACTTGTAAGAGATTAACAAGTAAACTAGGAAGTGGGTTTTTTTGACTAAATAGTGAAGATGATGATACTTGTGCTTGAAACCATCATAATTGATAGTTGAAGCGAGATACTTAAGCAATTTACAAGTTTGAGTACTTGATCATACATGATTCGAAATGGTTTTTGAATGTTGTAATGAAATTGGTGATTTAGTTCATGAATGTGATGTTTGAAATCATGATATCTACTAGTTTGAATGTAGAACTTGATTTGATTAGGTAACCGGATGAATGCCTAATAACATGATGAAACGAGTTTCACTCATAAATGGAACCCGTAGATTTCGCGTAATGAAAGTATAAGTTTTATGTAATTAGATGATTATATGATGTATGTAGACTATGTTGATGAATGTGGTTAAATTAGTGGCCTAAAAATATCGCCTATCGAATAGTCGAAGAAATGCCTAAATGAGTTCGTTGAACCAATTATGCATTTCATACATTAAAAAGGGGCAGTTGACCTTTGAAAGTCAAACTGACCATTTATAAGATTGAATGATAATTTTTATATGAAATACGTAAGGTGGAATAGTCATAATTGATAATGACTAATATAACTGTCTTACGAATTATAATGATAGTTTGACGCTTAACAAGCTAGATGGAAGCTTGGGAAGGAAGCGAGTAAAACGGATTGAGCATGCGGAAAAGAATAACCAGATGCAAGGTAAGTAAAGCTTACACCTTTTAGAATAGAATACTTACTTGTATAATGGATAGCATTGTGAATAATAAAATGGACATGGTTTTCGCGGGCATTTTGTCAATAAAATAGTTATTGACAGCAAACAGGTCCGTTATTTGCAAAACTGTTTCGGGGTCTTAAACACTTAGTTTTGACTCCATATATGGTCAGAAGTTGTATAATAACAAAAATGATGATTGGTAATTTTTATAAATTTTTCGGAAGTTGTTTAACATGGTTTTCGCGGACGTTTTGACAACAAAATAGTTGTTGACAGCAAGCATGTAACACCTCGAAAATTCACGTCCTATAATGTGTAGACACGTGTCAAATGTTTAAACGTGTGAAAGAAATATTATAGAAGGACTAAAGTTGACAAACATGGAAAGTATGTGAATATACGTATTCTAAGTGTCAACTGTGAATAAATATAATGTACATTAACCCTACACGATGCTCATACCTTCAAACGAATAAATCATGGATCATACGAAGCTAAAAGTGAGATATTTCAAACTACAGGGACCAAATGTGTCAACATGTTTAATTTATACCTCTGAGTGACCTTTTGACAAACCCGAAGCTTTGTAAATGTTAAATATGCTCACGAGAATACACGATTTAAATTTCGTAAAGTTTCGTTAACATATGAGAAAGTTATGATCAAATTCGTGTGCGAAGTGTTAAAGCGTAAACGTTGAAAGTTAGGACTTTTCGGGTAACAATAAAGTTACCCGGGGACTTAGCAAAGTGGGTATATGTTTTAAAGCCTTTATAGATCAAATATGAGGGTTTACAATGCAAGAAAAAAAGTGCCTAATCAAGTTTTGAAGAGCCAAGGATCAAATTGCAAGAAATCAAAAAGCTGATCAGGGAGGGCCTAGCGCGACGCGAGGGAGGGCTAGCGTCACGCTAGGGGTGCCCAGCTCCGAAAAGTTTGGGTTGTTGCCTGCCATTGCCTTTCTGTTCGATCCCATCCGATTTTCCACATTTCTCTTGACCCCTAGACACCCCCCTAAGCTCTAGTAACAAGTGTTGATCAGTTGTGGGTACTAGTAGACACAAGTGTCAAATAATTGTGGTGACTAAAATGCTATATAAAGGAGCATGAACTTGCAAACATTCTCACACCAATTCCTTCAGCATTCTGATCATTCCTGGAGCTCCAACCTACTTTCAAGTGTTCTCTAATCAAGCTTAGGACTTCAGTAAGTGTCCTAACCTTCTCTAATTAATTTTAGCTTAGTTATTTAGCTAAAAGTCAAACCGACGTAATTACGGTTTGACTTCGAGATTAGTCAACAATGGCTCAGTCATAT
The DNA here is from genome assembly GCA_030545235.1 of Helianthus tuberosus. Classification (NCBI taxonomy): domain Eukaryota; kingdom Viridiplantae; phylum Streptophyta; class Magnoliopsida; order Asterales; family Asteraceae; genus Helianthus; species Helianthus tuberosus. The sequence goes on from CM060448.1 coordinate 26,387,543, forward strand.
CTTGAATTAAAAGTAGTTATAAGTTGGTATTTATGTGGGTAATAAAACCCCAAAAGGGTTTCCCCTAAGCACCACTCTAACTAGTTCAAATGTCGGGTCAAACATGTAATTAAAAAGTCAACAGGAAGTCTAAAATGCCATTTATACATGATTATCATTTTGGATCATATACAACCTGTTGGATCATTGTTATAACTTGGTAATAAGTGTAAGAACATGTCTAGACATGTTCAACCCGACAATTTCCTGTTTAGACCCGGTTCGGAACCGAAAGTCACATAGTTTGACTTTCACTTTGACTTTCAGTTCTGACCCGTTTGGGGATGTATTAGAAATGCCTCAGAGCTTAAATTGGACTAGGTTACATGTTAGAATAACCCTCTGTGATTATGCACCTCGGTTCATTAGTTATCCAATTAATATGCATGTTTCCGTTAATTGCTCATATGTTGACCGTTATGCCCTTATTACCTTAAAACGTGATTTAGGAAAATGTAAAAGTGTAGAAACCTTGATTTCTGATATATAAACTTGTATGCAAAGTTTGACATCAGTTTGACTTGTAGATTAGGAGTTATGCTCATTATCGCAAATTTAAAGCTTTATGTTAATAAAATGGCGTAATTAGCGTATAGCCTAGTTAAGCCCACTTTTTGATATCAAACTTAATACCCACTGATGTAATATATTATTTTGTGATTTTTAAAGATTTTTAATTAATTTTTGGCTGAGCATAACTAGTAGTCGTAAGCTTAATCCGGTAATTGTTGGTTTTGCCCTTACGGGCCATAAAACGAGTTTTACATATCTAAACGACTCCAAACCTTTTGATACTTATCACATATGATAAATAAATTATTTTAAGCCTTCTAGAAATATAAAAATATCAGATTGAAGTATCGAACCCGGAATTGGCCTTTAATCGCCTTATTTAGCGTTTTTAACGCATAGTATGTTTTAAAATCATATTGAACATACCCGGGTTGATACCTACTGATATTTTAGGCAAATTAGAATATTTTAATAGTAAGCAAAGGTTGATAAACTTAGACTCCAGTTTTGAGCTTTTCGGCTTATGTGAAATTTACCAAAATACCCCTACGGGGAATAGTTTGGTTAGAAATGATAAATTTCACATATATACTTTAACCTACTGATATAACTTAGCAAATTAAGTATATTTGCTTATTACATCAGACCTGTAACTCAGGTTGTTACTTAAACTCTTTTATAAACTTTTAAATGACCAAACTACCCCTACGGGGCCTAGTTTGTGTTTAAACACGTTTCGGGCATAATGAAAGACATCTTACTGATGTCACAACATATTTGAGACATAATTAAATTAGGAAACCTGTATATAGCTCTCATGAATACCCGTCACGCTTATTACGCGTACGGTTCGGTTTATGTAACAAGTTTACATAAATTAGCCGAAACGGGTCAAACCTTAACGGTTTTATCTTAAAATCCAGAATGTGAATAATAAACCCATATTAAACAAGTCTTCAAACTTGTCGGGTCTAAATCACATTCTATCCGGTCTTCGCTTAATCGTGCGTACGAACCGTATCTTTGAAACTAGCTGGTCTAAGCTTAAGCTTAATTAAAGACCCGTTAGGATTCTAATAGGTTATATTAAACCTTCGTTCCTGATTAGGAGAACCAGTAAAAGCTACGTGCATTTTGCTTATTGTGATTAATACTTGCTCAGGTAAATACTTTTAACTTATTTTCCCTATACGGGCTTGGGTTACGGTATATAGCATACCGCTTGATCGGGCATCAAATCTCCACCATTAAGTGGGTAGTTGAATAATTTGATCGGCTCGTTTAAGCAGTCTTGTTACTTGAAGCCTTTGGGGGGTTAATGACCATGTCCCGGATATCCTTGGCATCATCTTACGAGATAGCCACGACCTGAGCACGGGGTGTAGGCGTACACCTGTCAGTGTATAACTCTATGATGTGGTGTGTCTATTGATTTTAACCCGGACAAGATCCGGGCTACTGAACGCACAAGTAATATGTAATTCGTTCACAAGATTATAATATTAAATAATTCTCCCAAGTTAAATAAAAATGTTTATGCCACGTGCATCTGTTAGGATCGGAGGCTCTCATGTTTGTGTTTGTTTGTATATTTTGAACAAATCAAATAGATATGAACAGTTTAAGTGCAGCGGAAATGGATACAAACTTTGTAAACACAATCAAAGGAAAGAGTAGTTTGATAAACAATTGCTTCTCATAGAGTCGAATGATTTACAAATCAAAAGCAAAAGATTACAGAATAAGCTTACAAACTATACTCCCCCTCAGCCTGATGCCCCAAGGTTGGTTGCACACAAGATGAAAGGATTAGACATGAGGAGAAGAACCCGCTCAGTCAATCAAATGTAACAGTACAGGGTACTGTTACATTTATAGGCAAACCAAACCACTGAGGCATCTCAGCTGACGTCACCATGAAAGTGACATCTAACAAACTAACAACCTATAAGCACTGATCTATAACTACTGATCATACAGACACTGATTACATACTAACTACTGATGTATAAACACTGATTCTTCATTCCTCTGATGTAGTCAACCACTGATGTCTAAGCATCAGTGCTTTCTTCAAAGGGTGATCAGACCTTGAATGGGCAGTGCTTTAACTCTTCAGCAGTGTTTGAATTTCGTCAGAAGATTGAGCTTCAGCCTTTAATCTTCATCAGTACTTTAGTGTGATCAGCAGTTGCAAGGTAGCAGTTGTACAGAACAGTGGTTTGGCCATCAGATGTTCTTCAAATCACTTCCAAAGGGAAAGTCTAATGTAAACAGCTGCTTATTATGGATCCACTGCCCTGATCCGGTTTTGGCTTTACATCATCTGTTCCTCTGGTAGGGTTCAATCCCAACAATCTCCCCCTGGAACAGATGATGCCAAAACCCTTCATTATTTGTAGATCTTTATTACCTCATCAGAAGTTCCTTAGCTTGTCTTTTAAATTCTGCTTCAAAGTCCTTGGAACTTGAGTCTTCCTCATCCCTGCAAAGTGTAAGCTCAAGGAGATCTTGCAGATCTTCAACACCCAGGCCCAGTGCTTGTTCCCTTGATATGTGCTTCACTACACCAGTAGATCTGAGCAAAGTCAATACATGGGTCTTTTGATCAGACTTCCACTTTAGTATTTTTGAACCTAATGGGTTTCTTGGGAGAGGTTTATTTGCAAATGAGTTTGGAGATGGTGGCCTGGTAAGGACTGCATGGGCAGAGTCTGCAACCTTTGATGACACAGGATTTTCAGCCAGCATTTATTGAAGAACCATTTTTATAATGTAATCTTCTGCTGCTTTATCATGTGCTGTCTCTTCATCCATCTGCTTTTGAGTCTTCTTTTGTCTAAAGATAACAGCAATTGGAACAGTGGATTGAATAGCAAGGGATGATGGTAGTGATGAGGTGGTTTTTGGTGGTGGTGATGTTTTAGATGTGGCAGTGGTTGATTTAGTAGGAATGGCAGTGGTTGTGGTGTGTGTTGATGTGGTATTGGTGGCAGTTGTTTGAGTGACAGATGTTGTTAATGGTGGAGGTGGTGTAAGTGATTTTGTGGGAACAGAAGTTGTGGCTGAAGTAGTAACTGGCTTAGTTTTAGAAGCTGTGGTGGTTGATTGCCTTGTATTTCTAATAGGACTCTTCTTTAATGAAGTACCAACCTCTTCTTTTACTTTTTGCAGAACTATCTTTTTCTCAACCAAAGCTCTGCTCTCATCCCTTACCCTTTTAATATCAGCAGTGGTTTTGAGACCAGCAGAATTGACTTGACTTTGAACGATCCTCATTTGTGTATCTTCTTCATCTGCTTGAATTTTCAGGGTTTCATCACCTTCCTTTTCCTTTTCTTTAACAGATGTTTCAGCAGAAGTTACTGAGAGATTTTCCTCAGAGTCATTTTTCTCCCCCTTTTTGGCATCATCAACTCTTTCGAATATAGTGCAGGGGTTGAAATAAATTTCACAGCTCATCTGGAGTAGGGGCAGATGATGGAGTAGCTGCTGGAGATGGTGCAGCAGTGGATGGTACCGTTTGTGCTTTCAACAACTGTTGCAGCATGTCTTTGATTTCTGCAACAGATGTATCCAGTTTATCAATTCTAGCCGTCAATTCTTGGTACATTAAACCATCACCCAACTTAATGGGATCATCTGATTTCCCACTAGCAGTGGTTTTATCAGTGGTTGAGGTAGGGAGTGTACTCCAAACACTAACCACTGATGCCCCTTTTTCTTGGTACTGGGGTCTTCTTCCTTCAACACTTGACAACCGTTTGATGTTGCCAGTGGATAAAACAAATCCACTGGTGGTTGACAGAGGTGCTATGTAAGGAATTGCCTCCAAGGAAGTCTTATTGATGTAACCACTGTCCAAGTGCAAACCAGTGGGTTCAGCACTTGTAGTGGCTGCTTCTCTTAGATAACCACCTTGAGTTACTTGTAACTCAAGGGGTGTAGCCTCCTCAACTATTGCTGGGATAGCAGAAGTGTAAGCATCAGACCCAGTCACTTGTAGGAGTGTACTCTCAGTGATAGGTGATAGAGAGGAACTGGTTTGTGTCTGAGCTATAGCAGCTGCATGCAACAGAGGTAGCATGGATTGTGGCATTATTATTGGTGAGGGGATGGGGGTTGAAAGAGACATGTCCTTGGGATCAGGACTGAGGAAGATGGATCCGAGTGGATTCAGAGCTTCATATTGTGGTGTCCCTGTGCTTACAACCTGATCCTTTTGTGAGGATGCAGGAGGAGTTTCGGTTATGGGTTGAGATCTTTCTTCCAACTGCTGTGAGGAAGTAGCAGCAGTGGTTTGTGGTGACTTTTGTGTTGTCACAGGCATTTCCTCTGGGATCTCATCTTCCAGAGTTGCCTTTGTTTTGGGATTGGTGGGTTTTCTGGATGTTTTCTTTTTGGTCTTTTTAGTGGTGGCAGGTGTGGGTTTCACAGCAGTTGTGTTACTGCTGTGATCACCTTGAGCAGTGGGCTCAGCAGCAGATATCTGAGGAGCAGTGGTAGCTGCTAAAATATGCTCAGGTACCTCTGCTTTTGTTTTGGAAATTTTTGATAGCCTTGTAAATGTTTTCAGGTGTAAGGCCATTTATTTGAAAAAGTGATGATGGCATCTGATGCACACAACTGTTGAATAACATCTGTTCACGTGTAACCTCTGTTGTAAATCAGTGTTTTGCACAAACAGAGGATACACTTTGGTAGTGGATAGATTTTACTATTTAACAGAGTTTTAATGCCATCAGTGCTTTGAACAGACTTTGAGGATTTATTGAAAAATTCAATTTTAAACTATTTTTAAGGTTATTTTTTATTTTTCTAAAAACATTTTTATGCATTTTACACATGGAACACAAGAAAGCTTGCTTTAATCCATGTTTAGCACTCCAATCATAGGGATCAAGTTTTTAACAGTAGATGAATCCAATTTTTAAGTTTGTACATCTACCACCTGATCTTTAGGATGGACATGTTAAAGATGAAATCAAACCTTTTTATAGCAATCCCTCACAAAGTGATGTCTGATAATGAATGATGGTGAATTAATGAGATATTGAACTTTTGATGATATATTTCAGCTACTTGATTGCCCTGCATACAAACAATCTTTTGAGCAACTATACCAAAATTCAAAAACATATTTTGAAGTTACAAATATTTGGACTTTTCAGCAACAGCAGCAGCATCATAATATTCTTCAATCTGTGGTTGGAAATATCTGCTACATGTGCACAGTCAATAACACCTTGATGTTTGTACTTGTTTTGAGTTTGATAAAACTTGTCAATCATGCTCCTAGCATATGCAATGTTCTTTGAGGACCCACTTTTCGCCAAATAGATTCTCATCCTTTGGCTGTGGCACAAAGTTTTCAAACTTGTTGTCACTGAACTGCTGAAGCTCCTCTTAAATGACAGCTACCCAACTTTCTGTCTTTCAGTGCTATAAGGCACATGACTTGTTGATGGAATGGTAGAAAGTCAAGAAGAAGACAAAGGTTTTGGAATAAACTTTTTATAAGAATCCCTTCCAATTGATGTTGTCAAGTGTATGGTAAAATGGATGTGATTTAAAAGGATTGAGGTTTAAAAGGTGAGGCTGCAAATGTGAGTCATCTGAGCTAACAACTGTTGGTGACTTTAATGATCCAACAACTGTTTGAAGGTGAAAGTGGAGGAATAAAAGGAATTGGTGATAACCAGTGTTGATTTTTATCCACTGTTAGTAGATTTTTATCAACAGTGGTTGTGGACTTGGAAATAGAGGTGAAGGGCTACTTTGATCAAGCAATTGTTGAGGTAGCAGTCAAGTAATTTCTATCCATTTTTGATGGACTTCTATCAGCAACTGATGGTGGATCAGTGGGTGAGCTTTACCAGCTGTTTTGTACATCTGCTGCTCAGATGAAGGAAATGATTTTGTCCTGTGATAACACAGTATCATATCCAACATCTTTTGATGGTGATAATGAGATATCTGAATTTCCCTGAATAAATGAATGCACATAGTTGCTTGATGACCATTATTCACCCAATTTTGGACTCTTAAGTGTTTTATGTTTATACTCTTTTCTTTTGATTTCAAAAGTTTTGAGATAAACACACTTTTGAGTTTTTGTAATTTTTCTTCTTTCCCTTTTTACCCTTTCCATAGAAAAGTATTGAAACTTTTACTGGAAGGTTTTCTAAGAAAAAAAATACTCAATCCAAAATCATTTTCAGCAATGTTTTGAGAGATTTGGTCATTTTTGCACATGCTTATGCCAAATTTCACATTACTCATGATTTGGATATTTTGACTGCTGATTTTCTTAATGTATTCTTAACACAATTGATTTTGGTCCTTTTAGAGGACACTCAACCTGTTTTTCAATACATAAGATTCAAATCACTATAGTTTTGATTTCCCTCTTTTTATGTTAACAAAGACACTAGTGCTTTTATCCGCACATAGGCTTTTGTCAACCATGAGGTGAACACCTTAGCTGTAGTTATGATGAAAACAACACAAACTTCATAATAACATTTGAAATCAATTTTGTAACGAGAATAATCACACCAAAATCACCAGACAAGTTTCCAGATCTGAAACTATTGGTGATTTATGCATGACATCACTTGTTATGTGAATTTTGTGTGTCTTATGACATCTTGGTTGTTTTACAGAGTTTTTGAATAAACAACTTTGAACGTTATTACTCGTTACTCTGTTTTTCAACAAATACGACCAACCTTAGTATCAATGAAATTTGAGCTGAACTGTTATGTCAAATTGATTGTTAGATCGAATTTGACTGTCCAAGCTCTGATACCAATTGTTAGGATCGGAGGCTCTCATGTTTGTGTTTGTTTGTATATTTTGAACAAATCAAATAGATATGAACAGTTTAAGTGCAGCGGAAATGGATACAAACTTTGTAAACACAATCAAAGGAAAGAGTAGTTTGATAAACAATTGCTTCTCATAGAGTCGAATGATTTACAAATCAAAAGCAAAAGATTACAGAATAAGCTTACAAACTATACTCCCCCTCAGCCTGATGCCCCAAGGTTGGTTGCACACAAGATGAAAGGATTAGACATGAGGAGAAGAACCCGCTCAGTCAATCAAATGTAACAGTACAGGGTACTGTTACATTTATAGGCAAACCAAACCACTGAGGCATCTCAGCTGACGTCACCTTGAAAGTGACATCTAACAAACTAACAACCTATAAGCACTGATCTATAACTACTGATCATACAGACACTGATTACATACTAACTACTGATGTATAAACACTGATTCTTCATTCCTCTGATGTAGTCAACCACTGATGTCTAAGCATCAGTGCTTTCTTCAAAGGGTGATCAGACCTTGAATGGGCAGTGCTTTAACTCTTCAGCAGTGTTTGAATTTCGTCAGAAGATTGAGCTTCAGCCATTAATCTTCATCAGTACTTTAGTGTGATCAGCAGTTGCAAGGTAGCAGTTGTACAGAACAGTGGTTTGGCCATCAGATGTTCTTCAAATCACTTCCAAAGGGAAAGTCTAATCTAAACAGCTGCTTATTATGGATCCACTGCCCTGATCCGGTTTTGGCTTTACATCATCTGTTCCTCTGGTAGGGTTCAATCCCAACAGCATCCAAACCAATTTTCAATCATTTTCCAAAATGAGCCAGTTGAATGTATTTACCAGTGTAAACTGACGTATTTTCCCAAAAAGATTAAATGCAGGTACTAAGCGAAATTGGCTGGGATTTCTCCTTAGCATCGTTAGAAGTCTCGCAAGCTTAAGATGCCTGAAGTCTGTTGAACCATTAATATTATTTTAATTCGATCCTACTGTGGATAAACATCCGAATATTGTGACTTTGATATTACAATAAATAAATTCGGTTGTATCATATTTTAAATTGCTTCCGCTGTGCATATTGATTATTGTGTTGTTTGACTATTATGTTGCCAACCACGTCACGATACTCCCCCACCGGGCCCACCGGTGACACGTGGAAATCGGGGTGTGACAGGTTGGTATCAGAGCCAACTCTGAGTGAATTAAACACTAGCCTTTTGTGTTTAATCTCAGTTACACAATTGCACATTTCTAAACCTTCGAGTCTAGACATATAACATAGGACAAATTCCACCTTATTCGGTTTTTGTTTTGTCCTTTAAAATTTTATATTTGTTATTGTTATCTTATGCTACTTTGACAGGATTAGCAATATGCCTCCAAGATTCTTCCGAAGAAGAGGACGAGGAAAGGGGCCGATAACCGCCCCCAACGACAACGAGGCAGGACCTTCAAATGTTCGAGCTCCGTCTACCACGGAGAGTGACGATCCACGCCAAAACAGAAGAAACCTGTTTGAACCAGCAAGAAGATCGGTATCACACAGCTCTACACCGCCGGTCCAAAACCCGTATGGGCCACAACCGGACTACGAGCCGAACAACCGTCAGCCTTCCTTCATACCATTACAGCGATCTTTATCGCACCATTCTTACGGGGACCCCACACCTGTTTTTCGGGGTCAGTTTAATCCGGTAGGATACATACCAGAACCCATGGGTTTCAACCCACTGGGGCCAGACGATCACTTCTCTGGCGATCACGCGGATGACATGGACGAGGATACTGATCCCGTCGAACCTGCAAGTGGCACTCCAAATCATCCGATCGAGATCTCCGACGGATCGTCTTTCTACGGATCACCCTACGGTGGTCCAGACAGCTTCCAAGCCATGTTCACTCGGCACGAGTGGTACTACACACCTCCTCACCACTCGTCGCCTCATGAGCAGCAGCAGCCGCAGCAGCAACAGCATCATCAAGATTCCTTTGGGGATTCCCGATTTGTGGCAGTTACGCCACCACCTCCACCGCCACCAGTTCAGCCGGCACCTCCTCAACCGCCAAGGCGTAGGAGAACCGGTGCCCGCATGTCAACCAGAGTAGGGGACTTCCATTTCAGTTCCCCACGTCAATCCAGTGGCAGTCACTACCCGCCACACCAGGAGGACCCACAATTGGGTGGACCTTCACAACCAGCGATGCCGCAACCACCGCCAATGGGTTTTGATAACCCAATCCCAGCGTATACGGGTTCCAAGGGATACAACCCGTTCGAGCCGCCGGTCCACAACAACTATGGGTACGCAGAGGCCGACCCTTACTTGGTGGCAGCCAACTACAATGCCCTGCACCCGGAAGGACCATACGGAGCTCCATGGGGAGTAGTGTACCCAACACACGGGTACCAGATACCACCTAGGTGTCACGACCCCCGACCCACCCTGGACGGAATCGGGAGTTGCGAACAGCCCAGCGGTACCAGTGATTATTTTTATTTTGAAAACGTTGCAGCGGAAATTTTATCAGGACCGTGAGTTAGGAAAATATCAGAGTTTAGAAACACCGGATTTTATTTAATTAAATAGATGGAATAAATCCATTTTTTTACAAAGGTAGCTTTAATAAAGATAAATTTTATTACATAAAACAATATTTCTTATTTTGATTCAATTAATAAATAAGCCACTTCTTGATGCCTTTCAGTGTCGTATCATCTCTTACTCCAATCTACTGTAATTACCTGAAAAGTGTTTTAAAAAGGTTTTGTCAGCGGGAAATACTGAGTGAATCATTCTATTTTGCATAATGATGCATAGTTATTAATTACAGCATAAGAGCGATTACAATGGCTTTTATCTTATTTTTATCTGGCATTCTGTCACAATGGTGACAAGTCACAATGGTGACGATGGTCATACCACTATTTAGATCAATGAACCTAAATAGTGATGATTATCCCTGTAGGTCAATGAACCCAACAGTGATTATCCCGAGTAGGTCAATGAACCTAACTGAGAGAAAATTTAGTAATGTGCACAATACCCCACTAACCAGTAATTCAAGATATCCACGACTTAGTCCCTGTAATTATAACCTTGAAAATAATTTGAGGTATTGTAAAATATTTGAGAAAAGGAGAATGACTCACAAACTGTGAGAAAAGGAGAATGACTCACATTATAATCATGTAGATTCATACGGGCAAAGTGTAGTCTACAGATAAGCCTTTGATATATTGCAGATTTATACAGGCAGAGCTTAGCCTATTACTTAGCCTTGTAACCTAATGCATACGAAATAGATAGATAACTTAATACAGCCTTTACGATAGCTCACAAGATCAAATTCTCACAACGAACGACAAAGTGCAATACTTCATCCATCGAATTAACGATGATCCGTCGAATTAACGACGAACGACAAAGTATAATACTTTATCCATCGAATTAACGATGATCCGTCAAATTAATGACGAACGATAAAGTATAATACTTTATCCATCGAATTAACGATGATCCGTCAAATTAATGACGAACGATAAAGTATAATACTTTATCCATCGAATTAACGATGATCCGTCAAAGTAATGACGAACGATAAAGTATAACCCTAATGTGGGCGGCACTTAAACATCCATTGGATATATTGATCGATCGGAAAATGAATCGTAGCAGCGATCAAGTTAATACCCTGTATCGTAGCAGCATCCCCCCTACTAATTAATGTTTTTGATAGAAATCAGACGATATCTCAGCGTACGTTTGGAATTTGATCGTCGCTCAAATGTCAGAATTCAAGTGCCAAACGCTGCTATTTATACACAATTTTGGTCTAGCTTACGGACCGTAAGCTTAACAAGGTTGAGGTCCGTAAGGTAAACATTTTCTTCATAGGATAGCCACGTGTGGAACTAGCTTAGGTGAGTCGACACTTTCTGAAAATTCAACTTGGACAGCACGTAATTTAGATAATCGTTAACTAGGAAATGCCCCCCCCCTGAGTTTTAGGGGCCCTGATCCTGATTCTGATTGTTCTGATAATTTTAGGGTTTGCGTAGAATTACTTGGGTGTCTTAATTAGGGTTTCCTAGTGAATAAAATAATAAAATAAATAGGACTTTTAATGAGGGTTGTTACATCAGGGGTCCGGATTTATACTTACCGAACGTTTTTGTGTGAGTCGTTACATTCTCCCCACCTAAATAAAAATCTCGTCCTCGAGATTTACTGGAACAAGTAAGAATACTTTTCTTTATTTCAGATTCCAGCTTCCAAGTGTATTTGGGTTATGATATTTCTTTTTGAATTTATGTTATATTTTTGTCAACAAAATGACACAGATTTAAATATTAAATTTTGTGAATATGAGTTATACCATGAGTAGGATTCAATAATTTAACTGAATTATTTCAAGAAATCGATGTCAAACGGATGAGATATAATTTCCAATGTGACTAGGTTCAAGCCAAAAGATATGTGATCAATAGATATTTAGAATGAATGTGAAGGATTTTTAGAAATAATAATAAAAATCTTTGTTAAAAGAAAGCTTACTTTGATTGGTAACTGATGAAGACTTAGAATTGACAGGTTCCAAATGAAATCAAAGCATGAAAAATGATTTGTCAAATATTTATGATATGAGAAAATCAAAGTGTTGAGATGAGTGAATTACAAAGATACACCAAAAGACAATAGAATTAGTGTATCATTATTTAGAGTTCCAAGTTGTTTTAATTGTGAAACAATGTGATAGTACACTATTAGTGATTATATTTTTCATACTATGTCCTAGAATAATAAGAACAACTTTGTTTTGAAATGACCAATCATTATATTTGTAAAGCAAATATAATATATTTTTATTTGTGTTCGTATCTTACATATCAAATATTTATGATATATTTTTACTATATGTAAATGGTCACCACTTTTAAATAAATATTATCTTAGTATTTTACCATATTATGTAAAATAACTATGTAAGATATATTACAAAATACCGTAATGAAGTTATTACATTTACAAAATATTATTTTGTAAAAGAAATCATTATTATTTATAACGTTGAATGAGAGTTATAAATAAAGGTATAAAAATATTTATTATACAAAATATTTGTACAAATACTTTTGTATATATATATTACACTTAATGGGTCGATTCTATGGGATTGCTTATTTTTATTTTGAAACCATATAACGTTTGTGAATGTTGTAAATAAGTGAAAACGGAGACTATTCTATTATTTTATGAAAATATATTTTTCTCCAATGTATATATATTTTCATATATAATTAAAATTTACTAAATACTTATGACGATTTACTTTATATATTAACTAGTCATTATCATGGTGGATATTGGTTAGTGCTGCCTTGTTTATGCATAGGTGGCCAATCCATGCCTAACTAAGGCTAGGCTATCCAATACTTGCCCTTGACAATAACCCTAGTATTTTAAAATAATACTAACACTATTATTATTTAATATTTTCTTACTAATAATAAAACTGATATTAGTATTACATAACTAAACATACACTTAAATGGAAAAGAAATTTTAATAAAAATGGTGAAACCAGCCGTCCCCAGGATCGAACCCGGGTCTAGGCCACACCCTTTCGCGCGCCTAGCCAACCGAGCTAAGTGCCTAGTTTGTGAAATTTCTATTTTGGTTAAATATAAGCACATGTACAATAAATTCTGTACTTCTTATTATAAGTCACCTACTTATCCTCCTTATGTTGACTAATAATAATATAGTAATACTATTAGGTAATCCCTTATGTAAGTTTCCATATATAAAATAAATTTTATATAATGTTTTTCAATTGAAGATGTTAAAATAATAATTTATCACGAAAGGCTAGATCGATGTTGTAACAATTATTAAGAGATATATCGAAATATGAATTTAGGTATCATTATCTGAGCACATGATTGTTTTAAGATTACTTGTATAGAATAAATCAACAAAGTGGATTTAATATAAATAATTAAATAATTAAATCCGAGATTAGCGCAATCTTCAGATTTTGTGAAAATGTTACCACAAAATGATTGTGATCAAAGAAATGATTTAGTGAAGTCGAGGATCCCACAAGCATGTTATAATTAAAGAGAATTGAAATGCTTGTTAGGATTATTCTAAATATGATGGTTTTATTCATCATATGGAACCTTGAATTGAATAAGTAATGCGAGCAAGTTCAAATAATTGAACTCGGTTTAAACAAAACGAGTTTAAATAAGAAAATTCAGACATGGTCATAACAGAAACCATGGATGCCAAAGAAAATTGAGTTTTTCAAAAATTTATTGACTCGATATTAAGAGTCATTGTTTAGCAATAATGCGGTTCACCATGCCAAAATCAATTCTAACTAAAGGATATTTGAGTTTCGATAAAACGACAAATTAGAATGAAGCCCTCCAGTGGAATTCAGAAATTAAACGAACCATATGCACAACAATTCGGTGCATGTGTAACGTGTGGATTTACCAAGAAATGAAATGAATCAATATTCACTACTATGAAATAAATTCTCCTGATATGATAACCGTTTAAGAAAAATAGAAATGCGAAAGTCAACTTATTATATGCAGAAGTCAGAATTTTCAACAAAAGAAATATAAGAACTTCTATCTGGAATTTCGAGTGATATCCGATGTTAAGTGACATTATCAGGAAATGTCAAATAAAATGAAATAGGGAATTTTGCAAAGGTATATGACTCCTTTTTCAGTGATAATAATTATGACTCTGATTAGACTGTGCATGGATGTTTATGAAATCCTGTTTTAGCGTACTTTAGAGATATTCATTTTGTAGGATCATGTGGCAAAATGCCTCTTTTAGCAGTTCTTCTTACTGACGGATTTTTAACATTGGTGTTATCGTGCCCAATTTATATTTTCAAAAGGTCTTGCCTCGGAAGTAATATACTTCAACTTCTGTGGATGTATAATCAAATTTTTATGTGTTTTCTTGTATATTATCACAACTTTACATGCTTCTTACTTGCGTTAATAGTTGATGGTAACGCATTGGAAATTCTTTATACTTTTGAAGGCATTTCAACTTAATAGGTTTCTATTTGTTATTATTGTCGCTTGAGTTACTAAGCAGATAATCAAACGAAATAGTGTTTGATATCGGAAAAGAGATTCTTAATAAAGAAATCTAGACACAGATGCTTGTGCTTTATTTCAAATTGCCAATCCTTATGGTTTTTGGATTTCCTTATAGATATACATATCTATTAAATCATATATTTCACCTACGGAATTAAACATACCATCTATCAGGTCAATGTATTTAACAGATTCATATTTCCAAAAACCAGTCAGATATCTGGTCATGATACTATTTAGGGAAATCTTGTCACTCGTTTGACATATTATATATCCCGTCTTATCCGATTCGCGCCGGAGCGGTAACCTCAGTATATCCAAACAAACTGGAGAGTTTACTACACCATACCCAGTCTTGTCGGAGAAAATTTTCTATTTCCCATAAATAGTATCTTTTCAAAAGTGCCTCTTTCATTAGGGCTTTTATCCAAAATTAAGGAAACTTGTATTTCCATAACATATCTTTATTTTAGCCCAAGTAATATAAATAAGCAATAATTACTATTAATTCTTGCTTATTTATCATATCTTGCAATATTCTAATTACCATTCTTATGGTATATCAAAACACATCATAATTTATTCACATAAGTACTTAGCTTATCTTGAAGCTAATACTAAGGCATCTTTTCTTAAGTTCAAGTCTAAATGCTACCAGTTAACAGCAATCTCCTAACTCTTTTATATAAATTTAGGTATTATTATCACAACACCTAAAGGCTTAAAGCAGTGGCTCTTTGAGTTGGCTCTGATACCACCTTCTGTCACGACCCTCGACCCACCCTGGACGGAATCGGGAGTCGCGAACAGCCCAGCGGTACCGGTGATTATTTTTATTTTGAAAACGTTGCAGCGGAAATTTTATCAGGACCGTGAGTTAGGAAAATATCAGAGTTTAGAAACACCGGATTTTATTTAATTAAATAGATGGAATAAATCCATTTTTTTACAAAGGTAGCTTTAATAAAGATAAATTTTATTACATAAAACAATATTTCTTATTTTGATTCAATTAATAAATAAGCCACTTCTTGATGCCTTTCAGTGCCGTATCATCTCTTACTCCAATCTACTGTAATTACCTGAAAAGTGTTTTAAAAAGGTTTTGTCAGCGGGAAATACTGAGTGAATCATTCTATTTTGCATAATGATGCATAGTTATTAATTACAGCATAAGAGCGATTACAATGGCTTTTATCTTATTTTTATCTGGCATTCTGTCACAATGGTGACAAGTCACAATGGTGACGATGGTCATACCACTATTTAGATCAATGAACCTAAATAGTGATGATTATCCCTGTAGGTCAATGAACCCAACAGTGATTATCCCGAGTAGGTCAATGAACCTAACTGGGAGAAAATTTAGTAATGTGCACAATACCCCACTAACCAGTAATTCAAGATATCCACGACTTAGTCCCTGTAATTATAACCTTGAAAATAATTTGAGGTATTGTAAAATATTTGAGAAAAAGAGAATGACTCACAAACTGTGAGAAAAGGAGAATGACTCACAAACTGTGAGAAAAGGAGAATGACTCACAAACTGTGAGAAAAGGAGAATGACTCACATTATAATCATGTAGATTCATACGGGCAAAGTGTAGTCTACAGATAAGCCTTTGATATATTGCAGATTTATACAGGCAGAGCTTAGCCTATTACTTAGCCTTGTAACCTAATGCATACGAAATAGATAGATAACTTAATACAGCCTTTACGATAGCTCACGAGATCAAATTCTCACAACGAACGACAAAGTGCAATACTTCATCCATCGAATTAACGATGATCCGTCGAATTAACGCCGAACGACAAAGTATAATACTTTATCCATCGAATTAACGATGATCCGTCAAATTAATGACGAACGATAAAGTATAATACTTTATCCATCGAATTAACGATGATCCGTCAAATTAATGACGAACGATAAAGTATAATACTTTATCCATCGAATTAACGATGATCCGCCAAATTAATGACGAACGATAAAGTATAACCCTAATGTGGGCGGCACTTAAACATCCATTGGATATATTGATCGATCGGAAAATGAATCGTAGCAGCGATCAAGTTAATACCCTGTATCGTAGCAGCATCCCCCCTACTAATTAATGTTTTTGATAGAAATCAGACGATATCTCAGCGTACGTTTGGAATTTGATCGTCGCTCAAATGTCAGAATTCAAGTGCCAAACGCTGCTATTTATACACAATTTTGGTCTAGCTTACGGACCGTAAGCTTAACAAGGTTGAGGTCCGTAAGGTAAACATTTTCTTCATAGGATAGCCACGTGTGGAACTAGCTCAGGTGAGTCGACACTTTCTGAAAATTCAACTTGGACAGCACGTAATTTAGATAATCGTTAACTAGGAAATGCCCCCCTGAGTTTTAGGGGCCCTGATCCTGATTCTGATTGTTCTGATAATTTTAGGGTTTGCGTAGAATTACTTGGGTGTCTTAATTAGGGTTTCCTAGTGAATAAAATAATAAAATAAATAGGACTTTTAATGAGGGTTGTTACATCAGGGGTCCGGATTTATACTTACCGAACGTTTTTGTGTGAGTCGTTACACTAGGCCTATTATACGGGCTCAATCGCAGCCGCCTAGGTTCTCCCCACCTGAGCGTGAAGAACTCCTTCAGAGGATGGATCAGGTTGAACGGGAAGTGCACAGGGACCGTAGGGAGAGACAGACTTTCTTCCAAGGATTAGCTAGTTTGATCAAAGGGAAGAACAAGAAGGATCACTAAGTCCTTTCGATTGTTATTAAGCCCCTGCGTGGGCCTGTAATTCTTGTTTTGTTTAAGCCCCTGTGTGGGTATGTATGTGTGTTTGTCTTGACCCCTGCGTGGGTCTATTTTCCGTTAACCCCTACGTGGGTATGATGTTTGCTTAAAGTCCCTGCGTGGACTAGTCTGTTTGCTTAAAGTCCCTGCGTGGACTAGTTTGTTTGTTTAAGTCCCTGCGTGGACAAGTATGTTGATTAACCCCTGCGTGGGTAATTGTTTGTTGAAAAGACCCGTTTAGGGCAGTATGTAATATTTTGAATAAATTAATGGAATGTTTGTTTTATAAATTTTATGTTTTCCGTTTTGTGAATAAATAAATTATAAATGAAATAAATAAATTAAAATCATTCCTTTTGAACTAATCTGCCTATGTAATTATAAATTAAGAATCTTAAAGTGTGAAACCTAGCCTTTTGGTCATTATAAGACTGGGCCAAGATGGTAAGACCTGTTCAAAGGATTCAAATCTAAGTTAACATCTGAAAACATGTTAACACTCCTGGCAGACGTGATTTATTAAAAATCACATACGTCATTTTTATAAGGGAATTCTTTAGAAGATTCCTAACCCAGTTTAATGATCTCTGAATCCTGGGTTTACATCATCAATTAAGATAATCACATTTTAACCATACGTGGTAATACGTGCCTACGGGCCCTACTCATTTCCATATGAGCCAAAAGATAGTGGTAGCTATGACTCCCTGTCAAATAAAGGTAACGAACTAGGTTCAAACCTCAAATGCTTTGATTCTCTGAAATCCTAGCATATAATTTATAATTGTCCTTGTGACTAGGCCTATTGTGCCAGTATACCTGAATGTTTTGATTCTCTGAAATCATAGATTAAATTAAAAGTGTCCACGTGACTAGGCCTTTTGGGCCATAAATAAAACAGTTAATGTTTTATAATTAGGATAAATTATAATAGAAATCCTAAATAAATATGATTTATAAATTAACCAAATATGGTCTCTGTACCATGGTTAATGAATTGCCATAAAAGACAATTCCATAAACTCCCAAATAAACTATTGTCCTTGTTTTCTTCAACAGTTCAATTTTAAATGGCTAACTCAGACGAGGGTAATAGCCATCCAGTGGAGGTTAATAATGACGCCCGAGTAAATCTAACGGATGCGGAATTGAAGGCGATCATAGACGGCGCTGTTACACAGGCTTTGGAAAGGCAGTATGAAGAGTACAGTGGGACCCGTAGTAGGACCCAATCTACACAGCCTTCAAAGCCACCGCCCAAGAAGGACGACCCGAAGAAAGATAATGATCGACGCTCCTCGAACCACAGTGCTCCATCTCAGCAGGTTATACGTAATCAAGGGCCCCGTGACAAGGGTTGCACGTATAAATATTTTGTTTCTTGCAAGCCCCGGGATTTCACTGGGGAGAAGAGAGCCATTGACTGTATGACATGGCTGGATGAGATGGATACGGTTGTAGACATCAGCGGATGTGCTGAGAGAGACGTGGTCAAGTTTGCGTCGCAGTCTTTTAAGGGTGAAGCGTTAGCATGGTGGAGATCTCTGATAGAGGCCACCGGAAAAATCCCATTGTACAATATGTCGTGGGATCAATTTGTTGCCCTTATCAGGGAAAATTACTGCCCTCAGCATGAGGTGGAGAAGATAGAATCTGACTTCCTATGCTTGGTGATGACAAACCTCGACTGTCAAGCTTACCTAACGAGCTTCAACACTATGTCTCGGTTGGTTCCATATTTAGTAACCCCGGAACCAAAGCGAATAGCTCGTTTTATCGGTGGTTTAGCCCCCGAAATCAAGGCAAGCGTGAAAGCTTCTCGGCCAGCCACTTTTAGATCAGTAGCTGACATTTCCTTATCCCTCACTCTGGATGCGGTCAGGCAGAGATCGCTGAGGAATAAGGAGGCTGAGAAGAGGAAGCGTGAAGATGATAGGTCACGAAAGTCGAGCAAGAAGCACCGTGGGAACGGTGATAGCAAGAAGGGGTCTGAGTCAAGAAGAGATGGGCACCGGTCTGGTGAGAAGCTCAAGTGCAATATTTGCAAGAAACAGCACTTTGGAAAGTGCAGACTCGGATCGAACTCGAATAATGAGTCAAGATCTTTTGCTTGTGGTTTGTGCAAGTCCAAGGAACACAAAACCTTGGATTGCAAGAAGATAAAAGACGCAACGTGCTACCGTTGAAATGAAAAGGGGCACATTAAGACCAACTGCCCGAAATACAACAAGAAGCCTGAAGAGGCCAAGAAGACTAATGCTAGAGTCTTCAGAATGGACGCAAAGGAAGCGGTTCTAGACGACAACGTTATTACAGGTACTTTCCTTGTAAATGACGTCTTTGCTAGAGTACTTTTCGATTCAGGCGCTGATAAGTCGTTTGTAGACAATAAGTTTTGTGAATTGTTGAAATTACCTGTCAAAACCTTAAAAGTGAACTATGAGGTGGAGTTAGCAGATGGCTCTCTAGAAACCGTCTCTACTGTGTTAGATGGATGTGTTATATCCATTAAGAACCATTCTTTTCCGCTATCTCTACTTCCCTTTAAGTTGGTCGGTTTTGACATAGTTCTAGGTATGGACTGGTTATCTCATAACCAGGCCCAAATTGTCTGTAACAAGAAACAAGTGGAAATAAAGACTCCGTCTGGTGAATCACTTACCATTCGGGGAGATACCCAGTATGGGCTGCCTGAGCATGTGACTATGCTCAAGGCTTCCAAGTGTTTGAAGAAGGGGTGTGTCATCTACATGGCGCAAGTGATTATTGATGAGCCCAAACCGAAGATAGAAGACATCCCTGTCATTTCTGAATACCCAGAAGTGTTTCCTGAAGATCTACCTGGTTTACCACCAGATAGACAAGTCGAATTCAGAATCGATATCATCCCTGGAGCGGCACCTGTTGCTAGAGCACCATACAGATTGGCACCCACATAAATGAAGGAGTTGCGGACGCAGCTAGATGAATTGCTGGCTAAAGGTTTCATTAAACCTAGTTCATCTCCTTGGGGAGCGCCAATCTTGTTTGTCAAGAAGAAGGATGGGTCGATGCGTCTGTGCATCGACTATCGCGAGCTTAATAAAGTCACGATCAAGAATAGGTATCCTCTGCCCAGAATCGACGATTTGTTCGATCAATTACAAGGGGCAAGTTATTTCTCAAAGATTGCTTTGAGGTCAGGCTACCATCAGTTGAAGGTAAAAGATGAAGACGTGCACAAGACTGCATTTAGGACTCGTTATGGTCACTACGAGTTCCTAGTGATGTCGTTTGGGCTCACTAATGCACCAGCCGCGTTCATGGATCTCATGAATCGCGTCTGCAAGCCTTACTT
The DNA here is from genome assembly GCA_030545235.1 of Helianthus tuberosus. Classification (NCBI taxonomy): domain Eukaryota; kingdom Viridiplantae; phylum Streptophyta; class Magnoliopsida; order Asterales; family Asteraceae; genus Helianthus; species Helianthus tuberosus. The sequence goes on from CM060448.1 coordinate 26,408,203, forward strand.
GGATAAATTCGTCATCGTTTTCATCGACGACATTCTTATCTATTCGAAGAATCAAGCTGACCATGAGAAACACCTTCGTTGTATTCTCAAACTTCTACATCAGGAGAAGCCCTATGCCAAATTCTCCAAGTGTGAATTTTGGCTACGAGAAGTCCAATTCCTTGGACACGTGGTCAGTGAGCGTGGTATCCAGGTGGATCCCGCTAAGGTTGAAGCCGTAATGAACTGGCAAGAGCCGAAGACGCCTACAGAGATTCGTAGCTTCCTGGGATTGGCAGGATATTACAGGCGTTTCATTGAAAATTTTTCAAGGATTGCTACACCCCTAACTTCCTTGACTAAAAAGAAAGTGAAGTTTGTTTGGGGCCCTAAGCAGCAAGAGTCCTTTGATATTTTGAAACAGAAGTTGAGCAACGCTCCTGTGCTGACATTACCTGAAGGCACTGAAGAATTCGTGGTTTACTGCGATGCTTCACACACTGGCATGGGGTGTGTGTTTATGCAGAAAGGCAAGGTGATTGCCTATGCTTCAAGACAGTTAAAGGTGCATGAAAAGAATTACACCACCCACGAATTGGAATTGGGTGCCGTTGTATTCGCACTAAAACTGTGGAGGCATTATCTATATGGAATCAAATGTGTGATCTATTCTGATCATAAGAGCCTCCAGCATCTGTTTAATCAGAAAGAGTTAAACATGAGGCAACGCCGTTGGATGGAGACTTTGAATGATTATGATTGTGAAATCAAGTACCATCCCGGCAAGGCGAATGTAGTCGCCGATGCCTTGAGTCGAAAGGAGAAGGTGAAACCTATCTGAATCAATGCCAAGCGCATGGAGATAAAGAATAATTTGATTGAAAGGTTGTTAGCTGCACAGAAGGAAGCTGTGTTGGAAGCTAACTATCCCAATGAAAAGTTAGGAGTAACTGAGGAGCAGTTAACTCTTAGCAAGGACAGAATCTTACGATTAAATGGACGAATATGGGTTCCCATTTATGGAGGACTTCGAGATGTCATCCTCCAGGAAGCCCATAGTTCCAAATACTCCGTTCATCCTGGAGCTGATAAGATGTACCAGCATCTGAAGGCAAATTATTGGTGGATAGGCTTGAAGAAGTCTGTGGCCACCCATGTAGCTAAATGCTTGACATGTGCGCAAGTCAAAGCCGAGCATCAAAAACCATCAGGTTTGCTACAACAGCCTGAACTTCCTACGTGGAAGTGGGAAATGGTGATGATGGATTTTATCACCAAGTTGCCAAAGACAAGGAAAGGAAATGATACAATATGGGTTATAGTTGATAGACTGACTAAGTCAGCACATTTCCTACCCATCAAGGAGACTTATAGCTCCGACATGTTAGCCCAGTTATACGTTGATAAGATTGTAGCCCTACATGGCATACCTGTAGCTATTATCTCTGACCGGGATACTAGGTACACTTCACATTTTTGGAAGAGTTTCCAACAATCTTTGGGCACACGTTTGAATTTTAGTACGGCTTACCATCCTCAGACTGACGGTCAGAGTGAGCGTACTATTCAAACATTGGAAGACATGCTACGTGCATGTGCGATCGATTTGGGTGGTAGCTGGGATAAGAACCTACCATTAATCGAATTCTCCTACAACAATAGCTACCATACCAGCATTAAGGTTGCGCCTTCTGAGGCATTATACGGTAGAAAGTGTAGATCACCTATTTGTTGGGCGGAAGTTGGAGATGTCCAGTTATCAGGACCAGAGATCGTGTTCGAAATGACGGACAAGATTGTCCAGATTCGTGACCGTCTCAAAGCTGCCCGGGATAGGCAGAAAAGTTACGCTGATCCTAAGCGTAAGGATTTTCACTTCGAAGTAGGTGACAAAGTCCTACTTAAAGTGTCACCCTGGAAGGGAGTGATGCGGTTTGGTAAGAAAGGCAAGCTAAGCCCGAGATACATAGGACCTTTCGAGGTTATCGAACGTGTCGGGTCAGTTGCCTATAAGTTAAACTTACCGGAAGAGCTCAGTGGAATTCACAATGTGTTCCACATCTGCAATCTGAAGAAGTGCTTCGCTGATGAATCACTGGTTATACCACATACAGATGTGCATATAGACGAGAGCTTGAAATTTGTTGAAAAACCTTTGTCGATTGAAGATCGACAGGTAAAGAAGCTTCGAAGGAAGCATGTACCTATTGTAAAGGTCAAATGGGATGCCCGTAGAGGCCCCGAATACACGTGGGAGGTTGAATCCACGATGAAAGAAAAGTACCCTTACTTATTTCAGTAAATCTCGGGTCGAGATTTATTTTAAGGGGGTGAGGATGTAACACCTCGAAAATTCACGTCCTATAATGTGTAGACACGTGTCAAATGTTTAAACGTGTGAAAGAAATATTATAGAAGGACTAAAGTTGACAAACATGGAAAGTATGTGAATATACGTATTCTAAGTGTCAACTGTGAATAAATATAATGTACATTAACCCTACACGATGCTCATACCTTCAAACGAATAAATCATGGATCATACGAAGCTAAAAGTGAGAGATTTCAAACTACAGGGACCAAATGTGTCAAAATGTTTAATTTATACCTCTGAGTGACCTTTTGACAAACCCGAAGCTTTGTAAATGTTAAATATGCTCACGAGAATACACGATTTAAATTTCGTAAAGTTTCGTTAACATATGAGAAAGTTATGATCAAATTCGTGTGCGAAGTGTTAAAGCGTAAACGTTGAAAGTTAGGACTTTTCGGGTAACAATAAAGTTACCCGGGGACTTAGCAAAGTGGGTATATGTTTTAAATCCTTTATAGATCAAATATGAGGGTTTACAATGCAAGAAAACAAGTGCCTAATCAAGTTTTGAAGATCCAAGGATCAAATTGCAAGAAATCAAAAAGCTGATCAGGGAGGGCCTAGCGTCACGCTAGGGGTGCCCAGCTCCGAAAATTTTGGGTTGTTGCATGCCATTACCTTTCTGCTCGATCCCATCCGATTTTCCACATTTCTCTTGACCCCTAGACACCCCCCTAAGCTCTAGTAACAAGTGTTGATCAGTTGTGGGCACTAGTAGACACAAGTGTCAAAGAATTGTGGTGACTAAAATGCTATATAAAGGAGCATGAACTTGCAAACATTCTCACACCAATTCCTTCAGCATTCTGATCATTCCTGGAGCTCCAACCTGCTTTCAAGTGTTCTCTAATCAAGCTTAGGACTTCAGTAAGTGTCCTAACCTTCTCTAATTAATTTTAGCTTAGTTATTTATCTAAAAGTCAAACCGACGTAATTACGGTTTGACTTCGAGATTAGTCAACAATGGCTCAGTCATATCTCGAATTAAAAGTAGTTATAAGTTGGTATTTATGTGGGTAATAAAACCCCAAAAGGGTTTCCCCTGATCACCACTCTAACTAGTTCAAATGTCGGGTCAAACATGTAATTAAAAAGTCAATAGGAAGTCTAAAATGCCATTTATACATGATTATCATTGTAGATCATATACAACCTGTTGGATCATTGTTATAACTTGGTAATAAGTGTAAGAACATGTCTAGACATGTTCAACCCGACAATTTCCTGTTTAGACCCGGTTCGGAACCGAAAGTCACATAGTTTGACTTTCACTTTGACTTTCAGTTCTGACCTGTTTGGGCATGTATTAGAAATGCCTCAGAGCTTTAATTGGACTAGGTTACATGTTAGAATAACCCTCTGTGATTATGCACCTCGGTTCATTAGTTATCCAATTAATATGCATGTTTCCGTTAATTGCTCATATGTTGACCGTTATGCCCTTATTACCTTAAAACGTGATTTAGGAAAATGTAAAAGTGTAGAAACCTTGATTTCTGATATATAAACTTGTATGCAAAGTTTGACATCAGTTTGACTTGTAGATTAGGAGTTATGCTCATTATCGCAAATTTAAAGCTTTATGTTAATAAAATGGCGTAATTAGCGTATAGCCTAGTTAAGCCAACTTTTTGATATCAAACTTAATACCCACTGATGTAATATATTATTTTGGGATTTTTAAAGATTTTTAATTAATTTTTGGCTGAGCATAACTAGTAGTCGTAAGCTTAATCCGGTAATTATCGGTTTTACCCTTACGGGCCATAAAACGAGTTTTACATATCTAAACGACTCCAAACCTTTTGCTACTGATCACATATGATAAATAAATTATTTTAAGCCTTCTGGAAATATAAAAATATCAGATTTAAGTATCGAACCCGGAATTGGCCTTTAATCGCCTTATTTAGCGTTTTTAACGCATAGTATGTTTTAAAATCATATTGAACATACCCGGGTTGATACCTACTGATATTTTAGGCAAATTAGAATATTTTAACAGTAAGCAAAGGTTGATAAACTCAGACTCCAGTTTTGAGCTTTTCGGCTTATGTGAAATTTACCAAAATACCCCTACGGGGCATAGTTTGGTTAGAAATGATAAATTTCACATATATACTTTAACCTACTAATATAACTTAGCAAATTAAGTATATTTGCTGATTACATCAGACCTGTAACTCAGGTTGTTACTTAAACTCTTTTATAAACTTTTAAATGACCAAACTACCCCTACGGGGCCTAGTTTGTGTTTAAACACGTTTCGGACATAATGAAAGACATCTTACTGATGTCACAACATATTTGAGACATAATTAACTTAGGAAACCTGTATATAGCTCTCATGAATACCCGTCACGCTTATTACGCGTACGGTTCGGTTTATGTAACAAGTTTACATAAATTAGCCGAAACGGGTCAAACCTTAACGGTTTTATCTTAAAATCCAGAATGTGAATAATAAACCCATATTAAACAAGTCTTCAAACTTGTCGGGTCTAAATCACATTCTATCCGGTCTTCGCTTAATCGTGCGTACGAACCGTATCTTTGAAACTAGCCGGTCTAAGCTTAAGCTTAATTAAAGACCCGTTAGGATTCTAATAGGTTATATTAAACCTTCGTTCCAGATTAGGAGAACCAGTAAAAGCTACGTGCATTTTGCTTATTGTGATTAATACTTGCTCAGGTAAATACTTTTAACTTATTTCTCTATACGGGTTTGGGTTACGGTATATAGCATACCGCTTGATCGGGCATCAAATCTCCACCATTAAGTGGGTAGTTGAATAATTTGATCAGCTCGTTTAAACAGTCTTGTTACTTAAAGCCTTTGGGGGGTTAATGACCATGTCCCGGATATCCTTGGCATCATCTTACGAGATGGCCACGACCTGAGCACGGGGTGTAGGCGTACACCTGTCAGTGTATAACTCTATGATGTGGTGTGTCTATTGATCTTTAACCCGGACAAGATCCGGGCTACTGAACGCACAAGTAATATGTAATTTATTCACAAGATTATAATATTAAATAATTCTCCCAAGTTAAATAAAAATGTTTATGCCACGTGCATTCAAACCAATTTTCAATCATTTTCCAAAATGAGTCAGTTGAATGTATTTACCAGTGTAAACTGACGTATTTTCCCAAAAAGATTAAATGCAGGTACTAAGCGAAATTGGCTGGGATTTCTCCTTAGCATCGTTAGAAGTCTCGCAAGCTTAAGATGCCTGAAGTCTGTTGAACCATTAATATTATTTTAATTCGATCCTACTGTGGATAAACATCCGAATATTGTGACTTTGATATTACAATAAATAAATTCGGTTGTATCATATTTTAAATTGCTTCCGCTGTGCATATTGATTATTGTGTTGTTTGACTATTATGTTGCCAACCACGTCACGATACTCCCCCACCGGGCCCACCGGTGACACGTGGAAATCGGGGTGTGACAAAGCAGGTCCGTATTTGCAGAAATTGTTTCGAGGCCTTAAACACTTAGTTTGGACTCAATATTTGGTCAGAAGTGGTATAACAATATAAATGATGATTGATAATTTTTATAAACTTTTCGGAAGTTGTTTAACGTGGTTTTCGCGGACGTTTTGTCAACAAAATAGTTGTTGACAGCAAGCAGGTCCGTATTTGCAGAAATTGTTTCGAAGCCTTAAACACTTAGTTTTGACTCAATATTTGGTCAGAAGTGGTATAACAATATAAACGATGATTGGTAACTTTTATAAACTCTTCGGAAGTTGTTTAACATGGTTTTCGCCGACGTTTTGTCAACAAAATAGTTGTTGACAGCAAGCAGGTCCGTATTTGCAGAAATTGTTTCGAGACCTTAAACACTTAGTTTTGACTCAATATTTGGTCAGAAGTGTTATAACAATATAAATGATGATTAGTAATTTTTATAAACTTTTCGGAAGTTGTTTAACATGGTTTTCGCGGACGTTTTGTCAACAAAATAGTTGTTGACAGCAAGCAGGTCCGTACTTGCAGAAATTGTTTCGGGGTCTTAAACACTTAGTTTTGACTCAATACTTGGTCAGAAGTTGTATAACAATATAAATGATGATTGATAATTTTTATAAACTTTTCAGAAGTTGTTTAACATGGTTTTCGCGGACGTTTTGTCAACAAAATAGTTGTTGACAGCAAGCAGGTTCGTACTTGCAGAAATTGTTTCAGGGTCTTAAACACTTAGTTTTGACTCAATACTTGGTTAGAAGTTGTATAATAATATAAATGATGATTGGTAATATTATGTATTGTTAAGTGTTACAAATACAGGCAAACAGAAAGTATGAGCATGTTTTGCCAAGGATGGCGAAAGGTAATGCAATGTATAAAAAAAATGAGTCAATGTTGACCCGTGCCAGGTACGCACAAGGAATGATACTCTCGTGAAGGGTACATGTACCAACCATAATATGGATTATGGTTGGAGGAAATAAGAGTTTTTTTAATAAGAGTTGATAAAATTATAGTTTTCACATAAATACCCATAACGGGTCAAATAATTCGGTTTAAGAACCGGAAATTTGAATTCGAAGGAAACAAGAATTTTGATTAATGGATGAATGGATTGGATGGAAATATGTTTATAACTTGTTGTGAAACTGTCAAAACTAACTTTTATGTTGGTTTTGATTTTAGGAATGTCTTATGGAACTCCGGATGAGGATCAAGCAAGAAAGGAGAATCGAACACATGTCTCGAAGCTTCCGCAACGATCTCATTTTGTTTTAGTTTAAAAAAGTGGATATTGTAAACACTTAAAATTATATTTTGGAATGTTTTAAATTATGTAAGAAGTTTAACTTGGAAAAGTTTTTGCAAGCTTGCATTTTCGTATAAAATGTGTGTTTAATATTATAATATTGATTAATAGAGACGGGTCTTACAAGTTGGTAATCAGAGCTCATGGTTAAAAAGTAAAGTGTGTTCGGTTCAAGACTTGATCACAAATCCGGTAAGTATATTCATATTAATGGTTTAGTATGATAAAAGTGTTGTGAACAACACATAGGGTTATCATGTAATAAATGTTACACCCGTCAAAATCGATAAAGGATAGATATAGTCAACGAAATTATGTGTGTTGACACGTATAATGGAAAAACCTTGTATTATAATACGGGCGTTCATTAATGTTGAAATTACTAACTTTTATAAATGTTGTAGTTGAAGGACACTCGCATCTGAAGATAGCGGGAGTTTAACAAATGGCGGATATGACGAAACAACGGTCTAAAGTATGACAAGCAGAGCATGCTCAAAAAGGACCTAAACCGCGTAACGATCGCGAACACGATTAATGGCATGAAAAGCCCGTTAGGGCAAGCATTACCAGGTGCATGTTTTAAATTAATCGCACAAATAGTAATATGCAACAAACACGTAGAGAATGACGGTTGCATATATAGGATAAAACTTGGAAAACCTGAATAGGATATCTATTCAGGATGAAGTTTCCAAGAACAATTAAGTAGAAATAAGTGTTATTCACAATGATAAATAACAAAACAATAACAGGATTAGTTCATATGGAAACTTGGACGGGAGTAACTATCCAAGTGAATAATTCTCAATATAATACTATTGAGAAAAGTAGCGATTACATTAAAGAATGTGATTACATAATAGTTTGATAAAAAGAAAAACTTTTTATACGTTCAAGTTCAAAACAAGTAAACCTAATGATTGCTGTTTAGCAATTAAATAAAGTTTTACTGAATGGAATCGAATATATAGAAACAATAGAGGCGTTACTTACATAGGGCGTGATGTGAAAATTATGAAAAGGTCATGTGTGTCATGTGTTGATCGCTTACTCTGGCCAAGTAAGTAGTGAATACATGATACCATGAAATTCTTATGATGGACACATTTACGTCCGATGTAGTAAGGACAGGGTGAATGGGACAAATAAAAAAAGGTACCTAAAACAGATCAAACAAGTAAGATATTTGATAATAAATGTAAACGCGAGCCGGGTAATGGAAGCATATTATGTCGGAATTACGAGTCCAAGAAAAGGGACAAGAATCAAAGTAAATGAAAATACAAACCGACTAATAAGAATGCTAAGGCGTAGGGATAAAGTTTGACTGTCATAAGTGATGAAATTTCACACGAACAAGTCAAACGAGTTAAATAAAGAATAACGCTTGCTAATGTAAGTAAGCGCGAACCGAATAAATAAAAGCGCGAAATATTAATAAACCTATGTAAAGGGTAAAAACATTAAGATAAAAGAACCCGAGTAATGGGTTGTAAAAAAAGTATAAGTATGAACCGAGAAACGGTAAGTGTAGAACAAACCGACGTGTAAATGATGTAAGGAGTCATAAAGTCGGAAGATTAGTCCGAAAGTAAACGAATGAAGCCTTAGACTACGGTTAAAGTCAACTGAATTTCAAAAGCGAAAATAAATGCTTCCAAAAATAACAAGGGATGCCTTGATGCTATATATATATACACATTCTTAATAATGACATGAGTAAAAGATGAATCTACAGGATCATCAAAACCTTCAGGATTACAAGTAGTGTTAAGGTCTACGGGACCAAAAAGACCCTTGGGTCACAGATAGAAAGAAACGAACTGTTGGAATCTCACCTTAATAAGGTAAAAAGGTGAAAATTCTAAGGAAATAGCCTACGAGGCTAAGTGAAAGAACCTATGGGTCAATAGTCTAAAGCGAGGGAACTGGTTATTATTCCCCGTGTAAAACAAGAATAGAAAAGAATAAATCACTGGATGTCAATTTCCTTGGTATGAGTAATTGACATAAGTTAAAGATAAAACGTTAAACTAAAATTCAGTTTTAGTAAGAAACGACGTTTTAATAGATATGAATATTATGAGACGAATTTGGAAATGATTAATATTAAAGGATTTAAGTTTTAACACCGATAGGTGCAAGACGATACATTCGAAAAGAAGAAGTATGATAAAGGAAAGTTGAGATAAACTTAAACGTGACGTGACGCGTTCACGGTTAAGAAAAGTAATATAGGATACGTTCACGTTGTAACGTGAATTACGAGAATAGGAGATCATAAACTTATATAAGCCTCAGAAAGGCAAAGTGAATATACCCGAGCGATGGGGTATAAGGTAATCGGTGACTAACAAGTCTAACACCCAAAATAAATAATTAATAAAGATATGAAATACAAGATGAAAGTTACGGCCCACGAGGCCTTACACGTGAAAGGCGCATGCGTTTGGAAGCCAAAAGGGACATTGCCATACTATCCTGGTAAGATTATTAAATGCGAGCAATGCTCAAGTAATTACCGAAACTAAGTCCAAGGAGTTAAACCTAAGGAACCACGTAAGAAAGGTTTCGAGGACGAAACCTCTTTAAGGGGGGAGACTTGTAACACCCCGAAAACGGGTTTGGTAATCAAACCACGTTAGTACTAAAGGACGGGTAAAGTACCGTTAATGGTAAGAATTAACCAGGTGAATATTAGGATTTAAATAAATAAACATAATATTAAATAAAAAAATAAAAGAGTAAACGAATGCTTTTGAGGAAATAAAGTTTATAAGAAGCCCGAGTCAACGGGACTAAAAAAATAATAAAAAAATATAGAACGGGTTATGACTTTCCCAAACCCGCTAAGTTAACTAGGAACATTTAAACCTAGTTATGAGAATTGGTTAATTTCTAGTAAGTATTATGAGGGGGTTTAAACAAAAGCTAAACTTGAGGGACCAAAGTTGGATAATTTTAAAATGGTTTTATAAACAAAAAAAATAATAATAACACAACACACATAAGGGTCTGTGCATGCATGGAGATGGTCAGGAGAAGCTCTCATGGAGCTCAAACCCTAACTTGCACAAGATCATCAAATTGAAGCTCGATTCAAGCCCTAAATCAATGCATGAACACATAAAAACGATCACCTAGTCATGGGGATTATAAGGTATGTCATAAAACCTAGATTGGTTAAAGTTGAAAATTGAGACAAGTAGGTTACTTGTAAATAGATTGTTAGATTATGATCCAAAGTTGAAATTGAATGTTTATGGATGTTTAATTTCGTTAGTTATGATGAAATTATGAAGAACTTGATGTAAAGTTACTTGTAAGAGATTAACAAGTAAACTAGGAAGTGGGTTTTTTTGACTAAATAGTGAAGATGATGATACTTGTGCTTGAAACCACCATAATTGATAGTTGAAGCGAGATACTTAAGCAATTTACAAGTTTGAGTACTTGATCATACATGATTCGAAATGGTTTTTGAATGTTGTAATGAAATGGGTGATTTAGTTCATGAATGTGATGTTTGAAATCATGATATCTACTAGTTTGAATGTAGAACTTGATTTGATTAGGTAACCGGATGAATGCCTAATAACATGATGAAACAAGTTTCACTCATAAATGGAACCCGTAGATTTCGCGTAATGAGAGTATAAGTTTTATGTAATTAGATGATTATATGATGTATGTAGACTATGTTGATGAATGTGGTTAAATTAGTGGCCTAAAAATATCGCCTATCGAATAGTCGAAGAAATGCCTAAGTGAGTTCGTTGAACTCAATTATGCATTTCATACATTAAAAAGGGGCAGTTGACCTTTGAAAGTCAAACTGACCATTTATAAGATTGAATGATAATTTTTATATGAAATACGTAAGTTGGAATAGTCATAATTGATAATGACTAATCTAACCGTCTTACGCATTATAATGATAGTTTGACGCTTAACAAGCTAGATGGAAGCTTGGGAAGGAAGCGAGTAAAACGGATTGAGCATGCGGAAAAGACTAACCAGATGCAAGGTAAGTAAAGCTTACACCTTTTAGAATAGAATACTTACTTGTATAATGGATAGCATTGTGAATAATAAAATGGACATGGTTTTCGCGGGCATTTTGTCAATAAAATAGTTATTGATAGCAAACAGGTCCGTTATTTGCAAAACTGTTTCGGGGTCTTAAACACTTAGTTTTGACTCCATATGTGGTCAGAAGTTGTATAACAACAAAAATGATGATTGGTAATTTTTATAAATTTTTCGGAAGTTGTTTAACATGGTTTTCGCGGACGTTTTGTCAACAAAATAGTTGTTGACAGCAAGCAGGTCCGTATTTGCAGAAATTGTTTCGAGGCCTTAAACACTTAGTTTTGACTCAATATTTGGTCAGAAGTGGTATAACAATATAAATGATGATTGATCATTTTTATAAACTTTTCGGAATTTGTTTAACGTGGTTCTCGCGGACGTTTTGTCAACAAAATAGTTGTTGACAGCAAGCAGGTCCGTATTTGCAGAAATTGTTTCGAGGCCTTAAACACTTAGTTTTGACTCAATATTTGGTCTGAAGTGGTATAACAATATAAACGATGATTGGTAATTTTTATAAACTTTTCGGAAGTTGTTTAACATGGTTTTCGCCGACGTTTTGTCAACAAAATAGTTGTTGACAGCTTTTGTTGACAGCAAGCAGGTCCGTATTTGCAGAAATTGTTTCGAGACCTTAAACACTTAGTTTTGACTCAATATTTGGTCAGAAGTGTTATAACAATATAAATGATGATTGGTAATTTTTATAAACTTTTCAGAAGTTGTTTAACATGGTTTTCGCGGACGTTTTGTCAACAAAATAGTTGTTGACAGCAAGCAGGTCCGTACTTGCAGAAATTGTTTCGGGGCCTTAAACACTTAGTTTTGACTCAATACTTGGTCAGAAGTTGTATAACAATATAAATGATGATTGATAATTTTTATAAACTTTTCAGAAGTTGTTTAACATGGTTTTCGCGGACGTTTTGTCAACAAAATAGTTGTTGACAGCAAGCAGGTTCGTACTTGCAGAAATTGTTTCGGGGTCTTAAATACTTAGTTTTGACTCAATACTTGGTTAGAAGTTGTATAATAATATAAATGATGATTGGTAATATTATGTATTGTTAAGTGTTACAAATACAGGCAAGCAGAAAGTATGAGCATGTTTTGCCAAGGATGGCGAAAGGTAATGCAATGTATAAAAAAAATGAGTCAATGTTGACCCGTGCCAGGTACGCACAAGGAATGATACTCTCGTGAAGGGTACATGTACCAACCATAATATGGATTATGGTTGGAGGAAATAAGAGTTTTTTTAATAAGAGTTGATAAAATTATAGTTTTCACATAAATACCCATAACGGGTCAAATAATTCGGTTTAAGAACCGGAAATTTGAATTCGAAGGAAACAAGAATTTTGATTAATGGATTGGATGGAAATATGTTTATAACTTGTTGTGAAACTGTCAAAACTAACTTTTATGTTGGTTTTGATTTTAGGAATGTCTTATGGAACTCTGGATGAGGATCAAGCAAGAAAGGAGAACCGAACACATGTCTCGAAGCTTCCGCAACGATCTCATTTTGTTTTAGTTTAAAAAAGTGGATATTGTAAACACTTAAAATTATATTTTGGAATGTTTTAAATTATGTAAGAATTTTAACTTAGAAAAGTTTTTGTAAGCTTGCATTTTCGTATAAAATGTGTGTTTAATATTATAATATTGATTAATAGAGACGGGTCTTACACCTCCTTTTTATCTCTGCTGTCAGGTATAAAATCGATCTTTGTGAACAAGTTAAAAACAGGGGGTTATTGAAACATCCATCTTTCTGTGTTTGAAGTGGACATGAGGGTTCGTTTTTCAGCCCGCTCGATTGTGGTTTCCGTGGTGGTGAAAATGCGGGGTCGCCCTTTCTTGCACTTCCAGTTTCCCCCGCAGCAGGAAATGGTTGTGTAGTTTACTTATGAACTCTAATATATTAGGATGTTTTGGGTTAATATGTAGTGTAGTTGACTGTTAATGTGGGTTATATATTAGGATCTTTTGGTATGCTTGATCATAGACTGACTGTTAATGTGGGTTATATTTGGATCTATGATTGTACAGCCGTACAGGTTTTATTTGGGTATATGAAGCTTGACTGTTAATATATTAGGCTTGTACAAATGTGCATGGGTCAATAGGTGTATTATGAAAGTCAAACAGGCATATGGGTAATATGGATATGCAGTTTGACTTATGAAAGTCAAAGAGGATTGTTCTATGCATATGGGTAATGTGGATGTGCAGTTTGACTTATGAAAGTCAAACATGATTGTTCTATGCATATGGGTAATGTGGATGTGCAGTTTGACTTACGAAAGTCAAACAGGATTGTTCTATGCATATGGGTAATGTGGATGTGCAGTTTGACTTATGAAAGTCAAACAGGCTTGTACAATGCATATAGGTCAATAGGTGTGTGTTGAAAGTCAAACAGGCTTCTACAAATGCCTATGGGTAATATGGATATGCAGTTTGACTTATGAAAGTCAAACAAGTTTGTACAAATGCATATGGGTCAATAGGTGTATATGCAATTTGACTTATGAAAGTCAAACATGCTTGTACAATGCATATAGGTCAATAGGTGTATGTTGAAAGTCAAACAGGCTTCTACAAATGCATATGGGTAATATGGATATGCAGTTTGACTTATGAAAGTCAAACAAGTTTGTACAAATGCATATGGGTCAATGGGTGTATGTGCAATTTGACTTATGAAAGTCAAACATGCTTGTTTGAATTCTGTCTGAATTGACAGTGAACCTGTTTGACTTCTTCATTGTTTTTGAATTCTGTTACAACACTTCTTCATGGTTTTTGAATTCTATTACAACACTTGATGCCATACACACAATAGTTATGATTTTCGCTGACAGTGTGCAATTTGACTTATGAAAGTCAAACATGCTTGTTTGAATTCTGTTTGACTTGACAGTGAACCTGTCAAATGCTGAAGGTTCTTCATGGTTTTTGAATTGACAGTGAACCTAGTTGGACATGTGAACCATTTTTGCTGACAGTGAACCTAGTTTGACATGTGAACCTGGTTCTGGATGTGTATGGGCTTCAGCCAGGTTCATGGAGATGGGACAGTAGCGAAGGGTGGTCAACGGTGGCTGAGTGGCTTGAATTCTGTTACAAGCCTGTTTATATGGTGGTGGAATCGAATATGGATGGTGGCGGGAAAGGTTTTGGAAGTTGCAGGGGGTAATTTTGCTTCTAAACACAAATTATAGGGGGGTTATAAGAAAGGGTATTTTAGTAATTTACCCCAAGTCAACAGATCAGCCAGCATATTTGATTCCAGGGGGTAAACATGCGACATAACAGCAAACGTTGGGGGGTAAAATAGTCATTTCACCACCAAGTCAACAGACCAGTCAACAAAATTGAAGTCGGGGGGTAAAAGTGCGACATAACCTCAAACAGTGGGGGGTAAAGTTGCAATTATTTCCTTAGGGGGGGTAAGAGTGCCAATGACCCCTAACCTCAGGGGTAAAATTGCAGTTTACTCTATAAATTATTAGTTTAATAGGCGGGAAGTTAAAATGTAATAATCAACACATATTATAAGTTATAACATGCATTCAATATCATCATTTACCTTTTTCTTGCTAAAAATAGGGCAAATACTAAAAATATGCGGGAAGTTAAAATGTAATAATCAACACATATTACTTTCTTTTTGTCCTTAAACTTAACTTTTGCATATTAAAGTCACTCAACTTGTTAAATATGAACGTATATGTGATTTTTTTTCAAAAAAGTAAGCTGTAACCAATTGCACCGGTTGTTTTTCTTTCATGGCGCCTTTTTTAAATTTCATGGCTTTATTTAATAAAATTATTTTCCCGATGGTTTTAAATTTACCATACATACAAACACAAGATGGGGAATATTGTCAGCCAACTGTCTAACTGTCTGGCACTTCCCCCACTGGTCCAACTAAATTACGAACTTGTCTCGTTTAAATTTACAGTTTTGCTGTTGGTTTTGTTTTTTTTTCTCCTTGCAGCCAAATTACGATTTTGCCCTCAGCTCAAATTTACGGTTTAGCTCCAAATCTCTATCATGTAGCATTAAAGTAAAATATGTTTGTTTTGAACGTAGGTTTATGTTCAACTGTTGCGCATACTCCAGCATACCAGGAAATATGATGTCAAAACCAAAGGGAGATGGTTGACTTTTGTCAGTAGCCGAAGCAAGATTCGACTCGATAAAACGTAGACCTGCAACACGAGTCGACTATTTAATGAATGAGCAATAACACTTGACAGACAGCAAGCAAAAAAACGCTAACCTTTATTAATTTGGTCATCCCCAACATTCCATCGTTTTAATGCAACAATACATGCTAATGTTGAAGAGAGGGAATCTTTAAGTAACGGATGAGTACGACTGTAATTAAGGAGACCCCATGAACCATCATCAAGCTGATTATCAACTAACCAGTTGAGACACTCGGGGAAACAAGGGGATTTGGGTGAGCTAGGAGAAGGGACCATGGCAATGTAAATTTAGTTTATTATTAATTAGTAGAGTAAACTGCCATTTTGGTCCCTGTGGTTTGATCAATTTTGCCACTTTAGTCCAAAACTCAATTTTTTTGTATCCGGGTCCCTGTGGTTTTAGTTTAATTGCCATTTTGGTCCAAAAATGAAATCAGACCATATTTTTCTTATAAAATCTTGTTATTTTGTCATTTTCTGCAGGGGCAAAATGATGATTTCTTTTTTATAAATAAATACCAGATTTTTTAAGACAAATATGACCTGATTTGCCCCTAAGGAAAATGACAAAATTGCAGGATTTTATAAGACAAGTATGACCTGATTTCATTTTTGGACCAAAATGGCAATAAAACTGAAACCACAGGGACCCAGATGCAAAAGGTCTGAGTTTTGGACTAAAGTGGCAAAAGTAACCAAAGCTTGGGGACCAAAATGGCAGTTTACTCTAATTGATATTATAAATACAAAAATAAGTGACTGCAAAATGTAGACAAAATGCAAATTAAAAGGATGCAGATTTGTAGCTGTATGAATAGCTGACAGAGCCCATGTCCGGTAGCAGACGCCGGTTTTACCTTTTCGGTGTCAACTGAATTAGAGATATAAGACTAAAGGGTATGGGGGCCGGCTAGGCCCGGCTAGGACCAGCGCCGGCCCGGCTAGGACCGGCGCCGGTCCCCCACACCGCCCCCCTGAGGTTCGGCTCGGCACAACCGGCTCCCCACAGCCGGGTAAGACGGGCCACATGTTCACCATTTTCAAAATTTGTCCGTTACACAACGGCTATTTCTAATAAAAAAAATTCTATTTTTCTATAAAAACACTCCCATTTTCACCATTTTTTCCCACTTTCAACCCAAAACCCTCTCATTTTTATACCATTTTCTCTCCACTTTTATAAAAAAAATTACCTTTTCATCCACAATGCCATCTAATTCTTTGTGGTCCTCGTCTTCGGATGAGGAAGAGGAGATGTTTTTCGCGAACGCTGTGCTACGGGCGGCGGAGATTCTTATCGAGGAAGAAGAGGAAGACGAAGAGGAAGACGTCTCGTCTGAAAGCGTTATTACCAGACGAATACGGATTAACAGAGACCGCCAAGGTTTATCATTAATAAATTTTATTATCCTTATTTCCTCGTATTTATATATTTTTTACGACAGGAGCGCACGAGAAATTGGTGAACGATTATTTTTCGGATGCACCCCTTTACAACGCCGAGATATTCAGACGCAGATTCCGAATGAGTCGTCGGTTATTCACACGGATTGCTGATGATTTGGCTGGGCTAGACCCGTTTTTCACGCAACGACCCGATGCTCGAAATTATGAAGGGTTCACCACGTTACAAAAGTGTACTGCGGCCATTCGCCAACTGGCGTACGGGACAGTGGCCGACGCTTTGGACGAGTACTTACAAATGTCGGCAAGAACTACGCGGGAATGTTTGTATGGGTTTTGCCGTAATGTGGTGAAACTCTATAGCAAAAAATATTTGCGTAAACCAAACGTGTATGATGTTCAGCAGTTGTACCAAGCTCATGAAGCACGGCACGGGTTTCCGGGAATGCTCGGTAGTATTGATTGTATGCATTGGGCGTGGCATAGATGCCCGACTGCGTGGCGCGGCCAATATACTCGCGGTGATCACGGCTATCCAACCGTGATACTTGAAGCCGTGGCATCACAGGATTTGTGGATCTGACATTCTTTCTTTGGTCTCCCTGGTTCACTCAACGATCTCAATGTGTTATACCAATCGGCGATCTTTACCGATGTCGTTAATGGAACCGGTCCGGACACCCGTTTTACAGTTTCTGGGTTGAGTATAGACGTGGGTATTATCTTGCTGACGGGATATATCCGTCTTGGTCTACAATTGTGAAGACTATTCCATATCCCGATGACGAAAAAAGGAAAAAATTTGCCAAGCGTCAAGAAGCTGCAAGAAAAGACATCGAACGTGCTTTTGGTGTCTTACGAAAAAAATGGGCCATCCTTGAACAACCGGCACGTGCGTTCACACCGAAGAGGTTGCGCCTTTGTATGTACGCTTGCATTTTGCTCCATAACATGATTATTGAAGACGAAGGTCGGACAATTTGTGAGTATGATGAGAATGCATCTATCGGGAATACTGTCTCGGTAGATCCGCCACAACAGGATTTAAACTCGTTCTCGCTAACCAACGATTTCACGCATGTAAACCTTCAACAGGATTTGGTAGAACATATTTGGAACAACGTTAACGTAGCGGACGGTGACGAAGACGAGTAGTATAATTTTTTAAAATTTTTAAATCTAGTCTTTTTTTACAAATTTTAGGTAGCGTAATTTTTTTTAGGTTATGTTGAATAGTTTTTATAAAGTTAAACAAATAAAAAATAAACAATAAAATTTAAACAAATAAAAGTTAAACAATAAAAAATTACGTGGGGTAGGCTCATCCTCCACCCCCTCAAAAAGCATGGAAGCTCATCCCCCACGAGCCGCCTACGTGGCGCCTTATCCCCGTGGGGATGAGCCTCACCATACATTTTAGTCTAAGCAACTGTGTTGAGTTGTTGAATAAATGTCGGAATCTAAGTGGATTACAAACCAATTTTCTTCGATATATATACTAAAAAAAACTCGTGTTCATATATCATGTATTTCGTGTTCATATATTTTAGTAGGAAATAATCCCATCTAGTGCGACTATTTTAATCCTTACTGTCATAAGTGGAAATTCAGTGGGTTTTAGTGTACTTGCCATAGCAAAGGAAGCAAAAATTCTAAAAACGATAGTGGTAATATGCTCAACGTGTTCGGTTTCTTGGTTTAATACGGTTTTTTTTTTTAACGGGAACAATTCGAAGACCCCTGTAAGAATCCCCTAGACAAAACCCCTCAAACTTCTACGTATACATCCTTTGGTTAAAAGTTAAAACCAAAAACCTTCCACTAAAAGATAAACATGTTTACGAAATGAGTAAGCCCCGTATAAACCATCGGATTAATATGTGGGTTGTTAAAATGTCATAATCAACACATATATTATAAGTTATAACATACATTTAATATTACTGTTTACCGTTCCTTGCTAATCAACACATTTAATATCATTGTTTACCATTGGTTTAATATGTGGGTGTTCCCCGCTCCCCCGCACGTCCACCTTAGGGACGATCATGAGAGTATAACACCTAGCCTTAAGTCTTTCGATCTTGATATTTTAATGGATGCAAAGGCTTTTTGATTTAGCAAAGCTTTTTGATTTACAGGTTTACAAAGTGCCATCTGGAAATAAAAGATAGGGGGCATTAGAGCCAACGACGGTATTCCACCACCACTCCCCACCGTATGTTGTTATTTAAAGAAGACACCTACCACTTTCACAACCTTTAACCCTTCGAAAAGAAAGCACATCAAGAACTCAAGAATAAACATACCACCACTTACGACGGTGATGCATCCATGCGGGTCATCCATTACTACCAAGTACCAACCACTGCTAGCATCTAGAAGTCCGACATCATCCATCTAAATTTCCTTTAGGCGAGACTTTAGACTTGCATGACCTTACATTTGTACGAATTTGAACTAACATCACTTGTGTTAGGGCAAACAACATACCACTACTAGGTCATGGGTAATAATCTATGTGTTGTGAGACTATTTTGTCTAAACTTATGTCGTACACTATGGTTCGATTTTTTTTTTCTTTTGAACTACAATTTACACCTACATACCATTTAACCTTGCCTCTACAAGGATTTAAACACACACCACTTATGTGTGTGTGTAGGGGAGGGGGCACCATACTACTAGACCATTAGATAATGGGTATTTTAGTGTTTAATTTCTTTTAATTTTTAGGCTTTTACAAAGAGCGTAAAAAGTCAGTATTCATTGAAGAGATTTCTTTTCACTAAGGTGGTGTTTGTTTTTTGGCCAGAAGTGCTTCTGGCCACTTATGTCTGTGTCGCGCAGACGCGCGCAGACGTTTGATGTCTGCAGCTTGTTGTTTTCCGGAAGCACTTCTCACCAAAAAGGTCTTCCCCACCTCTTCCCCAAGCAGACATGTACCAACCACTTCCAACCTCTTCAAAACAGACCTGCATTCATCATCATCAACATCGATCTGCTCCACCCCTGCTCCGCCACCACCTCCACCTCCACCTCCGACACCATCTGCTCCACCTCCACTCCGCCACCACCTCCGCCGCTCCCGCCACCACCTCCGCCGCTCCAGCCCTGCTCCGCCGCTCCAGCCCTTGCTCCGCCACCACCTCCAAATCGAAAACAAAACCCTCATCATCATCAACATCGCAAACAAAACCCCCAAATCGAAAACCCTCATCATCATCAACATCGATCGCAAACCCCTAAACACAGCAGCGACAAAGACGAAGAGAGAGAGAGCCGAGGATAGAAAGAAGGAGACGAGGGTGAGAGGCGGTGGCAGCAGTGCGTCGGCGGCGGGGATTACCGCCTGTTTTTTCGTTGACGACCGGTAACCACCTACAATTCTGGTTCAAGTTCCGATTTAGGTTGACTCGGTTTCAGTGACGACTGGACGACGACAGTGACGGGAGGACAGGTGGGTTTTGATGGCGGTGGTGGTGGCCGACGTGGTGGTGACGGATGGTTGTGGTGGTGGTGGTAGATGGCAGAGAGAGAGAAGAGAGAGGAGAAGGTTTGTGGTTGTGGTGGTGTGAAGAGGTTTTTTTGTAAAAAAAAAAAAACAAACCCTCTTCTCCTTGCAGACTGCAGACATTTGGTCCACCTCTTCTCCTACAGATGCCTGCAGATGTGGTCCGCAGACTGCAGACCTTTTCCCGCAGAAAAAACAAACAGCACCTAAAACTCCCTGTATCTCTAATATGCGTGATTACATGCCTTTCAAAAATTATATGCAAAAAATATATGTCGTCATATTTAAGTGTTAGGATCCTAAAAAAAGTTACTTTTGTTTTACAAAAAAAATCTCGATTTTGAA
The DNA here is from genome assembly GCA_030545235.1 of Helianthus tuberosus. Classification (NCBI taxonomy): domain Eukaryota; kingdom Viridiplantae; phylum Streptophyta; class Magnoliopsida; order Asterales; family Asteraceae; genus Helianthus; species Helianthus tuberosus. The sequence continues at coordinate 26,428,932 of CM060448.1, forward strand.
AAAAAAAAAACTATAAAGCCAAAAAAATGAGTTGATCATGCAACTACCAGTTCCTTGGAACTACCATCGCCCCTTAGACCGTCGGGTATGGTGGGGCTTGGGTTAGGGCATGAGTTGACACGTGGAGTTGGAGCCCCTCACCGGTGAGTGACGTGTCCGTGGGGTATGGCGGGGCTTGGGTTGGGGGCGTGGCTTGGCTTGGCTTGGCAGTTTATTAAAACAAATTACAAAAAATTAAAATTCAAACACCCGCTATGACATGGCGGTGGACAGCGAATAGGAGGCCGCCATATCGGATTTCAAGCCCGCCCCACGCCCGGCTTCAAACCCAAGCCCCAAGGGCCACGCCCCAACCCAAGCCCCAAAGGATGGTGGCTTGGGCGTTTTCCCCCAACCCAAGCCTCATACCCCATAGTCTTAGCTAGAATTATCACCTTCATTACAACCACATGTTGCTCTCATGAGTAGGGTTGTGCAGGTTCGGTTCGGTGGTTTTTAGGTAAAACCAAAATTGAAATGTCGATTTTTCGGTTTTTTTAAAACTGTTTGGTTTCGATTTTTTCGGTTTTTACACCAGTTCGGTTCGGTTTTCCGGTTATTTCGTTTTTTGGAAATAAAATTATGTAAGATTTAAAAAATAAGAATTATTATATAAAATTTAAGAATTTTTGTTTTATGTTTACATTTAAATTATTATATATAACCTTTTAATTGTTATTGTTTACATAAATCTAATCTTCTAATTTATTTTTATGTTTTTTCAAAGTTTTTTTAATACATTTTCTTTTATAATTCTTTGATTATCACTTAGTTTTTATATTAAATAGAGTAAAATACACGGATAGTCCCTGTGGTTTTGCAAAATAACACCTGTAGTCCCAAACTTTTGAAAATTACACCGGTGCTCCCTGTGGTTTGACAGTTTGTTACTCGGTTAGTCCCTGGAGTGGATGACGGTTAGTTTTCTCCGTTAAGTGGATGTGAAATGACAAATTTGCCCTTCATCTTCTCCACTCCGTCAAGTTGCACACTTCAAGTGTTTCTTCGATAAACCTTCTATAATGGTGATGATGATTCGAAATGATGATGCACTGTGATGGACGATGATGATGACGATGGTGGATTGCCGGAGGTAATCGGAGGTAACAGAGAAGATATGGTGACGAAGATGATGTTGAGACTGATACGAAACTATAATCTGAACGTGGAGATGATGAACTGAAGGTGAACAGTGAGACGATGGTGATGATACGTTGGAACTGAGATGGGGTTTGTTCAGTGATTAATTGGACGATGTTGATTGAGGTTGTATGGTGTTGCACGTCAGAGAAGATGATCGGAGTTAAGGACTATGACGGAGTTGCAGGTAAGGTGGTGGTCGACGATAAGTGTGGTGGTTGGAGATGGTGAGTTGATTGACGATGATGTTCTTATGATGACGATATTAACTGGTGATGGTTACCAGAGCTCGACGATACGGTGGTACAATTCCGGTGACGATGATATGTATTGCGATACGGTTACCAGAACTGACGATATGAACAAACGGTGATGTCCGATAATGATGATGAATGTGATGATTTGCAGGTTGAAGATGATACGATGTCGAAGTGGTATGGTGATTCAATGGAGATGATGATATGATGATGTTGACGGTGACTGCGATGGTGATCGATCGGTGTGCGGTTTCGGTGTTGAAGGTGATTGCGACAGTGACACGATCGATGTTGAAGGGTATATTTGTCATTTCACATCCACTTAACGGAGAAAACTAACCGTCATCCACTCCAGGGACTATCCGAGTAACAAACTGTCAAACCACAGGGAGCACCGCTGTAATTTCCAAAAGTTGGGGACTATAGGTGTTATTTTGCAAAACCACAGGGACTATCCGTGCATTTTACTCTATTAAATATTTAACATTAAATTAAAATTTCTACTGCCATGGGTTAAACACTTGAACAACTTAAACTTAAACATAAAAATATATGGACTAGACCTAGTATTGTAACTCATCGGTTCGGTTCGGTTTTTTTTCGGTTATTGAAAATGGTTGTCCGAAAACCAAAATTTCGGTTATTAAAAATCCGAAAACCAAACTGTTGGTTTTGTTTCGGTCCGGTTTTTTCGGTTCGGTTTTTTTCGATTTGGTTTTTTCGGTTATATTGGTTACGGTTTGGTTTTTTGGTTTTCTACTCACCTCTACTCATGAGTAACATCGTCGTCCCTCTCCTTTTTCTCGGTAACCTTACAACGCCTCTTCTCACCTCTCGATTACCACTCTCTTGGTCCCCTTCATTTTTGTCATCCATCCATGACAATCTATATTATCCCTTCAGTGTCTCATTTAATTCTCCTTCAAATCAAAGCGCGAGCCCTAAACTTGCATTGCTCCAGATCTCAAACACTAACCATTGATAAGTGAAAGTATTGCCCCTTATTTAATTCCCCTACAAATCAACATGCGAGCCCTAAACTACCTCCTTGAGATCTCAAACACTAACCATTAATAAGTGAAAGTATATTGCCACTTCACAACCTCAAGTGGAGCATTTGCAATGATGGACTTCCACAAACCTCCACCTCAATGGCATAATCATATTTCAAACTTACTTTAAAACAAACCCCCATTTTTTTCTATATCAACCTCCACCCAACCCTTCATACCATGACCTATTTTATAATTAACTATATATAAAAATTATAATAATTTATTTTAATGTTTCGTTTATATATAAATAATACTAAAAACTTTCATGGAATATAAAAAACATACATCAACTGAAATAAAAAAAAAGGTTATTTGATTTTATCACTCTCAACTATTGGGTATGGGTCGCTTCCACTCACAACTATCACTTTGACTCCCACCACTCCCAACTTAACATTTTATGTGTTGTGTCACTTCGGATGCTTCGTTTTCTTTTACTATCACAAATGCGACTTTTAGCGACGACAAAGTAGTGTATATATTGGAGGTTGAGTAAACTATTAGGTTTTTTTCTTTTAGATTACTATTAAGAAACGGTGATTTTTTGCATTTGAAAATATTTTTATATTAAAATCCATATCCCTGTCCAAACTCAAGTCCGGATTCCTAGACTTCTCTCAAAATGAGAGCCACGCCAACCTGTCTGACGCTTCCTCGTCCACTCAAATGCCACATAGATCCGGAGCTCCTTCGTAAGAGACTGTGGTTGATGGTCATAATCCCTTGCCAACCGGAACCCTAACTATAAACCGCCCTAATATTTCCACCAAATCTCTAATCCTAACACCAAACTTACGAATCCAAATGTCGTGAACAAAAAATAAGGGTTATTGGATTTTAATAATTCTAACTTTCACCCATTGGCTGTCACACCCCATCCGATGGCGGAAACATCGGGGCATGGCACTGAGCGAAACAGATTGTCCAGAAGTTTCCATAACAATTATCAATACTATTCAATTTAAATAATACGTCCCATACCGTATCACAAACAGCAAAATAATTATTACAGACATAAATCCAGGCAAATATTCTGTTCCGACAACTCAGATTTAAATAGGTAGCAATTGTTTATCTGCTTCTACAGACCCTTAGTTTGACCACTACAGACAACTATTTGTTGGGCTCTAAAGCTTTATTCTAGCTTCAAATTCCTACCAAGTGTGCGTCCTAAGCACCTGTCACATACGTTAAAATAATGTCAATACATAAAATGTAAAGGTGAGCATACAAGTTTGATAATAGCATATAGAGTTCGAATTCGTTTACGCATAACCAGCACGTACACATAGTGAAATGAAGCACGTTAGTTATCGACATAGATCCATCGATACCAATGACTGCGGGTTGACTGCCCGAGGCAGTTCGCAATACATGATTACCACCGTAATCCATGCAAGTAATGGTCCTTAACAACCCCCATGTGAACGGGTGTTGAGTCCAAACTATAGTACTATCGTTGCTAAGGCAGGTAGACAGCATTCCATGTGTAAACATAACAAACAAGCATTCATAAGCCACGTATAACATGCATTAACGGTTAGCGTTCAAATAGTATTGAGTAGTGTGATTATTGTAGTTTGAATATTCGTAACGTATGTAACACCCAAAAGTGCTTAAAGCAAAAAGGGATCGAGTATACTCACAGCGATTTATGGATTGAAGGGAGCGCTTAGCGAGTAAGGTTAGCCTGAATAGATTCGATAGCATAATGATAAATGATGCGTAAAACGTCACAAAGTGTGAAAGGGTTGGCTAGTGGTTCGATCGGATGGTAATCTGATCGGATGGTAATCCGATCGGATGGTAGTCCGTGCGGATAACAATCCGTTCGGATGGTCATCCAGTCGGACAATTGTCCGGTCGGATGATGATTCGAGTGGATTGTTTCTTCCTATAAGAAGGATGTGTTTGTGTACGATTGCTTGACTTTTGAAGTTTTCATTGTAGTATTTTGAAAACATTGAAGTATCTCTATCCATCAAGTCGGTCGATCGGATGACTGGTCGTGCGGATGACAATCCGTTCGGATGGTCATCCGGTCGGACAGTGGTCCGGTCGGACGGCGACTTAGTGATGAGGTTACTTACTGAAAGCAAGTTCACAACAGAAGCGCCATTCGATCGGAGGGCAACCATCTTTCAATCCTCTTTCACCACGCTTGTGTCGAGATCTTTACAAGATCTTTGTGGAAATCGGTTATATCTAAGTTGTTCTTGGTGGATTGAGGCCAAAACATGAAGTTCTTGAAGAGCACATGATGACGTCACCCTAGAACACCCGAAATCTAGTGATTTCACGGTTAAAAGTTAAGATTTAAAAGATAGAAAGGTGTAGGAGTGCGTGTAGATCAAGAACGTACAAGATTTAGGGCGAGATCTTACCTGGATTGAGAGAAATCGAAGAAAAGGTGAGGAGCACGAACAGTTCGGACAAGGACTTCCAAAAATGGAAAGAATGACAATGACAGGGGTATTTATAGGATTCCAAAAGAGGAATGGGTTATCCGATCGGATGGCGTACCGCCCGGATGACGATCCGGTCGGATGACATCCTGGTCGGATGACACCTGACCTGTGGCGTCATGGCTATCCGGCCGGATGGCACTTGGTTCGATTGTTTGACGCGACGATTTTTGATGTTTCGATTTCGATTGCGCGCAGCCTGTCACGATAGGGTTTCCTAGTCAAATTACTTTCAGTCCTAACCACTAATTATCATAGTTCGATTTTCAATTCGGATTCGAGTTCGATTACGTTTCGAGTTTCGATTGAGTTCGATTGATTTTACACAACATATATATATATATATATAACACGCACAAGTAACACATAAGGCGCACACACACGTATAATAACCAGATTAAGTCGAGTTGCGGTTCGTGATTGTATCACGATTCGATGTCGAGTAGCATAGCTTGATTATTGATTAGTTAACTTTATCGCATTGTTACTTCCTATAATTCACAGTCGTAAGTCGATTAGATAGCGATTAACACGCATCGATTTTAGCAATTAACAACACTTACTCCACATAATACAATTAAAATAAGGAGATTACTATAAGTCAAATTCGTACAATCGGTCGTTGACTTTGACCTTGACTTTCACTTTGACTTCTGAAAACACGGGGTGTTACATTGGCCGTCATTAATCTCAACATAAAAAATTCCCTCTGACAATCCCAACTTGTAAGAATTTGGCTATGACTGTTCATGAGCTGAGCTGAACCGAGCGGACCTTTGCTCGTGCTTGGCTCGTTTACAAACCAAACCGAGCGGAGCGGCTCATTTAAAACTAAGCCTCAAATCAAGTGAGCGTCGTTCGAGCAGTAAATATTCCGAGCGAGCGTCGAGCGAAGTTCGAGCAATTTGGACAACCGTGTGACTAGGGGTGTAAACAAGCCCAGAGGCTCGAGAGCTACTCGTGATCGGCTCGGTTAAAAGCTCGAACGAGCCGAGCCTTAACGAGCTCGAGCCCGAGCTCGAGCCTGAAATAGAGCTCGTTTTGTTATCGATCTCGAGCCTGAAATACAAAGCTTGTTTAGGCTCGCGAGCCTAAACGAGCCCATATAAAATTTTAATTTTTTATATATATATTATATTAATAATGATGTTAACATTGATGAGCCGAGCTAGAGCCGAGCTTTGGCTCGTTTAAGCGATGTTGAAGTGAGCTCGAGCCGAGATTTTAGCTCGTTTAAGGTTGTTCTCAAAATACTTCGAGCCGAGCTCGAGCTTTGGGTTTTACTCGCGAGCCGAGCTCGAGCTCAAAGAACTAGGCTCGAACCGAGCCGAGCTCGAGCTCGAGCTCGAGCTTCATAAAAACCTAACGAGCCGAGCTCGAGCCTGGTCGAGCTCGGGCTCGGCCCGGCTCGTTTACACCCCTAAGTCCGTGTCGCCCGATTTAAATTTGATGAGAGAGATAGTGACAATGTTTGGTCTCAAGTTTTTATGTCTTTAAAAACATGCACCTTTCATGGTATAATATTTTTCTTTTGAATAACGATGTTATGGTCGACGAGGCGATGATCATATTGCATGAACAACTACGTTGGAAGCAGGAGACGATCGACTTAGGGTAACGACATGAAACATTGAGGCGATGAGCAACCTGTCGTTTATCGGTTTAGGGTTTAACTTTTAGTTTTGATATTAATTTGTTATTGGTATGGTGTGGGTAGTACGTATAGATATAGTTGAAAATTTGTGTATAGTGGACTAAAATCTAATATAGTGGTATATATAAAACTATAAATTTAATTTATATTTAAGTATATATGGATGTGTAATGTGTGTGTATATATATAGGTGTGTGTGTGTATATATGTATAATTTATATTTGTGTATATATGTATGTGTATATGTATATGTATATGTACATAGGGGATAGATCATGAGAAAACTAGTTTAAATAAGAAAACCAAAAAACTAACTAAAAAAGCCTAAAAAACATACCAATTTTTTTTTTGCAATTTTTTTTAAAAAAATCGCTAGTTTTTATGTATGAAAAAAAAATTTCAAAAAAAAAAAAATAATAATAATAAATGCTTTTTGTTGTATTGCACATGTGCACTATTACGGATATAGTGCACATGTGTAGTACACATGTGCAGTACAGAAAAAAAATTTGAAATTTTTTAATATAAAAAATAATGATTTTTTTATAAAAAATTGTAAAAAAAAAATTTGGTATGTTTTTTAGTTTTTTTTAGTTAGTTTTCTAGTTTTCTCATTTAGATGTAGTTTTCTCATGATCCCCTCCCTACGTACATATATATGTATACTAATTAAAAATAATAATTCGAGTCGAACCGAGCCGAGCGGACCTTTGCACATGCTTGGCTCATTTACAAAGCGAACCGAACGGAGCGGCTCGTTTACAACCGAGCATCAAATCGAACGAGCATTTTTTGAGCAATTTCCGAACGAACGGCGAGCGATTTGAACGGCCCTAAATTTGGCCCCAGTCGATCCTGTTGGTCCTAAAAGTGTGAGACTAATGCATCAAAAATACACAACAACCTATGGTTACGAGTTGGCTTTATCGAGTTGGTTTGTATTAGGAATCAGACCTTAAAAGGTTATTTGGGCCAAGCCGAAGGTCATGTGGGCTAGGTTGGCCCACGGGGAGCCCATGTGGGCCATGGGCTTGTTTAGGGTATATAAACTAGTTTATTTCATAAACTAGGGTTTAAACCTCATGGTTACATCTTGGAGAAAATCGCAGGAGGCCATCTAGGGTTTTTTTACTCGACTTTTTAATCAATACAAGTGTGCATTAAAACCATAATCTCGTGTTTTTCGTGTATAGTCTTCAATCACCGATTGGTTGGATTCCACACAATCAATAGATTTGTTTGATATCATTATTAGATCCCGTTTTCGGGAGCCTAATGAACCTATTTCTAGACTTGGTTTGATATCAAGATTCAGGACCTTCGAAGAAAAGAAGTTTTTGCTCGGATTAGTGTTTTTTTCAAATATGATAAGGATCATTTAAGAACCACCCTATTGCGAGAACCAATGTGAACACAACCAAAAATACCTAAAAACACACAATTGTTTTTTATTATTATTTAAAAAAAATCGCTATATTTCGTCCCTAAAAAATCGAGTAACAATTTATCTATGCATATGCGCATATGTATTATTTCTTTGACAAATTCCGTAATACATTACCAGTATTAGACAATTTCACTTTCATTTATACTACCATTCGTAATACAATACTTTTTACATTACCAATACTAGAAATGCACATGTGCATCTATACGTATGAACATGATATAACGTATTTTTGGTACCCTACTTTGAATACACTTTCTTTTTCATCTATTATACCATCTGTAATACACTACCATTACCTCCTACTATCCATAATATACTACCATTACCAATATGTATAATATTTTCACTTTATGCACATGTACGTCAACACCCTTCATACCATACCAAACATCATATTACATCATAAAGTGACAAATATAACAAAATCATCAACCACTAGATATAACTAATCAAAAACAAGTATATGGACCTACTTCATCATTCAAAATCACAAACTTTATGTACCAAAACACGTTATATCATGTTCATACATATAGATACACATATGCATTTTATATAGTGCTAATGTAAAAAGTAGTGTATTACAGATGGTAGTGTAAATGAAAGTGTAATTGTCTAATACTGTTAATGTATTATGGAATTTGTCAAAGAAATGATACATATGCACATGTGTATCGATAATTATTACTCAAAAAAATATTAGGAACGAAATATAGCGATCTTTTAAAAAAATATATTTACAAATTTTTTTTTGGTATTTTTAGGTTTTTTGTGTTCACATTGGTTCTCATGGTTCTCTCAATAAGAGTGGTTCTCAAATGAACCCTACCATATATATATATATATATATATATAGGGGAAAGATAAATCGAAAACCCATGTGAGTCGAGAAAACCCAAATAAACCCTATGTAACTTTTTTTTTTCTAAAAAAAATAGGGAATGTAATATAAATGTACACGGACCTATTTATGAAAAAAAAAATGAAAAAACGCTTACTAGTTTTTTTTTTTAAATGTTGAAAATTTGTATGTTACATTTTTTTGGACATATATATTATGTAACCTGAAATTTGTAACATTTTTAAAAAAAAACAATTACTAGGTGTTTTTTTGTGTTTCTTTTTTAAAAATGTTCAAATATATGTATATTACATTTTCTATTTTTTTAGAAAGGTTTTTTGAGTTTACATGGGTTTTTTACAAAGGTTTCTTGAGTTTACACAACTCAAGTGAGTTTTCTCTATAGCCTTCCCCTATATATATATATATATATATATATAGGGGAGGGTTATCTTGAGAACGCTAAATATTGCGAGAACCGTGAGAACGAATGAAAAAACCAATTTTTTTTAATACAAACCTCATTGTAATTAAGATACAACATCAGAAAAAGAATTTACAACATCAAATAATTCATTTCTCCTTTCAAAATCACTCTTTTTAGATTTTTTACACATGTGTAAATATAACAGATTTACACATGTGTAAATGGCAAACTTACACATGTGTAAATTTTCTTTATTTACGAATTCACGTAAATTTAAATTTCTAACATTGTATTCGAATAATAATGATAAGTGTAGAAAAAAAATTGATTTTGAATTATTTTTTGAGAAACTTGCTAAATTTTTCCTTGATGTTTTACACAAATTGCTAGATCAGTCCAAAATCAAGAGTTGTTTTGCTAATACGGTCCAAAAAACAAACACCGTTAAATTAGCCTTGTTTTGTTTTGCTGAATTCGACCCTGAGGTTTTACACAAATTGCTAGATCAGTCCAAAATCAAGATTAGTTAAATGAACGAACATGAACAGAGGTCTCGTTCGCTCGATTGTGTTCGTGAACCTTCGGTAAGGTGTTCGTGAACGTTCGGTATGGTGTTCGTGAACGAGTTCGTGAACATTCGTTGATTTGCGTTCGTTTATGTTCGTATGTTTGTGTTTTAATTGAAGATCTTTGTACTTACATATATTTTATGTGTGATTTTTATATTATTAAACTTTTATTTATTTTATTACTCTAACAATTAAACCAGGAAACCCTCTTTCACCTTGTTTATGCACTATTTCCCTTTCATTTATCATTATTTACATCAGCGAATACAATCGACCCCCGTTCCACAATAAGGGATTCAAGTTCAAGTGCTACTCTCTAGGCCATCTATCTTTATCCTTTGTCGAGTTCGCCAAATTCGTTTGTGTTTGTGAACCGTTCGTGAACACGCTTATTTCCTTAATGAACGAACACGAACATAAAATCTCGTTCGGTAAGTGTTCATGAACCGTTCATGAACACATTTATTTCCTTAACGAACGAACACGAACAAGGCCTTGTTCGTGTTCGTTCGGTTCGTTTACAGCCCTACATACATGGGCTTGTTTCTTCACCAGCTGGGCTTCACCTTCATCCCTATTGCATTACAATCTTCGACAAAGTGTTAGGTTCCAACAACTTTCTGGTACCAAAACTACTATAGATTGCATTTTCTTTCATGGCCAAGATAGTTGTGTAACTTGTATTTTTTTCGAATAATAAATGAAGTATAACCATATTATTTAGAGTCACTTCCACCCAACACCATATTTCACATAATCCATAACACATAGGTGAGCGTCACCATATTTCACATTTCACATAATCCAAAACACATAGGTGAGTGTGAAAGGTAATATCCCATACAGCCTACGTGACTCGCTATTTTTTCACTTTTCACATTTACTACAACACAATATAAAAATAATATGAGTTTGTACTTAAAAGGGTAAAAAATCATATTATCCACATCAACAAAAAACCTCCCATGTACATCATATCGTAATGGTTATGCTAGAACCAAGACGGGACACCTAAAGAAAACATTTTTAGCATTTCAACTGCCATGCCATGTAGGCATGTTGTTGCTTGCATTTGGAACATGAGGATGAATGGATGGGGTGATGGAATACCAGAAAGGTACGTTCACGAACACCTTATCGAACGTTCATGAACACAATCGAACGAACGAGACCTCTGTTCATGTTCGTTCATTTAACTAATCTTGATTTTGGACTGATCTAGCAATTTGTGTAAAACCTCAGGGACGAATTTAGCAGAACAAAACAAGGCTAATTTAACGGCGTTTGTTTTTTGGACTGTATTAGCAAAACAAATCTTGATTTTGGATTGTTTTAGCAACAAATCTTGATTTTGGACTGATCTAGCAATTTGTGTAAAACCTCAGGGACGAATTTAGTAATTTTCTCTTATTTTTAACCAAGTTCTCGCGGTTTTTTTATTTGTTCTCACGGTTCTCACAATATTTAGAGTTCTCATTTAAACCTTCCCCTATATATATATATATATATATATATATAGTCGTAGGATCCTGTAAAAAAGACATTTTTCGTGAGAAGTGTGAGAAGGCATAATAGTTGACATGTAGGCATCATGTTTTGGACTTGGGCATAATGTTTTGGGTTATTTTAGCAAGAAAAACACCAAACATAACAATTTAAGACACAATGCAATGAATTCTAGGCTTAAAACTTAAAATACTATGCCAAGAACGTTAAGTAGTGTGTTTTAAGTGTTAAGCAGTGTGTTTTAAATTTCACGCCCATAATACGTTGCGTTGTGTTTTAAATTGTTATGTTTGGTGTTTTTCTTGCCAAAACAACCCAAAACATCATGCCTAAGTCCAAAACATGATGCATATATGTCAATTTCTATGCCTTCTCACACTTCTCACGAAAGTGTTTTAAATTGTTATGTTTGGTGTTTTTCTTGCCAAAACAACCCAAAACATCATGCCTAAGTCCAAAACATGATGCATATATGTCAATTTCTATGCCTTCTCACACTTCTCACGAAAAATGTCCTTTTTACAGGAACCTCACCCTATATATATATATATATATATATAGAGAGAGAGAGAGGGAGAGTGGGGATCCTGCGGAAAGTGTGTTTTTCCTAGAAAGTGTAGGAAGCGATCTGGGCTATCAAATGAATTTGTTTAATGGTTGAGATCATGTGTCTTTAAAATATGCTAATTTAATTGATTGGGGGTAAATGTGTCATTTAAGTTGTTTTAAATAAGGAAATAACTACCAATCATAAAACCACCTCGAAAAATGACGCATTTTTTTCTATCTCTCTAATCCCTCACATTTGAAAACACCAAATCATATAAAAAAGAATGATAAATTAGATCTAGATGTGTTCATAGTAGTGTGTTTTAGCGATAAAACACAATGTGACGAACTAATGACTAACTACTAAAACACAATCAAGAATGCCAAAATCATATCAACCAGTAACTGATAAAACACATTGTGATGAATCAATAACTGAGACCGGTAACTGATAAAACACATTGTGATGAAACCAATAACTGATAAAACCCAACATCAAGAATGCCAAAATCACATCAACCGGTAACTAATAAAACACATTGTGATAAAACAGTAGATAAAATACAAAAGAACATGCCATTCATGAATCATAACTGGTATAACACAATGTGATGAAACTGGTAATTGATAAAACACAACATCAAGAATGCCAAAAATCATATCAACCAGTAACTGATAAAACACATTGTGATGAAACAATAACTGAAACCAGTAACTATTAAAACACATTGTGATGAAACCAGTAACTAATAAAACACAACATCAAGAATGCCAAAATCACATCAACCAGTAAATGATAGAACACATTGTGATGAAACAGTAACTGACAAAACACATTGTGATGAAACCAGCAACTGATAAAACACAACGTGAACCAGGAACTAATAAAACACAACATCAAGAATGCCAAAAATCATATCACCCAGTAACTGATAAAACACATTGTGATGAAACAGTAACTGAAACCAGTAAATGCTAAAACACATTGTGATGAACCCAGTAACTGAGAAAACACAACGTGAAGAAAATTGTATAATATACCTTAAGCATATCACGAAGTTGAGAAAATTGTAAGTTGAGCATTAAAGTTTAAGTGGACCAATATATTGACAATCACTTAGACTAGTCTGAATAAGTTTGTGCCGAAAATGTTCCTTGTAATTGTATAGTGTAACAGTTGAGTTAATTTCTTTGTTTATGTTTTGAGTTTTTGTTTGTTTTTAGTTCTTGAAAATTATGAAATTTAAAAGAAAAGAGAGAAAATACAAAAATAGTGTCTTGTTTTTCTTAAAACCAAAAATCCAAAAATAGAGTGTTTTATTTGTTTTATTAAAAATTAAAAAAAAAGTTAACCATTCTTGAAGATTTGACTGATCATCAAAAGTTGAAAGAAATTTGAATTATGAAATTCGAGTACAAGTACTTGGATGTACTAGGTGTTCATGTGGTACTTTCCTCTGTTGCATAGAAATGTTTGCTTACAAATTTATAAGAATGTGTAGAACATGATTTAAATCAAGAAACAGGGGTTGATGAAGAATGAGATGTTGTTAGTAGCAGACAAGCACGAAGCATCACAACAACAAGATGTACCTGAGTCAGAAGAACCAGATACGAATCATTATCTGACAGTGAACGTACATATGAAGAAGTGCCTATAAACGTGCTTGAAAGAATAATATTGAAAAAGAAAAGAGTTGCTCAGAATCCTCCTCTCGCATTCTTTTTAGCTAGATGTTTAAGCAATGTTGATAATGATCCTAATATGAAGCTAACTTCAAGAGAAGAAAGAAGAGACCCAGTGCTAAGAGTTCAGAAGTCAAGAACTTCAACAACAACTACAGCAGAGCAACAACCATAAGCTTCATTGAAGACTTTGTTAATTCATGTTATGAAGACAATTTGATAGCATTAGTCTAGAGGGAGATTGTTGGGCCTAAAAGTGTGAGACTAATGCATCAAATATACACAACGAGCTATAGTTACGTGTTAGGCTTTATCGGGATAGTTTGTATTATGAATCGGACCATAAAAGGTTATTTGGGCCAAGCCTAAGGCCATGTGGGCCAAGCCGGCCCATGGAGAGCCCATGGGGGCATGGGCTTGTCTAGGGTATATAAATTAGTTTATTTCATAAACTAGGGTTTAAGCATCATAGTTATATCTTGGAGAAAATCGCAGGAGGCCATCTAGGGTTTATGTACTCGACTTGTTGAATGAATACAAGTGTGCATTGAAACCGTAATCTCGTGTTTAGTCTTGAATCACCTATTGATTGGATTCCGCACAATTAATAGGTTTGTTTGATATCATTATTAGATCCGGTTTTCGGGACCTACAGATTCTTTTTTAATTGGGTTGTAACCCAGATAGTTTTTTGCTAACGTGGTAGTTTACGTGGCACAAACCTAGTTATTGGCGGCTGGTGTTAATAATCCTAACTTTCACCACTACCATTAGCTGCCACAACCATCACCCACCACCACCTTCAACAACAACCACCATCAGCTGCCACCACCATCAGCCGTCGTGGTGGGGGTTGTTAATGGCGTCGGTGGTGGCGACTGATGGTGGTGGGTTGTTGATGGTGGTGGTGTGTGATGTTGTTGGTGGCGGCTAATGGTGGTGATTGTTGATGGTGGTGGTGACGGCGACTGATGGTGGTGGTTGTTGATGGTGGTGGTGGTGGTGGTGGTGTGTGTGATGGTGGTGGTGGCGGCTGATGGTGGCAGCTAATGGTTGTGGTTGTTGATGGTGGAGGGTGGTTGTTAATGGTGGTTGTAGGTGGTGTTGGTGGCGGCTGATGGTGGTGGTGGCGGCTGATGGTAGTTGTTGATTGTGAAAGTTAGGATTATTAAAATTCAATTACTAGGTTTGTGCCACATAAGCAGCTACATCAGCCGATAACTAGATTTGTGTCACGTAAGCTACCACGTCAGCAAAAAAAACTAATTGGGTTATAACCCAGTTAGAAAAGGATCGATGGGGCCAAATTCTTACAAGTTGGGATTGTCTGAGGGAATTTTTTAAGCTGGGATTAATGTCGGCAAATAGGTGAAAGTTAAGATTATTAAAATCCAATAACCCAAAAACTGAACATAATGTTTAAGAAGAATAAGAGGAGAAATGCATGATGAATAAACATGTGAACCATACATGTAATTTGTGGTGGTTTTGCAGCGAGGATGGGGCTGATACTCGAGACCTAGCCCACATATGTGAGAATGAGCGCATATCCGCTAACTTGAGGCTAGGACTCTGGTCGTTGAGACTTTTAGCTCGTAATGTTTGCTAACCGTTGATTGTAAGGGACAGAGAGTGGCCATGAGTACAATTGACAGGCAACAAGGGCGATTATGAACATGGTTTTGATTTTTACTAAAAAAAATAGTATGAGCTAGATACATGGTATATGACTACCAAAAATGAAAATAAAAAAAGGCTTGTTCAATTCACACAGGTTCCATGTTCCAAACAAGGCGAACCACTAAATCGGCACAACTAAAGCATGAACCAAACTGTTTGGATCTCAAACTGGCCGACTTGCTTCAGTAGGGAGGATTCATTCTGTTTTAACATTTTATGAAAGAGTCCATGTATGTGGGATGCAACATGGAGCCTAAGCTTTATAGTTGCTATCAACAATGTTCAGGATGTGCACTACCATAAACTTAAATCTGAGCAAAACCTCACAGATTAAGTCACTCGGTCTGACAATGAAAAGCAAAATGACAATAAAAAGCAAAAACATTACTCATGCTTTGTATTTATTTATCTACTGCCTTGACATAAGACACTAGTACAGCACCCCCATCAAAAGCATGATTTTCAAACATGATTTACATTTGTTCTTCACTTCCAATCAACTCAACGGTTCGTAAATGACGTCCTTCACAATACCAAGAATCGCGTCTCCAGTAAACCCATCATCCTTCGCATAAAAAAGATTCAACACGTTGCACATGTTCCAAAACGCGTCTTTACAAGCTCTAGGAACAATGCTTCCCTTTTCTTCCGTAACTAATTTCATCATCTCTCTCCTCTTGTTCTTTATCGTCGTCATCATCTCCTTTACCACCTCATCTTCCACATTCCCACTTTCCTCATTACTCAGTTGCAACGCTACAGCATTTAGTTTTCCTTCCTTACATTCTCTCTGCGTTAATATTTAACAAAACCCATTATTACTATACTACCCTCTTTTGTTTTTTTAAATAAAAAGAAATTACCTTGAAGCTATGTATATCATTCAGAAGCCGACCCAAAGTGCTCATTAGCTCGTATAGATAATGATACTCGGAGCTTTCGACAATCTCCTCCGACAACTTGGGCCCCACAAAGTAAATAGCGGGCAGTACAATTGGGCCTAATGCAAACGACACGTAAGCATTTTCCATATATTCATTTATTGTTGGTACATACGCGTCTCTTGTCCATACAGCCTCCCTCAACATACTATTCATCAGATCCAACCACTATAGAAACAAAAAAAATATATAAAAATAAATGACCAAGGAACACCTTTTTTTATATAAGAGTAAAGTACACTGGATGGTCCCTGTGGTTTACCAAAATTTTGGATTTGGTCCCTAGCTTTTCAAAAGTACATAGATGGTCCCTGTGGTTTGCACTTTGTAACGCATTTAGTCCCCAACTTTTTCCAAAAGTACATGGATGGTCCCTGTGGTTTGCACTTTGTAACACATTTAGTCATTTACTTGGACATGCTAAAGCCTTTAGATTTATTGGCTGGCGACTAAAAGCGTTACAAAGTGCAAACCACAGGGACCATCCAGGTACTTTTAGAAAGCTAAGGACCAAATCCAAAATTTAGGCAAACCACAAGGACCATCTGTGTATCATACTCTTTATATAAAGCAGAAAAGATTAGATATCTTACAGTTTGAATAACATGGCTCGTTACATCTCGTTCTTGCCATTTGAAAGCTGTGTCTCCAATCCAACAGATTGCATCTTTTAATGCTAAAAATACAATTCGAACTTGCTCCGAACAGCAATCATTGTCAACGTCTACATTCCATCTGCAATTTATAAAACAAAATCCTTTAAAATTCAAAATAATTAAGAAAATCACGTAAATATGGAACAAGATTATACTTTTCAACACACTGAATCAGATTGGCCAATTCGTCGATAGTACCACCAACGTCAAAAAAGTCATCAACTACTGTAGTAAGGATGCCGTTTTTGGCCCATGAAATACGCGCGTCCGATAATTCAGGAGATAAAAGTGTTGCGGCAACAGAGAAGTAACAGTAGGATGTCTTTTGCCTAGCAAACTTGAGCTGGTCCAATTTGTTATCTACCACCCACCTGGTGCCACGTCATCACTTCTTCGTTAATCAAAATATAAAGAGTAAAATGCCATTTTCGTCCCTTGAGGTTTGGCCAGTTTTGCAACTTTCGTCCAAAGGTTTGTTTTTCCACATCTGGATCCAAAAGGTTTGAAATCTTGCCATTTTCATCCGGCTCGTTAACTCCATCCATTTTGTCCGTTAAGTAAGTCAGGTGTATTTCCTTTTTTTGCTAACTTAAAGGGAAATTCGGTATTTTTCACTTTATGTTAAAAGACCGAATACCCCTGAGAAAGACGAATAGTTGATAAAAATTAAAAAAGACAGAAATACCCCAGACTTCATGGAGAAAAATGGATGGAGTTAACGAGCCGGATGAAAATGGCTAGATTTCAAACCTTTTGGATCTAGTTGCGAAAAAATAAACCTTTGGACGAAAGTCGTGAAACTGGTCAAACCTCAGGACGAAAATGGCATTTTACTCAAATATAAATATAAAAATATAACTTTTGATACAAACCTTTCAAGACCTTTTAATTCTTCACAGTAAATAGATTGGCAGGAGTTATAATCTTCAACTGCGAACCTTAAGTAATCCTTGTTGCTAATATTTGATGATCTGGCATTAATCAGAGAAAAATACTCAGAGCTGTCACTTCTTAATGCTTTAAATATTTACACGTGAAATTAAAAACTCACCGATATGAAGTTTTCAAAATTCTTGTATCGTCAACATTGTAGCGATCTATATTTCGTCTAGTGTTTATGCGTTCTAAACCGGTATTGAATGGGAACTTAAGAGCATTCTCCACCTGATTAAATTAACCATTCAGATATGTTGGTTACACAGACATGAAAAAACAGACGTAATTATGACTCAAAGTCAAAATCACAACCTCTTTGTGAATAAATTTAGAGAGCCGGTTTGAATCAGTGGATATTATCCGTCTAAGAATATCACCCGACCTCAAGATTTGTTCTCCGAAAGATAATTCCTCTGGGTATAAAACCTGTGATGCATTATACACTTCAACAGCTGCATATTCGTCTTTGAAAGCTCCTTCGTTAGTAATTTCAGCCAACGGATCTACGCCACATGTCAAGTCACAAAATGAAAAATATAACAAAAATATAATAAAATAAAATAAATGACTTATAATATGTTTTTTGTTTATATACCTGAGGATACTTCATACCCGTTGATCCTTAATAACCGAAAGGCTAAAGCACAAGTTACAACATCCATAAATATTTGCTCATCTCGCTCCACCCAACATCTAGATTCGACCAAATGATTTGCATTAACGTTCCATATGTTTTGATTTAATAAAATGAATATTTTACCTGTATGTTTCATCTAAAACATTTTTAACTTCCACGCTGAAATGGCGTGCGATTCCTAATCTTTCAAGCGTATCAACCATGGAAAGCCGGATATATAAATCAAGAGGATAAACTGTCGGGACTGAGATTCACCACTTAGATTTGTTAGCACAATGTAGGATTTCTTCATACGAAATATCGATAAATAACCAAGTAAGAAAAGCGTACCTGCATTACCAAACTTGTCCAAAAGTGAAGTTAGATAATTAAGACAACCAGTATCTTGATGATTAATAAAAGCAGCTGCTGTTGCTGACGGTGAGTTGAAAACCGAACCGTTTTTCAGCTGATATTTCTTCACCATATGCCAATCATATAAGTTACCGAGTCCTTCTGAAATATACGCCAGGTATGCTTCCATCTCATTCGAATGACATCTATATGATAATGATAACAACCAGAGTTATTTTCTTTGCATTATAACTCACATAATCAGTAAAAAAGAAAACTTGAATTTAAATTATCCCAACTTACATGTTGGCCAGTAACAATCCCAACTAACAAAATGTGTTTTGACAGTCCCAACTTTTAACCTATTTTCTCCCAACAAACTTTTTCTAACTTAGGTCTAACCCAGTTAGTTTTTGTTGGCGTGGACTACCACACAAGAGTCCACATCATCAAAACTTTGCCACATAAGCAATCCACATCATCAAAATTTAACTTTTTGCCACATAAGCAGTCCACATCAGCAAAAAACCAACGGGGTTAGACCTAAGTTAGAAAAAGCTCATTGGGAGAAAATAGGTTAAAAATATGGGACTGTCACATAACACTTCGTTAGTTGGGACTGTTGCCGGCCAATAGGTAACAGTTGGGATTATTTAAATCCAATTTCCGTAAAAAAATACCTTTTTAGCTCCAATTCTCTCTCATGTAGCATCAAAGTAAAATCCGTTTGTTTTGAACGGAGGTTTATGTTCAACCGTTCCGCATACTCAACCATACCGGGAAATATGATGTCAAAACCAAAGGGAGACGGGTGACTTTTGTCAGTAGCTGAAGCAAAATTCGACTCAATAAAATGTAGACCTGCAACAAGAGTTGACTATTTAATGAATAAACAATAACACTTGACAGACAGCAAGCAAAAAAACGCTAACCTTTATTAATTTGGTCATCCCCAACATTCCATCGTTTTAATGCAACAATACATGCTAATGTTGAAGAGAGGGAATCTTTAAGTAACGGATGAGTACGACTGTGATTAACGAGACCCCATGAACCATCATCAAGCTGATTATCAACTAACCAGTTAAGACACTCGGGGAAACATGGGGATTTGGGTGAGCTAGGAGAAGGGACCATGGCTACCCAGGCTGTGTCGTATGAAGAAACCGAAAGGTCCACATTGTTGAACAGTTTTCGGATTCTTTCTTTGGTTGTATCAATGGCCTGCGTAAAAATGCAAATAAATTCAGTTTATTAACTTATTATTTTAAATACATCAAGAGGATAAGGAAATAATTGCAAAAAGTTATACCAGATTGGTGGGATTAGCTTGTCCAACATGAGAAGAAGCTGCTCAAACACGAAACTTGAATCAATCCAATAAATGAAGAAGAGCAACATGTAAACAAAGTGCAAAAAGATGTATATTTGTACCTGTGTGAATAGCTGACAGAGCCCATGAACGATACGGTTTGGTTGACAAAGGGTCAGTCATGCTTTGTGTAATATTCATTGATGTTTCGTTTAGCAAAACTCTTTTTTTCCTGTTTCAATTGGCTGCAAAAAACGTCGAATTAGGAAAAAAAGAAACCTCAATGTAAGTATTAGATGAGTTTCTCCCGTAGCAGACCGGGGATTTTCAAAGCATTTTGTGAAAGCAATTTTCAAAGCATTTTACCATGAAGTTGCCACCAAACATGATCAATTTCCGAACAATGCTCACAGTTTAACAAACTTATGAACCTAAATTATAGGTCCAAAAAAAAAAACTAGCCCTAATATCAACACCATCAGACCAAATTAGAATGCATCCTAAATATCCCAAAAGAATTAGAGATATCCATACCTGAGAATTGCGAAGAACAACAGAAGCAAGAAGATGCGCTGAAGAAGATATAAGCAAATGTCGGAATTTAACTTGATTCCAAACTTGTTTTCTTCGATACATATATATACTATTAAAAATATATGTGTGTATTAAAAAAAGAGTAAATTACACAGATTGTCCTTTAATTACACCCCAAATTCCAGTCCCTGTCCTTTGTCATTAATTTGTGCATTCCTTGTCCTTTAATTAATAAATTTGCACACACCCTGTCTTTTTCTCCAAACCCCATCCAACTATCCAGTTAAATACACCCATGTGCATGTCACGTGAGGGGCAAAATTGTCCAAACCACAGATATTTATGTGTGTGTTATATATATGTGTGTTATATATATATGTGTGTAACAAAAATACAGCCTCCCCCTCTCTCTCCCTTCACCTACCACCACCACGTCTTCACCACCACCACCGTCTTCATCTTCAAGGTTTCACCACCGTCTTCACCACCACCACCGTCTTCACCATCATATGTTGTTTCCACCACCGCCGTTTTCACCACCCAACCACCGCCTACTCCCCTGCAACCACAGCCGTCTTCACCATCCAACTACCACCTCCTCCACTACAAACACCAACTCCGTCGCCGCTTCCCCTTGCAACCACCATCGGAACCCTAACCCCAAATAGATCCGACGACGGTTGTGGTAATCAATGATGATGGTGGTTTAAGGATGAAGGTGAAGCAACAATGGTGATGGTGGTTGACAGTGATGACGGGGTTTGTTACGGTGGTGGTGGTGGTGGTTGCGTGTAGATTCTGACGAGAACAGAGCACACCGATGGTGATGTTGCGTTTTAGTCAACCCGATTTAACTCAGATCCGGCGGAGGTTGAGGTTCTAGGCGTCAGGTCATCGTTCTCCGTTGATTAAGGTAAACCCAATAACCTTTGTTATAGATTGGTGGTTATTGATGGTGATGGAGGCCGGTGATGATGTACAGATGTTGATTTACCTTCTTCAACAAGACATGACAGATGGAATTTCACCTAATTTGTTGAATCAAGTGAAATCCTAATTTGTTCACTCAACAGATTAGAACATCATTTAATTCATAGCCGAAGAACTTGTTTCGGATGAACAAAAACAAATAACTTGATGATACATCTTAACTTTCAGATCTTCGTGATTGTGTAATTAGTTTCAGTTTAATTTTGCAGAAATTGATTGTGTATTATTACAATTTTTAGTTTCATTTAGATTTGTTGAAGATGGTATATGATTTGGTTATTGTGAAATGGTATTATAAAGATGGTGGATCCTGGTGGGGTGGTGGTGGTGAATGGCAGCAGAAGGTGGTGGTGCAGCAGAGTTTGGGAGGTTTTTAAATGGTAGGGAAGAGTATTGACAATTTTGCCCCCCACATGAGGGGCACATGGGTGCTTTTAACTGAGTAGTTGGATGGGGTTTAGAGGAAAGGACAGGGTGTGTGCAAATTTATTAATTAAAGGACAAGGAATGCACAAATTAATGACAAAGGACAGGGACTGAAATTTGGGGTGTAATTAAAGGACAATCTGTGTAATTTACTCTTAAAAAAAAGAGTAAATTACAAAGTTCGTCCTCTATATATGTCATTTATTACAAAGTATGTCTTTTATCTTTAATAAGTTAAGAAAACATACTTAATGTTTGCAAACCTTTGCGTGTTATGTCCTTTAGCCCTAACTGAGTTAGTTTTTATAGTTAAATCTGACCAGGTGGATCCTACATGAGGGTATTTTAGACATTTTACTCTAATTACTAAAATAAACAATTATAAAAAATAATATAAAATAATTTTATTTATATTATATATATATATACAAACACACAGATACAATCTCTCTCTGTAGCTCTACACTCTTTCTCACTCTAACTATCCACCACTGCAACCACCCGACCACCACCCACTTGCCACCACCACCCATCTCTCCCACCGCACCACCCGCATCCCCAACTAAACAGAATAACAAATACCTTAATATCCTCATTAAAAACTCCACAATCCAAATTGGACACATAAAAGCCTCGTTCCAGTTTCAATTCTAGAAGCCCTGCTACCAGGTCCAAAACTCAGATCCACACCACCTAACATATCATGATTCCAAGCAGCAGGAGCAGTATCCGGTGCCTAAATCAGATGCACAAAACCTTTACAAACATCTACAACAGTCCACCAAATTCAACCATTAAATCAACCTGATCAAACTAACTAATCAACCTTAGTTGTGCCATAAGGAGTAGATCTGTTAAAATCGTGGTTGTTGAAGCGATGTGCAGGTCCTGGTCCAGATGCTGGACCACGGTCGCGGCCGCCGCTGTCGGCGGACTTCTTGTTATTCTTGATTAGATCGTTGAGTGACATATCTAAAGCAACACCGACCATGATTAGGTGGAGAAAAGGTGGTATATTGAGCGAATTTGTGGCTGCAGATGAGATTATTGAAGGGGGTGGTGGTCGGAGAGGTAGGTGGTGGATCTGGAAGAACGGTGGAGGATAAGAGAGAGGGGTGGTTTGACGGCGCATCTGGATCTCCGACGACGGCGGTGGAGGTGCGATGGTGGAGGTTGTGCAGCAGGAGTGGAGGTGCGGTGGTGGAAATTCAGTGCTGATGATGGAGGTATGGTGGTGGAGGTGTTGACGGTGGTGGAGGTGCGGTGGTGACAGTAGAGGTGTGGAGGTGATGGTGTGTAGATGGTACTGGGTGTGTATGTGTGAGAGAGGTAGAGAGAGAGAGGATGAAGGAGAGTTCTGGTCATTGATGTATATATAATATATTTTTTAAACATAATTATTTATTTAGGGTAAAATGTCTAAAATACCCTCATGTAGGATCCACTTGGTCAGATTTAACTATAAAAACTAACTCAGTTAGGGCTAAAGGACATAACACGCAAGGGTTTGCAAACATTAAGCATGTTTTCTGAGCTTATTAAAGATAAAGGACATACTTTGTAATAAATGACATACATAAAGGACAAACTTTGTAATTTACTCTAAAAAAACCTCATGTTAATATATTTTACCAGGATTAATCCCACCTAATGCGACCATTTTAATCCCGACCGTGATAAACGGGAGATTAGTAGGTTTTACACACTGTTCCCGAGTTAACTTTACGGGAGCTTAGTCGGTTTTAGTGGACTTGCTATAGCAAAGGAAACAGAAAATCCAAAATCAATGATGGTAGTATACCTAATGTGTTGGGTTTATTGATTTAGTACTCTCTCTTTTTTTTCTTTTAGTGGGAACAATTTGAAGACCCTGGGAATCTAGTAGGGCTCTAAACTAAACAAACCGACCGTTTAATGAACAGTTCGTGAATCGTTCGGCGGAAAGTTTGCTTACGTTCGTTCGTTTATTAAATGAACGAACATGAACAAGAAATTCTGTTCGGTTAGTTAAATGAACGAACACAAACAGATGTCCCGTTCGTTCAGTTACGTTCGTGAAAGTTCAGCAATGTGTTCGTCAACATTCGTTAATGTCCGTTTGTTTATGACCGATTTATCTTTTTATATTTATAGTTTTAATATTTTATGATTCTATTTTTGTTTTATTTATTAAATAGATTTTAAATAAATGAGTAAAATTACCAATCTACAATGATTCAACCATAAAAACTAATTGAGTTAGAGTTAAACGACATAACAAGTAGTGGTTTGCAAACATCAAGTATGTTTTTTATACTTTTTGAAGACACATAGCACACTTTGCAATCTATTGTTAACATAAAGGATGATTTTTGTAATTTACTATTTATCTTATTATCCAAACAAATAAGATAAGAAACTCTATTTCCACCTTGTTTATGACTTTTCTTATCATTATTTACATCGACAAATACTATCGACATTCGTTCAACCATTAAGGCTTCAGGATCTAGCGTCGCTCCTTCTCACCATCCGCCTCTAGCCACCGTCGTCTTCCCTAATTTTATATAGTGCTCGTTTGTGTTCGTGAACACGTTCCTTTCATTAATGAACGAACACAAACATAAAATCTTGTTCGATAAGTGTTCATGAACCATTCGTGAACACATTATATCCAATGAACACGAACAAGAGCCCTAAAATCTAGGATAAGGAGGGCACCACTCAAGAATCCCCTAGACAAACACACAAAACCACAACCCCCCCCCCCCCCCCCCCCCCCCCCCCCTAAAAAAACAAACTCCTATGTATATCCTATCCTTTGGGTATATCCTTTGGTTAGAAAAAAAAAAAAAAAAACAAATATCTCTACAAAATGAAATGAGCAAGCCTCATATAAATTATTGGTTTAATATGTGGGTGGCTAAAATGTAATAATCAACACATATTATAAGTTAGAACATGCATTTAATATTATAAATTAGAACACATATTATAAGTTAGAACATGCATTTAATATTGGTTTAATATGTGGGTGGCTAAAATGTAATAATCAACACATATTATAAGTTAGAACATGCATTTAATATTATCGTTTACCCTTTTCTTGCTAAAAAATAGGGCAAATATTAAAAAAAATATATATATAACCAGGATACTTTCTTTTTGTCCTTAAATTTTTGCATACTAAAGTCACTCAACTTGTTAAATATGAACGTATGTGAATTTTTTTCAAAAAAGTAACTTGTAACCAGTTGCAACGATTTTTTTTTTTCTTTCCTGGCACCTTTTCTTACTTTCGTGGCTTTTTTAATAAAATTATTTTCCAGATGGTTTTAAGTTTATTTACCATACATACAAACACAAGATGAGAGAATAGTGTCAGCCAACTGTCTGGCATTTCCCCATTGGTTCAGCCAACTTACGACTTTGTCCCGTTTATATTTACATTTTTATCATTGGTTTTGTTTTTTTTTCCTCTCAGCCAAATTATGATTTTGCCATCAGTTCAAATTTACTGTTTTGTCATTGTTTTCTTTCCCTGTCAAATTACAAATTTGCCCCAGTGTAAAATTACAGACATGCCATAGTTTAAGTATTTTTTTACAAAAAATGGTAGCGTTTTGTTTTAATTGGTTGGCTCGATGTAATTTTTATTCGTGTTAAGTGGCTGTCTGGCACACGCTCATTTGTCCTGAAAAATTACACTTTTGACCTAAGTTTAAAATTATTGTTTTTCTATGGTTTTAGTTTTTTTTTAGCAAAAGTATGGTAGTGTTTTATTTTAATTGGTTGACTCAATGTAATTTTTTTTAGAGCGTGTTATGAGTAGTATCTACAAGTAACCGAAACATCGACAAACATGTTATGAGAGAGAAATATTTGGCTTAGTGCCCTGCAACGCGGATGAGGAAAAACTAGCTATTAAACATAACTAGCAAATGAAACGACAAGAAAACCAAGGGATACTGACGGGAATCGAAACGAGGAAGAACGAACAGACATATCCGATCCCAACTCAAGAACAACTCGTTGATTTGAGGTTTGTAACTAAATAACTCAAATTGTTATCACCGTTTAATATTCTTGAGATCGTTTATTGATTTTCACTGCTTTTTTATCCACACCTTTTGATTATGTCGATTTGATATCATCATTTTGATCGATTTTCTTTTGTTTTTTTTATCTTTTTCCGTATGTATGTGTGATATCATTTATAAGACCACCGGGTATGGGGCCCGTCGTCCTCGTTGTGGGTCGTCCCACACCGCCCCCTGGGGCACGTCGCGGCACCTCCGTCCTCTCCTAGACGTTGAAGACGGACCAAAAGCTTTGAAAATTGTGGGCCCCCTTCATTAATGTCTCTCTCCCCCTTGAATATTATATTGATTTTTTTATTAAAGTGGATAGTCCCCCACACCCTTGGGTAGTCCCCAAGCGGATGCGCCTCCTCCCGTGGTGACGTGGCGCCTACGTGGCGGGTAGTCTCTTTGGGGACTATCCAAACCATACCCTATGGTCTAACAGATAGAAATTAAAAATTGGGGTTAAAGCTATTCTACAAAGGTTCCTAAAAGTAAGTGTAAGAATACATTATAGAGTGACAAATGTCCAAGAACCTAAAATCTAAGGGTGGGGAGTATGGTTAATCACTCTAGGGTGTTTGAGTGATTCTCTACCTAATAATATTATGTCATGTCAACTCACAATTTTACTCCCCATTTTGTACTCAATCACTAGGTATGGTTCAATCACTTTAAGGTGTTTGAGTTATATATTTTTTATTTCTAGAAATTATTCATAAATAAATAAAACATATTTTAATGTAAATAAAGGTACTTTTAATTAAAAAAACACATTACATAAAATTAAAATAAATAATATGACATTAAAATATAAAAATAAATTAAAAAAAAAACTAATTTAACTAGTCGTCGTCGGAATCCGCTAAAAGGTGGGGTAAATCTTGTTCTCCAAGATGCTCCACAAGATCATATTTTAGTCTATAATGCGTATCTTTATCAATGAGCTCGTTATAAGCCGTGTCTTCGAAAACGGGCTCGACTGGACATTTCACTCGATCTCGACGGACAAATTTCCTTTTTCTAGAAGTGTTCGTGTCTTCCAGTTCAGCGGCTTCGTTAATAACATTTTGGAAAAAAAAAAATAAACTACTATCGCTCGAGAAAGAATCATCGTCTTCACTAATATCAATTGTAATGAATAGCGGTGGTATACCATCCATTGGAAAAATAGAAGAAGTGAATTTCTTTTAGAAAATAGAGTTGGATGGAGAAGAAAATGGTGAAAAATGATGTTGAATGGTATTGTTTTTATAAGGAAAAGCTGTATTTTTTTTATAAAACGGCTAGTTTTTAAACGGATAGTTTTTCTTAACGGTCAAATTTCATAATCACACCACTCAATCACATCGGTGACTACATACCGATTTACCTCACCGAAATAGCACTCACCGAAGGCCTTCATCACCGCGGTGTGGTCACCGATCGGTGACTCCACTTCCCCGAATGAGTCCCTGAAACCATACTCCCACCCTAAACTCACTACATCACCAACCAAAACCTAAACACCCATCCCCACCCCACCACCACCCAAAAACCTAACCCCCCTCCCCCTCGGCAAATTTCTTTCTTTTTTTATGAGTGGTGAGAGGTTTAGGTTTTTGGGTGGTGATGGATGTTTAGGTTTTTTGTTTCTAGTGGGTTTATTTTTAAAAGCTTTTATACACTTCTTATTTTTATGAAAATTTTTATTTGATCATAAACCTTAAAAACTGTGGATGGAAGCTGCCTACAAAGATGATGATGAAGGTTTATTGCCATGTGTAATTATTATCCTCATTTTTTTTCTTTTCTAAAATATAATAGTATTTTGCTTTTGTCAATATAGTCTAGGTTTATAATTAATTACTCCGATTTCTTTTTCTTTTGCAGTTATTTTTTCTATTATTATACTATTCCAATTCAAATATGTGGATTTTTTCTATTATTATACAGTAGTTGTAGGACCCGTGTGACCACACGAGTAGCTTTAATAACCATCGAAATAGACTATAATAAATCATTTAAATTGTTTGTATTTAGTTCATGTTTGATATAGAAATTAGCTAACTAACTGATAATTTGTTGTCTAAAATGAAAGCATGACCTAATTTTATATTGTCTAATAATTAAAACATGACCTAATTCAAATAACCAAATGTTATTGAACAATTCAATAAAGCCCTTATATTTGATCCAATTAACATTAAAACCCTTGTATCAAATCCGGCCCCAAATTCTAATCACTCATCTACCGCTCCATCTCCATCTCGGTTCTTCAAAGGGCGACAAAGAAACGACAGGGAGTGTTCAAGATTTTTCCTTATCAGCAAAAGGTAATCTAAAACGTATTGATTTGATTTTGTTTTTCTGAAATCTTTGCTTCATGTAATTTTTTATACCACGCTTGCATGTATGATTTTTGATCTTAGGTTTGTTCTTCTATATGAACTGTAATTTGTGATCATGTTTGTTTATTTGCTTTGTTATACTTCAGATTCCATCATATGAATGTTCGTATTGATGTTCGATTGAAGTTTATACTTTTGTATGGATGTTCGATTAAGGTTTATATATTTAGGGCTATGTTAAAAATGATTGTTTATCAGTTGTTGTATAAAGATTTTTTAAGATTATGATGTTTAGTATACTTTCAGTTGGTGTTCTTGACAGATTTTATCAGATCATAATGTTTAGTATAGTTTCAGTTTGTAGTTCTTGATGTGTTATAATTTTATTTTTCATATAAAGATTTTATAAGATTATGATGTTTAGTTTAGTTATATAATTTTAGTCTTTCACAGATTGAATTGTAATATTTTGGATGTTTCACATGTTATGTATGTTCATATGTTGATTACTTATGGTAGTTTAGATGATACATTTGTATTTTGAAGTCTTAGTTACTGTTTGTCAAGCTCCCCTGATGCTTAATGAGAAATAATAATGACGGTCCAAATAAAATGTCTTTCTTTTTCTCTTTAGGATAAAATGTGTTGTAACAATTTGCAATGAGTTATTAAGCATCATAGAACCTGAATATCACACTTATGCATTCATCACAGTCTCAAACGTACATGATTTCATCGTCAGTAGTCGTCAAGAAACCAAGGACTTAGGATTTCATATCAGAAACGACAACAACGAATATTGAAGCAAATAGTAACAGCCCGGTTTGGGGTTTTGTATCACACTGTCAAAAATAGAAGCAAGACGAAGCCTTAGAAACTCTCGGCATCGAAAACAACATTTGGTCTTTCACATTCTTGACATTGAATATATAAAATAACCTTTTAACGTTATATAATATTTTAGTCTATTAGTTATACTCTTTTTAATTGCAATACTTAGAATAATCTTTTAATGTTTTACTCTGTTATTTATTAATGATATTCATATTATTTTCTGTTACAGTTCAAACTTAGAAGGATGTATGGGTTTGCTTCTTACATGACCGACAACCAAAGGAAATCTTTGGTTAGTATTTTAATCTCGGTTATGGCGAATTTATTTTCTTTATAACATCATGTTAGACAGTTTCTGATTTTAATATATTTATACATAGGTTCTGCCAAAAAAATATAAACAATAGATAAAAGAGTTTAACTATCCTGTTGGGTTTGTCAAAGTACGGACAACTAATGGGCAAGTCTTTGAAGTCAAGATATGTGATTTAGGAAACTTCTATTATCTTTACAATGGGTGGTATTCCGTAGTTGAAACTTTGAAACTACAATCTGGATCGTGGCTCGTATTTCAGTATGAAGAAGCATTACAAAGTTTCCGGATATTTTATTTCTATGACAATATTGCATTTGCTCCATCTGATTATTTTTACTACAGACCCAATGGCGCTTTTGATAAACCTGATGCTATGTAGTTCGCAATCTGGGTTCGGTATATTTATTATGGTTCGGTATATAAAACTACTTATATTTTTTTTCTCGTTGTAGCATATCAATCGTTTATTTGTACATCACAAGATGGACAATACCATTCCAAATTATCCGGTTGTTATTAGAGGTGCTGGGAAGCATAAGTTTTTTGTTCGAATGGATGTTAGTGACAATCAGCTTTACATAACAACTGGATGGGATAGGATTAAGCAGAAATTTTCACTAAGTGATGAACAACTTCTTGTGTTTGAAATGATTGATCTTCACACTTTTGATATGTCCGTTTTCAATTGTTCCAAGGATGTTGATTTAGTGTTGCCACCGGAATTATATGTTGCTATTAAGGAAGAAGTGGTAGAAGAGGTTATCAGTATCTCTAATGGTGAAGATGTGCCTGACATAACTAAGGACAATGAAGCTGAAATGTTCGCTGTAACTACGAATGACGAAACTATTCCAGTAGTTTTCCGTGTGGACAATCATTTTGTAAGTTTCTATAACCAAAAAGTACTAACAGGACCTTACATTGTATTAACCATATTATAATACTATCTTTCTTAACATTATTTATTGTTTGTTACAGCGCATTAAAAAAGTTCTCGCTAAAAAACTTGGCTTGGATAGGAAAAGGACTTTAAAGATTGTAGATGCTGCTGGAAATGTTTGGGATGTTCGAGTTGGTATCGAGTCTCCTGATGGTCGGTTTTACATAAAAAACATGAAACAGTTTGTGAAGGATAAAAACATGGTTCCTCGTGAAGAGTTTACCCTTAAGTTCGTCATGGGTAAAGGTATTTTCTTGTTTGACTGAATGGTTGTGGGGCTTTTGCAGATAATGTTATTATGTATGGAAACAATGTTTTTTGTTTGTGGTTGTTGGTTTGCTCAAAACTCTTTTGTAAAGGTTGATAGTTTAGTTTTGACCCTGGTGGTACGAAGAGTGTAGCTACTCAAAAGTTTTTGGTTCATATGTTACTGAACCACTCCAGACTATATATTAAGAACATGAAGTGTTCCTAATGACTAACGGTTGAAAGTATTACTTGCATTAGTTATTTCTTGTCTTTTAGATATATGTTATTGTTATTTACCTTTAATTGTTTTATAATTGTTAAAGGTATCATTTTTTAAAAATGTATACTATATTTTAAAACAATTCTCTAAAATAACATCCATTATTATTAGATAAAAGGAACATGTTCATAGGATGTGCAAAACATAATACCAAATAACTTCAAACATTAAAAGACTTTTGTTCAAAATGCTATTTCTACAACGACTATAGATTTTGTAGAACTTCTTTGTAGACCACGTTAGTTGTGGTTTTACACACTTGTTTTCCCCTGTCACATATCAAGATCTTCAAACCCTTCCTGCTCTTTACTCGAGATACAGCAACGTATAGTTGTCCGTGACTAAAAACCGGTCGTGGAAGATATAAGCCTACACGTTCAAGTGATTGTCCCTGGCTTTTGTTGATGGTCATTGCAAAGCATAGAGATAATGGGAACTGTCTTCGTGCAATTTTCACCGGTAATCTTTTATCGGACGATGTCATTTTCAATCTTGAAATCAAAGTATGATGACCTATATTATTTCCGGTAATAATCTTTGCTTCGATTACAAGTTTTCCAAGTTTTGTTACTTGAAGTCGTGTACCGTTACACACACCATTTGTTTGATCAGTGTTTCTAAGTAACATTACCGGAGCTCCAACTTTGAGAACCAATTTATGGTTAGGTAATCCTGACAGATGCAATTTGTTTAATACATCCGGAGGAAACAATGCCATGTTAAGGTTGGTTTGATCCTCAGACTCACATAAAGTATCTGAACTGAGATATATCTTTTCTTCACCATGCATACTTTTTAACAGTTCTGTATTTATTGAATCCACAACTTCATTTGTGGGTGCAAGAATGTCTCTTTGTTGGAAGTAATTTGAATCGCATAAAAAGTTTTGCATATCCGGATATGTGAAAGCGATCAATGAAGATATAGGATTGACTGGATCGAGTATAACTAAATCATCTGGAATTTCAATTTCAACTTCTCCATCATTTGGACCACCAAGTAGACCATCACCATGCCTTAAAATCCATTCAGCAAATTCCTTGGTCTTGTTAAAATTACTTGGTTTGGTACCGATTTTAACCTCATGTTTTCAGTTAACTTGAGTAACTGACAATCTTGCCATATATAAGAAGAATTCAATGAAGAATTTACAATCATGCTTCTGGTACCTTTTGGAATGACCGGAAGGATTTGTCTAAAATCACCGCCAAAAAGCACAATCTTTCCACCAAAAGGTTTATTCTGCAAGGACGGATTACTATAATGGGCTATATCTCTCATTGTTCTATCCAGAGCTTCAAAACAATGCTTATGTGTCATTGGCGCTTCATCCCAGATTATCATCTTAGTTTCTTTTATTAAGCCTCCTAACTCACTGTTCGCTTCTATAGAGCATATAGAATCCTCGTTAACATTTATCAGAATTACAAACCTGGAATGAGCCGTTCTACCACCATCTAATAGAAGTGATGCAATACCACTGGATGCAACATTCAACACAACTTCACCATTGGAACGTAACGCAGTTACAAATGTTTTCCACAGAAATGTTTTACCAGTTCAACCATAACCATATAGAAAGAAAACACCTCCACTTCCTTTACCAACTGCATTCATGACGGTTTTATACACTTTTCGTTGTTCATCAGTTAAAGATATTAAGGAAGCTGCAAGTTCCTTTTTTAAGATAGCCCGATCATACGAAAGTTCCTTCATTATCAATTGATTGTTCAATGCTGAAATGTAGTTGTCAGGAACATTTGGCATGTCAGAAAAGCTGCTTAACGTACTTCCATAACCAAGTAACAGTTTTTCGATATGTGATAAGCAAATGTTTTCAATCTCTTCCTCTGGAAGAACCAAATCTAAAAAATAAAACAGATGTTTAGTAATTTGATTTTTTAAATACTTGATTAAACTAAAATGGAATCTGAAAATTTATTTAAGTTTTTAAAATTACCAGGAATACCAGTAATCCTCCGTTGCTGATATAATATATCTTCACACAATAGAGATTTTGTTTCCATCCAGAAATTACCCGGCCTAGAAATGGAGTTTGACATCAACAGCATTACAAAAAAATGTACGCAAGAAATCAGAAGTGGCCCATGTACTTGCTTCATTAATGGCCATTAAATACTCCTTATCATCGTCCAACAGACCGCGAGCGAAACATGCATCTTTAAAGGTATCATATATTTTTCCATCAACTGTTTTTATATCATTGAAACTCATTGGTCCTATAACGTGATTCAATAAAATTCTCAAGAAATAACAATCACCAAGTGATGGAGGTACATAATGTATCCTACCAACTGCACCAAAAGGTTTTTTTCTACGTACCCACTTTCATGTTTTGCGTATCCATACAAAGTATCTGGGGAACTCTATATACTTCAACGTTCTAGCAAATGCATCCGTTTGATTACATTTCATCCATTCTGTGAACATAGACATTTTCACAGTTGGGTTACTGACCACGTCACACAAGTTTGAATTATCGTCATAAACAATAGCTTGACCATCTTCATAGTGAAAAGGTAATATTTCAACAGATGGAAATCGATAGTGTATGTCAAACTTAAAGATTCTCCAAGCAGCTTCACACGCTGAAATATATCTACAATCAAGATATGATTTAACTTCATCTACTTCTGTTTTGTTTGACAGATTTTCATTATTTGTCATTTCCTTGTTTTGAGGGTTCACATTAGCTGTGGTGGTACTTTCGTAAACAGAAGCTGTCACTCTATCCAGACCCTTATTAATGTATTTGAACAGATATTTGATGGATCCTGTTTAGTTACACCACTCAACATTTATGTGGCACTGATACTTTTTGAGTAGTATAGCATTGTACGGAACTACAAACCTATTGTCAAGCAACACGCCATTTTTTTCTACTGTGTTGCATGATTGACGACGACGGTAGACAGGATATCCTTCAGAATCAACACAAGTCTCATCTACATATTTTTTCGGAAACTTCTTCGAGCATTTTAAATTAACCATGCATGGACAATGAGGATTGTCTGTACCACAAGGACCATGGATCATAAATTGTTTGACAAGTTCATACAGTTCAGCATCCATCTCTTTGTCAGGTATTTCAGCACTAATAACCAAATCGATTTCTTTAGCCGTTGGAAACTTGCTCTCGGCACTTAAGAACAAACATATATGAGCATGAGGTAGACCACGTTTCTGAAATTCGATTGTATAAATAATTGAAATATTACATCCAACAAAGTGTTAGTAAAACTATTATTTGAGAAATTAATTAAAAAAGTTTACAATGACTTACTTGCTTGTATCCCACCAAAGAATTTATGTTTCTTGAAATCTTGAATTAGATGATTGATTTTAATTTTGAATAACCGTGCGATAATATCCGGTCTATCTTGAGGGTTCAACCGTTTGTTTTTTAAACATCTATAAATCTCAGGCCAATTGGGATTACAACTGACTGTTATGAAGAGATCCGGATATCCTACAGCTTTGCAGATTGCCATAGCATCTAGATACTTTTACATCATATATCTCGCTCCACCGGTAAATGAAGATGGCAACAAAATTCTTTTCCACAATTTGACGCATCGCTTTGGCCACTTTGATTTAAATTCTTAAACGTTTGACTTCTAAGTTTGGGTTGTTGTGTCTTTATGTAAGCTAACCGTGCAGATGCAATCATTGTATACACATCAACTACAAACTGTTGGAATAGCTTTTAGGCATTGAGTAACAACGAAAATTGGTTGGCTCTGTCTTGTATTCTGTAACTAAAGTACTCTCTCATTGTGGTGCTGGTTCTAAGTATATCACAATCAACTGAAACACCTCGATGTTTAATACCAAGTCTAAATCCATCTTCTGCATATGGGAAGATAAGTGGATATTGCAATGCAAGATAAGAGGGATGAAGCTCACTAATTCTCTGAAGATCGCCTGATTTTGTTTTAACTATGATATCCCTTTTATCAAATGCTCCATCAAAATCACCAATTATTAAGGCAGCAATTTCTTCAGCAGTGGGCAAGTTAAAAATTCTACCATCCTTATCCCTTAATCCAATGAGCTTGAGTCTTACATTTTGCCAATCATTTTCTTTAAAACAATCTCGTACCATTCTAAATGACTTCACAAGTGGATTGTATGAATCCAACATTTTTTAAGACTCGATATGATGGCAAGATCAAATTGTTGTTTAGTGTCTGTCTTCGAACCTTGCTCGACACTGTGTAAAAAATGACATTATTATATAGATCAGATATATATATAAAACACTTGACATAAATCAGTATTTAGTGAATGCTTAATTTACCTTACAGCCTTTTGACGGTTAAAATCCTCATTTTGGGAATCATAAATATAAAGCTGTGAAAATTTGGGCTCTTCACCATCATTCGGTAGCAGGCTACCAATGCGATGGTAATTTTGTCCTTGCAGTCCAAAAACATAAGGACCTTTGGTTTTTTGAAAAGTTTTAGAAACCTTGCCACCAAGGGATGTGAAGGAAAACATCATGTTATATGCTCGAATATTATTCATGAAATTGCGGCTTTCAGGAGTAACTCTTTTGTAAAATCTTTCGAGCAGGTTGTGACACCCCGTTGAAACACTCTCACTCATACCAGCT
The DNA here is from genome assembly GCA_030545235.1 of Helianthus tuberosus. Taxonomy (NCBI): domain Eukaryota; kingdom Viridiplantae; phylum Streptophyta; class Magnoliopsida; order Asterales; family Asteraceae; genus Helianthus; species Helianthus tuberosus. The sequence goes on from CM060448.1 coordinate 26,464,661, forward strand.
TGTCAGTGGCTGCCTTAACTTTCGGGACGAAAGTTCTTAAAACTTGGGGATAATGTGACACTTCGGGTTTTCCCGAGCAACCTCATTGTTTAGCTATATGTGTACGTGTATTATTAAATGAAGATTTGCGAAATATCTTGAAGTATTATGTGATGCTTGCATTAAACTATGTGTACATAATATCTATATATGGGTGTTATTAAATGAAAGTTGCGTGTTATTCTGATGTTCTATGTGATCCTTGCACTATGATTGTATATGTAGCCTATATAGGTATGTATGTGTGTAGTGGGCCGAGACCACGAAACCCGACTCGAGACCACCCGGTCTCGAGTGAACAGTGAACGGTTGGGCCGTTTGGGCCGCATCTCCTTAAGCCCGTGAATTGGGTTATAAAACCCCCACATAGGCCACACCTTCCTATTCTTTGGACACTCAAACCCACAATCATTCTCTCACTCTCACACCCTCTCACTCCCCACAATCATTCTCTCACTCTCACACCCTCTCACTCCTCCTAGCTTACTCTCTCTCTAGAAAACCCTAGAACTTCACTAACCAACTCCCTCCATCCTCTCGGATCCGATAAGCGGCAACTTGGAGCTCGGGATCTAGCTTGTATTCGTCACTCGAGAGCCCCCTCTCAACTGTTTCCCCCACACCCTTGCATCCGAACATCAATCGGTTAGTATGTTCTACTTGATTTATGATAATGTATGTTAAACTTGATTAATGATAATGTGTGTTAAACTCAATTAATGATAATGTGTGTTAAAGATGCTTGTTTGCTTGTTTGCGAGTGGGTTGGATGATTTACAAGGTAATCTTTGAATAATAGGATGTAGATAGAATGACATGCATGACCATCGATCGATTTATGAATATGCACATGAATGTTCTTGATAAAAAGAATGAGATGCTACATGTTATTACTCATGAAATGCATGGTGTGCTTGTTGTAGTAGTAAAAGCTTATTTCGGTATGCTTTAGGTCCCTCTTGATGAATTTGATGAGTAAAAACCGATGAAGATCATAAGAAATAATTGAATGCATGATGAACTACTTGAAGATCATGAAAAATATTTGAATATACCATGATTGATCTGTTTTATGTGGATATTAGACAATAAAACATGTTGGTGCAAATTAATTGGTTAGTACACATTATCATAACTATGAAATCCTATTGGATAGTACATTTGGAACAGGTTCTAGAAGGATTCTTGTGCACGTATCCGAGGTTGCGAGTCGAGACCCTCGGTTGCGACCCGAGATCACCTCATGACAACTCGAGACGGACTTCAGGAACTTGAGACCGGCAAGGTCTCGACTTGAGACTTCATGATCTCGACTCGAGACTGGACTCGAGGCCTCTGAGGTTGCGACTCCTGACCAGCACCACTCGAGACCAAAACATGATCACACGAGATCTCTTGGTTGCGACTCGAGACCGGGTGTTCTCGATTCGAGACCACCATGTCTCGACTAGACTATCTGCTTTGGTTATTGGGCCATAATGTGGGCTAACTATTTAACTGGATTATGTGATGATCGCTACTATTTCACTGTTACTGTTGGATCAGGCCCAATGACTTAGTGTAGGAATTATTGCTATGAATGCTATGTGTTAGTTATCTGTAGATTATACGTGATTACTTGCACCCCCAACTTGACCTATATCGGTAACCATGCTAGGACGTGGTGACCAACGTGATTGACCGAGTAAATAATCTACCGAGCAACCCAAGGTGAGTTCACAACTTAAAGCATGCATTCCCGGTGGTTTGGGAAACGGACCTAAAAACAACACTATCCCATTATAAGGGATACAAACTTACTTTTCTTCCCTTGTTACTGGGATACAAACTTAGTTAATTATTGTTTATACGGTAATGCAACAAGCAACGCTAAACAAAACTCTATCACTTAAGTCCTCACTACATAATACCGATTAATCGTCGGGGCCTGGCGAACGGGTTATTAGTTGATAGCGCTATTTAGGTGTAACCAGCCTCACACCGACCCTTGTTACTGGGAACGGGAGTGAACTAATGTACTCTGGCAAACCGTCAATGATGATAGAACATTGACAAACGGGGCACTGCGGAAACGTACGGTTAAGTAAGTCTTCGGTATTGGAAAAACAGTTTAGTCGCTTACTTATGGGGTAGCTCCCCATCGCATGTATAAACGGATTAATTAACTGGTGAAACTAGTTTTTGGTAATTAAAACTGGACAACTCGTGGACTCGCCAACATTTTGTTGATACCCTACTGCATGCTTTGCAGGTACCCAGTGACTCAGGAGCTTGCAGCTTGGGAATGTGTAGTGGTCGTCTAACCCACGTGTTGGGTTCTAAATAATCTTGAACTATGAATTTTGTTTTGAAACTGTTTGGTTTATGCTTCCGCTATTTGTTTAAACTGTTAATCAAACTTAACTTTTAGAACTTTAAAATATGGTGCTTACTAACTATTGTGGTTGGTGAATGCCTCTACTATTAATCGATGCTCAGTATAATTGGTGGCTGGATCCTGGTCAGTCACGCCTCCAAGCGGTGGTACTCCGTATGTGGATTTTGGGGGTGTGACAGATTGGTATCAGAGCCATTGGTTATAGTGAACTTGGTTTTAAAAAGAAGAGTCTTTTTTGAGAAAAACCAGACTATAACCCGTGACTCGTGACGACACTACACTCCAAGGGCAAGACTCAACACATAAGACCTCATAGCTCGGACTTCTGTTTACTTGCTTGTTTATCTTATATTGACTGCTCTACTATACATACTAGTGTGCCTAATTAGATAGATACACATCTCTCTTCTGTCTTATTCTCGCTACGTTACGACATCACACTCATACTGTGTTTTCTGGTTATGAAGACAATGAGCGGACGCGGAAGAGGAAACGTTAACATGACTCAGGCTCAGTTCACCAACTTGCTCAACACGGTGGCTGCAGCTTTCGCAGCTCACCCTGGAGGTAAACTCGTTGCTATAGGATGTTTAGATCCTACCCCCACATCGTCTTTTCACCTCTAAACCTATTCGCTCCATTTCTCACAACAGGTCAGCCTGCGCCTGCGCAACCACGTGTTTGTACTTTCAAAACCTTCATGGATGGCAAGCCTCTCCCTTTCAACGGCACTGAGGGTGCCATAGGCCTTCTCCACTGGATTGAAAAGGCCGAAGCTGTCTTTGCTGTCTGCGAGTGTCCCCCTGCTAACTGGGTTAAGTTCGCGACTGGTACGCTTGAAGGAAACGCGCTTTCATGGTGGAAGGCACAAATTCAGATGCTTGGTCTGGAAACTGCTAATGCTACTGCGTGGGAAGATTTCAAGGACATGATCAAAGAGGAGTACTGTCACAGGAACGACATCCACAAACTCGAGAACGAGTATTATGCGCTCAAGATGGTTGGATCAGAGATTAAGACCTACACCAAGCAGTCCAACGACTATGCTGCACTTTGCCCAAACATGTCTCGACCTATGTATCGAAGGATCGAATTGTACATAAAAGGCTTGGTCCCAGAAATCCGGAGCCACGTGACCTCAGCCAACCTCAATACCATACAGCCCGTGGTTCGTCTGGCTCACAAACTCACCAATCAGGCTGTGGAGGAGGGCAAGTTGCCCCCGAGGATCGGTACTACTGCTGGAACTTCTAGCGATAACAAACGAAAGTGGGATGAAAGTCAGGGGAAGGATGCTAACCCCACTCAGGCCCCAGCTCAACAAAGGAAGACTGAAAACAACAAGGGCCCTCAGCAACAAGGTGGTTATCGAGGAAACCACCCCAAGTGCAACAAATGTAACCGACACCACAGTGGGCCATGTGGCAAGGGTCAATGTCAGCGATGCAACAAGATGGGGCATGAAGCCAAGGACTGCCGAAGCCAGTTCCCAGCTAGGCAGAATCAGCATCAACCACAGCAACAGCAGCAGCAAGGAAACAATCGTGAATGCTACAAATGTGGAGCCATAGGGCACATGCGAAAGGATTGCCCTCAGCTGAACCAGAATCAGAATAACAACAATCAGGGTGCTGGGAACAATAACAACAATGCTGGAAATGGTGCAAGAGGAAGGGCTTTTGTGATTGGAGCGGGAGAAGCAAGGAATGACCCCAACATTGTGGCGGGTAAGTTCCCACTTAATGATCGTTATGTTTCCGTACTATTTGATTCCGGAGCAGATGCTAGTTATGTATCCCTACGTATTAGAAAGAAACTTAAGTCCACTCTTACGCCGTTAAGCTCTAAGCACATCGTTGAGATAGCTAATGGTAGAAACCTCGAGGCCTCACACGTAATTCGTAACTGCAAATTAGAGTTGTCTGGTCAGACCTTCTGTATCGATCTCTTCCCCATCATTCTTGGAAGCTTCGACGTCATTGTTGGTATGGATTGGTTATCCAAACATCGCGCTGAAATCCTCTGCCAAGAGAAAGCTATTCGTATTCCCCGTCCCCCTGGCAACCCTCTTATAGTTCAAGGCGACAAGAGCGGAGAAGTCACAGGCATCATTTCATTCTTAAAAGCCCAGAAGTTTCTACGAAAGGGGCACACCGCTATCTTAGCACTCGTTGCCGACACACAGAAAATGGAAAACAGGATTGAAGATTTTCCAGTTGTACGCGACTATCCTGAGGTATTTCCGGAAGAACTACCTGGACTTCCTCCTCACCGACAGGTCGAATTCCAAATCGAGCTAGCTCCCAGAGCAGCACCTATAGCTCGTGCACCTTATCGTCTAGCTCCCGCGGAACTCAAGGAACTCTCTACTCAACTACAAGAACTTTTGGACAAAGGTTTTATCCGTCCTAGCTCATCACCCTGGGGAGCCCCAGTGCTCTTCGTCAAAAAGAAAGATGGCACATTCCGAATGTGCATTGATTACCGCGAACTGAACAAGGTTACCATCAAGAATCGTTACCCACTTCCCCGTATCGACGACCTGTTTATTATTCCAAGATCGATCTGCGATCGGGTTATCACCAGCTGAGAGTCCGCGATGAGGACATCTCTAAGACTGCTTTCAGAACCCGCTATGGTCATTACGAATTCCTTGTTATGCCTTTCGGAATGACCAACGCACCTGCGATCTTCATGGATCTCATGAACCGAGTATGCAAACCCTACCTCGACAAGTTCGTAATTGTGTTTATTGACGACATCTTAATCTACTCGAAGAGCCAAGAGGAGCATGAACAACACCTGCGTCTTATTCTCGAACTTCTTCGCAATTAGCAACTGTACGCCAAATTCTCGAAATGTGATTTCTGGCTTAGAGAAGTCCATTTCCTTGGGCACATTGTCAATCAGGAAGGGATTCATGTCGACCCCGCTAAGGTCGAATCCATTAAGAATTGGCCTGTACCTAAGACTCCGACCGAAGTCCGCCAATTCTTGGGATTGGCAGGATACTATCGAAGATTCATCAAGGGATTTTCTAAGATCGCTCAACCACTTACGACCCTCACTCAGAAGGGTGTTGCTTACAAATGGAGTAATGCTCAGGAATCTGCCTTCCAGGAACTAAAGAAAAATCTTTGTAGTGCTCCTATCCTTTCCTTACCGGAAGGTACCGACGACTTTGTTGTTTACTGCGATGCTTCTATTCAAGGGAGTGGTTGCGTGTTGATGCAACGCGAGAAGGTTATTGCTTACGCTTCGCGACAACTCAAGATCTACGAACGGAACTACACGACGCATGACTTAGAATTTGGAGTTGTGGTCTTCGCGCTCAAGCTGTGGAGACACTACTTGTACGGCACCAAGTGCACGATTTACACTGATCACAAGAGTCTCCAGCACATAATGGAACAAAAGGAGTTGAATATGCGGCAACACCGATGGGTCGAACTCCTAAATGACTACGAGTGTGCAATTAAATATCACCCAGGCAAGGCTAATGTGGTAGCTGATGCCCTCAGCAGAAAGGAGACCAAACCCAAGCGTGTTCGTGCCTTACAGCTCACTATCCACTCGAACCTCCCTAATCAGATTCGAAATGCTCAGGTTGAAGCATTGAAAGCCGAGAACAATAGGGCTGAGTCCCTACGAGGATCGAGACAAAGATTGGAACAAAAAGAAGACGGTGCTTACTACGTAGCCGGACGCATATGGGTTCCGCTTTATGGAAATTTACGTGACCTTGTGATGGATGAAGCCCATAAGTCCCGTTACTCAGTACATCCGGGTTCGGATAAGATGTACCACGACTTGAGGACTACCTATTGGTGGCCTGGTATGAAAGCCCACATAGCAACCTATGTCAGAAAATGTTTAACTTGTGCAAGAGTCAAGGCGGAGTATCAGAAACCATCAGGCCTACTCCAACAACCAGAGATCCCACAGTGGAAATGGGAGCAAATTTCCATGGACTTCGTTACCGGCTTGCCTAGGTCTCAACGCGGAAATGACACCATTTGGGTGATAGTAGATCGATTAACTAAATCTGCCCACTTCTTGGCTATTAAAGAGACGGACAAGTTCTCCACCTTAGCAGAGGTATACTTAAAGGAAGTGGTTTCGAAGCATGGAGTGCCAACCTCTATTATTTCCTATCGAGACGCACGTTTTACTTCTGAGTTGTGGCAAGCTATGCACAAATCTTTTGGCTCACGTTTAGACATGAGCACCGCTTATCATCTGCAAACGGATGGGCAATCGGAACGCACCATCCAAACCCTCGAAGACATGCTTAGGGCATGTGTGATCGATTTTGGCAAGAATTGGGAGAAGCACCTACCGTTAGTGGAATTCTCCTACAACAACAGCTACCACACCAGCATTCAGGCGGCACCCTTTGAGGCATTGTACGGTCGTAAATGCCGATCGCCTCTCTGCTGGGCGGAGGTTGGTGGCAGCCAGATCACAGGCCCGGAGCATGTAGTTGACACTACAGAAAAGATTGCCCAGATTAGGCAACGCATGGCGGCAGCTCGTGACCGTCAGAAGAGATACGCGGATAAGGATAGGAAGCCACTAGAGTTCCAGGTTGGTGAACGGGCTCTACTTAAAGTCTCACCCTGGAAGGGTGTGGTTCGTTTTGGAAAACGGGGCAAGCTGAATCCGAGATATGTCGGACCCTTCGAAATTACCGAAAAGATCGGTAAGGCCGCTTACAGACTGAATCTGCCTGAAGAACTGAGTGCTGTGCACAACGTCTTCCACGTGTCTAATCTGAAGAAGTGTCTGTCAGACGAAACACTCATCATTCCTTTCAAGGAACTCACTATTGACGAGCGGCTAAACTTTACAGAGGAACCGATTGAGATCATGGATCGTGAGATCAAAACCCTCAAACGTAGCCAGATACCTCTCGTGCGAGTTCGTTGGAACTCACGCCGTGGCCCAGAGTTTACCTTGGAGTGGGAAGACCAAATGAAGCGCAAGTATCCCCAGCTGTTCCCTAATGAAACTCCCAGCACTGAAGCTACAACCGAATTTCGGGACGAAATTCCAAACTAACGGGGGGATGATGTGACACCCCGTTGAAACACTCTCACTCATACCAGCTTGTCAGTGGCTGCCTTAACTTTCGGGACGAAAGTTCTTAAAACTTGGGGATAATGTGACACTTCGGGTTTTCCCGAGCAACCTCATTGTTTAGCTATATGTGTACGTGTATTATTAAATGAAGATTTGCGAAATATCTTGAAGTATTATGTGATGCTTGCATTAAACTATGTGTACATAATATCTATATATGGGTGTTATTAAATGAAAGTTGCGTGTTATTCTGATGTTCTATGTGATCCTTGCACTATGATTGTATATGTAGCCTATATAGGTATGTATGTGTGTAGTGGGCCGAGACCACGAAACCCGACTCGAGACCACCCGGTCTCGAGTGAACAGTGAACGGTTGGGCCGTTTGGGCCGCATATCCTTAAGCCCGTGAATTGGGTTATAAAACCCCCACATAGGCCACACCTTCCTATTCTTTGGACACTCAAACCCACAATCATTCTCTCACTCTCACACCCTCTCACTCCCCACAATCATTCTCTCACTCTCACACCCTCTCACTCCTCCTAGCTTACTCTCTCTCTAGAAAACCCTAGAACTTCACTAACCAACTCCCTCCATCCTCTCGGATCCGATAAGCGGCAACTTGGAGCTCGGGATCTAGCTTGTATTCGTCACTCGAGAGCCCCCTCTCAACTGTTTCCCCCACACCCTTGCATCCGAACATCAATCGGTTAGTATGTTCTACTTGATTTATGATAATGTATGTTAAACTTGATTAATGATAATGTGTGTTAAACTCAATTAATGATAATGTGTGTTAAAGATGCTTGTTTGCTTGTTTGCGAGTGGGTTGGATGATTTACAAGGTAATCTTTGAATAATAGGATGTAGATAGAATGACATGCATGACCATCGATCGATTTATGAATATGCACATGAATGTTCTTGATAAAAAGAATGAGATGCTACATGTTATTACTCATGAAATGCATGGTGTGCTTGTTGTAGTAGTAAAAGCTTATTTCGGTATGCTTTAGGTCCCTCTTGATGAATTTGATGAGTAAAAACCGATGAAGATCATAAGAAATAATTGAATGCATGATGAACTACTTGAAGATCATGAAAAATATTTGAATATACCATGATTGATCTGTTTTATGTGGATATTAGACAATAAAACATGTTGGTGCAAATTAATTGGTTAGTACACATTATCACAACTATGAAATCCTATTGGATAGTACATTTGGAACAGGTTCTAGAAGGATTCTTGTGCACGTATCCGAGGTTGCGGGTCGAGACCCTCGGTTGCGACCCGAGATCACCTCATGACAACTCGAGACGGACTTCAGGAACTCGAGACCGGCAAGGTCTCGACTTGAGACTTCATGATCTCGACTCGAGACTGGACTCGAGGCCTCTGAGGTTGCGACTCCTGACCAGCACCACTCGAGACCAAAACATGATCACACGAGATCTCTTGGTTGCGACTCGAGACCGGGTGTTCTCGAGTCGAGACCACCATGTCTCGACTGGACTATCTGCTTTGGTTATTGGGCCATAATGTGGGCTAACTATTTAACTGGATTATGTGATGATCGCTACTATTTCACTGTTACTGTTGGATCAGGCCCAATGACTTAGTGTAGGAATTATTGCTATGAATGCTATGTGTTAGTTATCTGTAGATTATACGTGATTACTTGCACCCCCAACTTGACCTATATCGGTAACCATGCTAGGACGTGGTGACCAACGTGATTGACCGAGTAAATAATCTACCGAGCAACCCAAGGTGAGTTCACAACTTAAAGCATGCATTCCCGGTGGTTTGGGAAATGGACCTAAAAACAACACTATCCCATTGTAAGGGATACAAACTTACTTTTCTTCCCTTGTTACTGGGATACAAACTTAGTTAATTATTGTTTATACGGTAATGCAACAAGCAACGCTAAACGAAACTCTATCACTTAAGTCCTCACTACATAATACCGATTAATCGCCGGGGCCTGGCGAACGGGTTATTAGTTGATAGCGCTATTTAGGTGTAACCAGCCTCACACCGACCCTTGTTACTGGGAACGGGAGTGAACTAATGTACTCTGGCAAACCGTCAATGATGATAGAACATTGACAAACGGGGCACTGCGGAAACGTACGGTTAAGTAAGTCTTCGGTATTGGAAAAACAGTTTAGTCGCTTACTTATGGGGTAGCTCCCCATCGCATGTATAAACGGATTAATTAACTGGTGAAACTAGTTTTTGGTAATTAAAACTGGACAACTCGTGGACTCGCCAACATTTTGTTGATACCCTACTGCATGCTTTGCAGGTACCCAGTGACTCAGGAGCTTGCAGCTTGGGAATGTGTAGTGGTCGTCTAACCCACGTGTTGGGTTCTAAATAATCTTGAACTATGAATTTTGTTTTGAAACTGTTTGGTTTATGCTTCCGCTGTTTGTTTAAACTGTTAATCAAACTTAACTTTTAGAACTTTAAAATATGGTGCTTACTAACTATTGTGGTTGGTGAATGCCTCTACTATTAATCGATGCTCAGTATAATTGGTGGCTGGATCCTGGTCAGTCACGCCTCTAAGCGGTGGTACTCCGTATGTGGATTTTGGGGGTGTGACACAGGTGAGGAAGGCAATTCAACGTCTCCGTTCGAACAACAAAGAGAAAAAGACGATTTCTTAGAATCCAAATTACCCCTAAGCATTTCATCTTTCCAAAGCATTGCATGACAGTAAGAACAAACAAAAATAGCATCTTCATGATCAACGTATTCTACAAACTTATATAGGCAGGTAAAAAAAATGATTATATAAGTGAAATATTAGGAGATTAAACTGTTATCTGGAAACATACTTTGATAAGTTTAAGGAGGGTATGTACCTCTTGCAATTCCGTAAATCTTTTTTACGATAGAAGATGGTAAACAATCAGAGGAATTGGAATCATCAAAGTTAGACCTTTCACCAGGGTAGGAATTTTCTTTTCCTACCGTTTCATTTTGGAAAAGACAATTAACATCGGTTCCAACATGAAGGAGGATAAGCAATAGATTCGACAAATATAGTGAATCGGAAACCTATATTTAGTTTTGCATTAAAAGTAAAACACATACCACTAAACGCTACTATGGAACATTTTGGCAACTGTCGAGAAGTTCTAATGTCAATATTCTGAGGAGTTGGAATATCACTTCGACGAGACCTTACTGTAACACGATCCACTTGCAAGACAAAATTTAGAAATGTTAAAAAACTAACATTAACATTCAATAAATGATTAACAGTAATAACAAAAGTGTATACAGCATACAGTTTGTAATATCCGTTAATGGGTTGCTCTCAATTTTTTGATTTGATGGTTCAAGGGGTGTGACCATTGAAGATGTCCTCCTTACATCAGCTATAATAGATAAATCAAATTTACTTATATCCATGGTTTTGAAACTTTGTTTCCTCTTTCTAGAGTCATAAACACCATAATTAGCCTTTCCGGATTGTCCTAAAATTGAAACAAAGGGACAAGGTCAAATCTGATAGCATACCTTAAAAAATAAGATTTATAACCTTACCAAGACTAGATGAAGTCAGAGGAAATGTACTAACACATGTTCGATCTAACTTGTCGGGCGTGTGACATGCTGTACATGACGAGATTTGGTTAATTTATGCTACAAACACTTACAATTTTCACATATTTTACATAGACATATTCAATAAACAACAACAATCAGTATGTAAGATAATTAGAAAAGTAGCACAAGAGTTGTTTACCCATATTTTTAGAAGAGGATTCCAACGACATTACACTTTGTTTCTGATTTACACTGGATGGCGTGTAATGTAGAGTTGAGGCTTCGTAGACACCTTTTGATGATACTTGTTGATATATATCAAGAAACTGATTTCAGCTAATATAACATTACATATATATATTTATTTAAAAAATGACCATAAAAACATACCTCCATTATCGTTTTTGTAATAGTAACATTGCCCAGAAGTGTATCAATAATAGGAGATGTCTGTACAAATTGAACCACACCACTGTTTCTACGCTTATTCAAGATAGACTTTCTTATCTTCCTTGATTCTTTGGACTGTTGGGGACTGCACTGTGGAAAATACTCTCTATGTCTTGGTATAAAATTCTTTTTACTCTCCATAACTGTACATAAGAATTGAGCAAATATGTGTGATTTAGGGCTAGCTACAGGTGATTATTGTAATCACTGTCCAAAAATACATTTATTCTCAACAGCTAGTGGTGATTGAACATCCCCATTTAAAACCTAACTAAATAAGTGGATGATCACAGACAAATCTTCAGAATAGAAAAACCTACCATTTAGTGTTCATCGATTGCTTCCAAAGTAAGAGTGTCTTGAATTATAACTTGACTTTTTGGCGCTAATTTTTGATCTTCACTTTGATTCAGTCGGAAAAGAAGCTATAAACATAGCGGACGATATGAAATTGTGATTTAAGAAACCTGATTCATTTTGTGGGCCTTTGACAGGATTTTATGGTTCACAACTTATGGGCCAGAAATTATTGAAAGACTTACACCATTTAATTGCAAAAGGCAGCCAAATTTGGGGCCCTTTGGTTGATTTTATTTGGTACTGATTTTATTTGTTAGTATGTTTACATACTGGTTTTTGTATAAAAAATATAAGTAAGTGAAATTGAAATATCCATAATTTATATGGATTTAAATACTACATATTTTTTTTATCATCCTTGTCTTGGTTTTACCAATCTATTGGTTCCTACAATGAAGTTACTATAACGCGATCAACAAGATTTATATTTGGAGTTGAAGTTTAATGATAGATTTTTACCGAGTCACATTGTCCGATAATTTATGTGCACCAAGAAATTTATATGGATTTAACTACTACATGTTTCTAAACATTCTTCTCTTGGTTTTATTAGTAATTCGTTGGACCCCTTAGAAACATAATAATTTATATGGATTTAAATACTACATATTTTTTAATCATCCTTGTCTTGGTTTTACCAATCTATTGGTTACTACAATGAAGTTACTATAACGCGACCAAATAGCCAACTTATATTTGAAGTTGAAGTTTAATGATAGATTTTTAGCGAGTCACATTGTCCCATAATTTATTTGCATACAGAAATTTATATAGATTTAACTACTACATGTTTTCTAACCATCCTTGTCTTGGTTTTATTAGGAATTCGTTGGGCCGCTTCGGAACAGGCTTTCCAATTTATCAATCTATTGGTTCCTACATTACTTTATAAAAGGGTAGGTTAATATTTATGAATTATATCCTATCATAACGAAAATTGATTTAATTCAAAGAATATAACTTCTTTCACATAATTTGTAGATATTAACAATTTCTTTGTAATGCGGTTATAAAGTAAACATACATTCAAACTCTATATTAAAAAAGTAGAATTTAGACTATGCCAAACTAATTTAGACATCTCATATACTATATTCACAAATCAAAACACACATTATAAGCAAAGATTATATTTCCTAGCATAATACAAAAAAGTAAACCACATAATGGTTTACCACATCTTCCAAGTTCATAAATTACCAACATCTAAAACATACAAAACAACTGTTTCAGTAGTTTAACACTTACCAACGACAACCAAACTTCAAACAACCACATACTTAAGTACATACCAAAAACATAGGTTTGCTTAAACATCAAAATATAACGACGTGAAAGGAGCTAAGTGTTAAGCCTAGATGGCTTCCTCTGGTTCCTTTTGTTGTTAGAAGAGAGTTCCCCAACATTTTGACCTTCCACATCCTGCAACGAACGTTTACCATTAGGACTGGTGGCCGAATCCTTCTCAGCTTCAACAACGGAAGAGTCGGCCATAACAGATACAACATCCTTCAATTAAATCACAAAAAAACTACTAAGGTATCAAATAATGCAATATAATCTACACACAAGAGAAAACAAAACTGTAGAATTCTTATTCACCTTTGAAATATCAGTACCGGCCATCTGTGAGGATTCAGATAATTGAACATCTTTGATTTCTGAACCTTCTTGACTAAACACCTAATATCAAAATATTACCAAAAGGGAATTTACTTAAGATATTTAAACTACAAAAATTGGAAAGCAAAAAATAAATCAATATAAGATATACAAAAAGTCTTACCTCATCAGCAACCTCAAGAGCATTTCCATTACCAGCAACCAATTCAGCGATTATGTCCGGATCATCACATACTTTTTGGATAGTGTAGACGTGGTAGTCATGGTTAAGGTTGTAATCAGAAACTTCAATTTTAAACGCCAACTTCTTTTTGACCAACCGTGATATTTCATGGGGAAAAGTTTCAGTATCATTGACCTTCACTTGGCGTTCCCTTATATCATTCGCAGTTGAACCAATAAGCTTCATTACATCTTTATCAAACATCACAAAAGAAACGCTGCCAGTTTCATCTTGCACTCTCAAATGTACTTTGAACCTGTAATAAATGTCAAGTAAATTACAGATAAAACCATAGCAGTTCTGGACATAAAAAGATCGGACGTTAACTTACTTTTATGGTTATCGATGTGCATTCTTTATCGCATTTCGCACAAACCAATGAAGTAGGTGACAGATTCATGACCTCATCAGAAATGGTTTTAGCATGTTGTAAGTACTCAATTTTGGTCAACACCTTCTTGTTACAGTCTCGACATGCCGGATAAAACCGGCCATAGTTTTGTTGAACAATTTTGATCGTTACAACTACCACACATGACATTACCTACGATATCACAGATAAAGCTTTATTAACATGCTCAATTGATAAAACATAGAAAACATTTACAAAATGAAATGCCTATGAATGTATATAGAATTATTCATACGCTATCAATCTCAATAATTTCATCAACATGTCTCTTAGGAGTCTCAATTTGAAATTCTCGACGGACTGGAAATACACTCTGAGATGAAAGAATGGTTTGAGAAGAAGAAGCACCAGCTTCAAATTGTTTCACTAAAAGACTATAAAAATAAAACCACAATTAGCGTTAATACTCACACTTATGTTAATAAAAATATGAAAAATATGAAATATAAATCAGTGATAGTACCTCCTGCGAAGTTCATTAATCTCATCAATTTCTTGGTTGAGAAATAGACGACTTCCAAACTTATCACTCTGAACAGTATATTGACCTGCAAGAAACAATATACATATCCAACAATTCATTACAAATCACTACAGAAATAAAAAAATGTTCTTAAAAAATGTAACAAAATGGATATTGGAAAAACTAAACGAAATAAATCAGTCAAATATAAATTACCCTGCCACTTCCTAATCCTCGCATGCTGAATGACAGCCATCACAGTCTCATTCGGAGAGTTTTGAGACAAAAAATCATTAAATTCTTGTGCATACCCATTCCACAAAGTACAACGGACTACTTCTCCCCTAAAAGAAACAGATAAAAAAACAACATTAAAAGTTCATACAATCATTTACTATGAATATACCATTAAATGCAATGAAGAATCTTATATATAAAATAATCGAATCATTGCTATTGTATTAAATAAGAACAACCATTTAATGAATCTTCAGTACATTAAATACAATCATAACACACAAACAAATTTATATAAATGGCAAATTAGAATTTACTGGACATCTTGAAGATAAAAGTTCATCTTTTTTCTTTCGTTAGGAAAGATTTCCATATCTCCACACCAGACAACAATTCCGGCAACATCTAAAATGGTAAACATAGCAACAGAAATTATTGAGATTCGAAAGGGAGGCAAAACATATATCAGATTATCAGAAACAGTCATACCTCACGTGAGCAGATCCTTTCCTTCTCCATTAACAATGTCTGAATGTGTCATGAAATTAAATCCGTAATCAACACCTTGCCAACGATTCGCACATGTAACAACCGTACACCGGTAAAAGTTAATCTTGTAACCATGGTTAATAACTTTGTAAGCATCGGTGTTTTCTCCAACACCAAATCTGGAGAGAATAACAACTTCATCCTTATGAAGCTGTGAGATAAACACAGGTATCAATGGAGCCTTAATCCCTGCCTGAATCTTACGGCCCTGACAAATAAGTGAAACCACATACTTTAGAAACAAACAAACAAACAGTACCTCAAAAAATATAAAAGATACTCAGCTAAAGTCTCCACATATGAATGATCAATAACCAACTAATATTCATGTTTGTTTCATTGTGCCTAATCCTATAACAAAGAAACAAACAGTAACTATCTATAAAGGACCAAAAACCAACCAAAATATTAGTCTTTTTATCATTATAACTAACCCTAAATTACACAAAACAGAAAATACATAACCATGTAACTTTAGTTACACAAACCTAAATTACAAAAAAAAAACACTTTCAAAACATAAAGAATATTCGTATTTGTTTCATTATTCCTAACCCTAAAACAAACAAACAAACAGTAAACAATAATCATCTATAAAGGATCATAAACCAACCAAACAAATGTTCATCTTTGGTTCTTTATATCTAACCCTAAATTATCAAAGATCCAAAAAACAAACAAAAAACCATCTTTCTTTCTTTAAAGAAAGAAACAAACACTAACTTCAAAATAATCATCTATTAATCATCTATTTCGGAGGAAAAAACAAACAAACAAATATTCATCTTTGTTTCTTTATATCTAACCCTAAATTATAAAGGATCCAAAAAACAAACAAAAAACCATCTTTGTTTCTTTAAACAAACAAACAAACAGTAACTTTACAGTAATCATCTATTTCGGATAAAAAAACAAACAAACAAATATTCATCTTTGTTTCTTTTAATCTAACCCTAAATTACACAAAACAAATAATATATAACCGTATAACTAACAAACCTAAATTACACAAAACTCAAAATCAAAATGATAAAAAGAGTAAAAAGGACAAATGCTTGAGATAAACACTAATACCTTCTCATCGAGCAAGATCAGATCCATCCGAAAGGACTGAACCCATTTCCGGATGATTCGACACTTGAGATTCCACATATCTTTGGACGGATTCAAATCATCAATGAAACTGAGTGACAAAGATGGTGGTTCACCGCTGGATTTCTTGCCGGATAACATAGTTTGCATAGAAGGTGAGCAGATTTTGAAATGAGAAGAAAGAGTGAAATGGAAGCGGTGAAATTTTAGAATGAGAAGAAAGTTTGAATAAGAAAGTGTGAAGAAGAAGGAGAGAGATTGGAGATATCATTACTTCTTGCAGTGCATTAAATGGCAATTTCTTCCCCCATGCAATTTCAAAATTCCCTCCTAAAGAAAACCATTTTTTACAAATAATAAAATCAGATTATATATTTTAGATAGATTTATATATAGATAAATATTGAAAACGGAATTATGACATCAGCGAGTACATGTGGCATAGCTTAGAAATTGACACGTAGGCAGATTTACATCAGCTCAAAGTTTCTTATTATAGATAGTATAGATTTATACCATTCAAATTCAAATATGTATTGCTTGATTTGATTACTGTACGATATCAATAACTTTTTTCTATTATTATACCATTCAAATTCAAATATGCGTTGCTTGATTTGATTACCGTCCGATAGCAATTGTTAAAATTTTAATATTATTATGATCAATTCAATATGTTATCTTTACAAAATATTTCTAACTAGAATTGTGACCCGCCGCAATGCGGCGGGGATTCTTTAGTTATAACTAAGTCGATCCAGGACCCGCACGTTATGTTAAACATGTCAAACGGGGAAAAATAGACGATGTAAAAACGTTCACCCACACACGCACGTTGCGTCGTGTTAACTCGCAAAATTTAGAACGAAACGTAAAACGTTAAACCAAAAACACACGTTACGATGTGTTAAGTCACAAAATTTAGAACCAAGCATAAAGCAAAAAATTTGCGAACAATGAAAACTATAAAGGACCAAAGTTGAAAGTAAAAAAAAGTTGTGAGGATAGATTGCAAAGGATAAAAGTTTTGAGCTAAAAGTAAAAAAAAAACAAATAGTTTTGGGTTCAAAGTAATTTATGAAATATTATTGGGTGAAAAGTAAAAAAAATCAATTTTTTTTTAAAAACCCCCAAAGTCATGGTTACAACAACCATATGCATGACCATTTTTTCTTTGAAAAACCTCCCAAATCACACCCCGCGTTGCGGCGGGGCGTAAAACGGTGTCAAATAGTACTAATGCCACACAACCGTCATCGACCACTAACACTGACTCGACCTAGGACCTGCGTGTTGCGATGAACCTGTCAAACACGAAAAAATAGAGGTAAAAATGTTGAACCACACATGCACATTGCGACGTGTTAACTTGCAAAATTTGAAACAAAACATGAAAAATTTGAACCACACTCGTACGTTGCGTTGTATGAACTCAAAAAAGTTAGAACTATACGTAAAACAAAATTTTGCGAAAGATGAAAAGTATAAGTGACAATAGTTGTGAAGTTAAATTGCAAATAATAAAAAGTTTTAGGTTAAAGTTAAAAAAACAAATTATGTAGGGTTAAAATTGCAAAAGGTAAAAACCTTTGGGTTAAAAGTAAAAAATCAAGTTTTTTTTTTTGAAAAATTCCCAAAGCACAAGTTACAACTTGTATTGCATATTTTTGTTGCTAATTTATAATATATAATATATGTTCTATGTTTTGTCTGAGATATTGGGCTTACTTTTTGGGCTGCCTCTCTTGGCGTGGGGCTGAAGTGTTTGGAGATAGTAAAAGATACGAAGGGTTGCTCATCAGATCTTTGAACGCACGATCTCCTTTTGTCTTCACAACATCTTTTCGCTGCTCAAAAGTTCATGTCACATCTATCAAAAGTTCTTGTTGTTTCTATGCTTCATCTTTCTCTCTAGAACATCTTAAGGTTTTTGATTCCTTGCGTTCGAGAGTAATTGCAGCCGCGTTTTTTCATCACTTGACGCAGATTATCAGTTGATAATCTGTTGTGATTGTTTCTGATTTACAGCAGTTTGGAGGTAGTCAAGCTGTTGTGTTTGTATCTGATTTTCGGCAGTTCGCAGCTAAGTTTAGCTGTTGTATTTTGATTCTTTTTATGACCTGAACAGTTGATAAGTTATTGCTGCGTTTGAGTTTGTTTAAAGAAGTTGTACGGGTTGTTTTATATAATAAAAGTTTGTGCTTGATATTGTGTCTTTGACATGGTATCAGAGCATTAGGTGCTCTTGGGTTGATATCTTCCGCTACGATCAAGGGACGCTCTCAGATCCATTAGGGTCGAAGGGGTTTTCTGGTGGTTATCGGAGACTTGGTGGTTCCGGTTGGTTCTGTCGACTTCATACCTGGTGATTCTGGTCTTCTTGGGTTTTGTATCGGCTGAAGTTTGAAACCCTAGTTTTTTAGGGTTTTTGCGGCTTCTTGAAGGTTCTTGTTGGTCTCTATTTTAGGGCAAACCAACAGAACTTTGGTGTTCATCTTCTAATCAGTTTCTTGTAACCCTAAGTGAAGGTTACAAGTCTGCTTTGCTGGAGTTATACGCACCCACTGTGAGATTGTTCTTTCTCTTCATGATTTTTATTGCATCATTGTGTCTGTGAGTCAAGGCATATTGATACCAGGTTTTTCAAGACCAGTTTGTTGGGACACAGAAAGGGTTCACTCTGTTGCATTCATTTTTTGGTCAGTCTGTGTGTTCTCCTGATTGGTTTTCAGTTTACACTATTTGTGCTATTCTGTTTGTTTTTGTTTACTTACTATGCCCGGTGGTGATTCTGTGATTACTACTGATATTATGACATCCTCTAGTACTACTCTGGTTAGCAAGATTGATGTTGGTGATCCACTATTTCTTCATCCTAGTGACTCTTTTAATTTGTCTATAGTTAGTGTGAAACTTAAAGGGTCAGAAAACTATAGGGTTTGGTTAAATGCTATGTATCTTGCTTTACAGGTTAAGAATAAGATAGGGTTTGTTGATGGTACCCATCTTTGATCTAAAAATGATGAGGTTTTTGGTAGACAATGGGATATATGCAACTCTATTATTCTTACTTGGATTCTTAACTTTTTTGTCTGAGGAATTATATCTTGGTCGTGTTTACTCTAAAATTGCTTCTGATGTTTGGAGAGATTTAAAGGAAACTTATGATAAAATTGATGGATCTGTTGTGTTTAATTTGTATCAAAATATCAACTCTTTTAGTCAAAATGGCATGCCTGTTTCTGAATATTATCATAAGTTGAATTGTATGTGGAAGCAATTAGATCAGATACTTGCTTTATATAACAACTCTCCTAAAACCCTGAAAATGCTCTAAAATGCCTATAATATACCCCATATACGGAAAATAACCCTAATATACCTTTATATTATTAAAAATCAAATAAAACAAATAATTACGGCCGCTCGCGGGGAGCGACCCCTTTGGGTGAGCGAGTCGCGGGCCGCGACGGAGGGACACCAGGCGACACCCTGGTCCGCCACGTGTCCGGATACGTATGGAGGCTACCAATTTGAGTCGACAAGGCTAGAGCCTAGTCTACTAGCCTCGCGGGCCGTGAAGGAAATGGAGGGGGGCGTCGTGGGGCGCGAGCCGCCATCAAACAGACTATATAAGGAGGCCTTTGGCCTCAGTTTCGATCGTTCAATTCGTTTCTTTCCTCTGTCCCTGTAATAGCAATAGTGTTCCTCGATACAATACCCCTAAAAAGCGAAGCTCTGCCTCGTTGTAAGTATTATAACCCCTGGTTACGTATTGGTTACAATACCCGATTGATCTAGGACTCCGTAACGCATGTCAAGGCTCTGCCTGACTCAGTCGTTGGAGTTCTGTGTCGAGGGTATGGCTAATGTAAATTGGGGTATCTTACAAACATGTGTGCATTGTTTAATTTTAATAGATTATAAACAGAAACTCACCAGAAAGCAGTAGTATTATCTAAATAAGCAAAGTGAGTAATTCTTTTTTTCTACCAAACTAGTTTACCAAAAACTCAAGTGTTTTAAATTATGATAACAGTGATTGAGTCTATGTATTCTACAATTACTGTCGGTATGTTGGGGTTTTGTATACATTACTTGTTACTATATTGTGAATAGTAGCATGACCACAAGTCAGGATTGACTGTACCGTGGGTGGTAATTAGGTAGATATAAAATTGTAATCACCCGCAATACTGTAGAATGATAAAAGCTTGTTTTGATTAAATTGGGATGCACTCGCCAGTATTTCTTGCTGATAAAATGTTTTTAAAACGCGTTTCAGGTAACTTAATGTGAATCTAATAGGAGCCAGCGGGAGTGCACTGAAGGCTTAGAAAAGTGGCTATAAAAGTGTCACGGCCCCGACCCGGTTTGACCCGTTTCAGGAGCCGCGGGACAGAAAATCCCGTGGTATTTATTTAACAGCGAAAGATTTTACCAGGATCTTTTTAAAACTGCAAATTTCCCCATTATTTTATTTCACAACTTGGTATAGAACCCCAGTAATTTACAATCATAAGATTTCACGAAGAAATCTTTAATTTTTTTTCTAAAACATGTTTCTTTATTTTATATTGAGCCACTTCCTTAAGCTTGTAGTGCTTCGCAACACTTTTCTTAGATCACAATAGATCACCTGAAACATGTTTGAAAAAGGTTTTGTCAACGGGAAATACTGGTGAATCATTCATTTTACTAAAATGACACGTTGTTATAATTTACAGTATTAAGAGCGATTACAATGTTTCTATATCAACCATATACCCACAGTATTTGTCACTCGACTCATTGGCCCTCCCGTTGTCCAATGGTGTCTGTGACTATGGTCATATCACCCCTTGGCTAACTCGTTGTCCAATGGTGAAGATTATCAAGTAATGTATACCAAACCCCACATACCGGCTGTAATTTGGTGATTACAAAGACTTAATCCCTGTAATTATAACCTTTGAAAATAAACATGTTTTTGTAAACAAATTTGATAAAAAGAGAATGACTCATATTGCAGATTTAATTGAGCAGAGCCTAGCCTACTGATTAGCCTTTTAACCTAAATTAATAACATGCACACAAACTCGGTTAGTAACTAATACAACATTTACGATAACTCACGAGATTAAAACCTTCACAGCGAATGACAAAGTGCGATACTTAAACATCCATATAATTAACTACGAATGACAAAGCATAAACCCTAATGTGGGCAACACTTAAACATCCATTGGATAGTTTAATCGATCGGACATTGAATCGTAGCAGCGATCGAGTTAATACCTGGTATCGGAGCAACGCCTCGCTAATTATATGTGAAATTTCGACTTCAGAGTATTATAACTTCGTTTTTGAAAGTTTGTTTCGACCCAGAATGAAATTCCCTGATGCAAGCTATTTATAGGTGAAATTAAGGCCTGGCGCGGCCCGCGTGACCCACCCCTATAGCTTACACGGCCCTCGTGTCCGCCCAGTCTACGAATAGCCTTGACCAGTCACGAGTAGGTTAGCCAGGTGGTTGCTACGTGGATCCGGAACACTTATCCGGTCAACACAAGTTTGACGCGACCCGCGTAAGACCATGCTTACTCTTACGCGGCCCGCCTGAGAACCATATTTCTGATTTTCTTTGTTTTTCATAGACAATATGGTTTCAGGGGTCCGGGTTATTTAATTGTGGGTTGGTTTATGACATATTTGAGAGTCCTTATAAAAAGTTACCTAAATAAGAAAGAAGTTTTATTTCAATAAATTAGGGTTTATCCCTATAAACATATTATAATGGAAACTTGGGTTTTTCCCATGTATTTATTATTTATAAAAGTGTGGTGTTTTAACTTTGATAAAATATTTCCTAACTACGGTCCTGATGTTAATTTCCGCTGCCAAATTAATAAACACCGATACCACCAGCTCTGTGCATCTCGCGGCCACCCGCCCCTTGGGGCAAGGGGTCGGGGGTTGCGACAGGAGGTGGTATCAGAGCTACAGCCACTGGTTTAAGCCACATAAGTGTTCTGCTGACACCAATATTTTTATCAGTTATGTTAGGAAATAATCTATGTGATTATGTGTATATATGTATGTTATTATTTTGTGTTAATTGGCAATCTGTTAGTTTACAGTATAAGTGAGCAAGGTACGTCTGACGCTTACCGTCACCTAGCTAGTTCCCCAAAGAATGAAGGAACTTCATCACAGCCTACTCCTTCGGGATATTTTGCTGATACTGAAGAGGGAATTTTCATCTTTAAGGTGCAATCCGAAGAACCATTTCCTCTGAAAAAAATAGGATGGTTCAGTAAGGGAGCACATGAGAGGAGAAAGAGGATGAAAAAGTTACAACAACAGAGAGCATTAGCGAAAGCCAATAGGGAAGTGAATGCCCAAACCCAGGAAGTAGTTAATAGACAGTTGGCAAACTTTCATATGCAAGCCACAACTGCAGCAGATCCAAACCTTAATCAGATAGCCGAACCACAACCATTGCCATTATTTCCAACTTAACCAATGGAGATAGAAGCTAACCAAGGAAATCAATTTCCCATACCAGCATTTGACCCTAACGAGATACCTAGAATCCCAGCACCTAATCCTCTAGCGTATGATCCATGGGAAGATGACCATAGGGAATATCGGGAACTCTATCCTCAAGAAGAACCAATACCAAATCCCATAGCACAGTATACCAAACTTAATCCTTTAGATCCGTATTGGAATAATGATCGGTATATTCAGCGTGTGTTAAGCAACCTGTACCCATATGGAGAACCTATACCTCAATACCCTGACCCAATACCCACACCACGACCACCCATGAGTGAAGAGAATGTGCAGGAACTTCGAACATATGGTGAGGAATTAGTGGAAGAAGGAGAGAGAATACGACAGATAGGAGAAAAGCAGTTCTGGATGAATAACCCCTAATAATATATATATATATATATATATATATATATGTTTGTAGAAAAAAATCAACTAAAATAGGTAACCTAATATCTATAGATGCATAACTATTAGCATGTTTAAATTTCAGTTGTAGGTTGTAATATATATATATATATATATGAAAAGAGTAAAAGTCGCAATGTTCGACGTTTTTGATCAATTTTTTCGTATGATTGTTTGCATTAACTTTTATTATGTGATATTAATACCTGATAAATGTTTATAATCCAGATGGACAACGAAGTAAACCAGGATAATGATAATAATGGAAACCAAGTAGATAACAGTGCCATCCAGCATATAGTAGCACAAGGAATTATAGACGCTATGCCATATTTTATCAAGACTGTTAAAGAAGCCGAAAATAATAAAACTATAAGTGGAAGTAAATGATAACCCACTGAACCAAGTCACAAAGTGAATAATGGACCGCTACTCCAATTATGTCACACCCCGATAACCCACTGAACCAGTCAAACAACACAATATTTAATATGCATAGCGGAAGCAAATGAAAGATATAATTCAACTTTAATAATTTGTAATATCAAGTATCACAATAGTCGAAAGTTTATCCACAGAAGGATCAAAATAAATAGGAAACAGTAGTTCAACAGACTTTAGGCATCTTAAGCTTGCGAGACTCTTTTGATGCTAAGGAGAAATCCAGCCTATTACGATTAGTACCTGCATTTAATCTTTTTGGGAAAATACGTCAGTTTACACTGTTAAATACATTCAACCGACTCATTTTGAAAAGTTTAATAAAACTGATTTGAATGCACGTGGCACAAACTTTTATAACTTGGGATAATTATTTAAATATATAATCTCGTAAAAGAATTACATGTTCCTTATGCATTCAGTAGCCCGGGTCGTGCCGGGTTAAAGATCAATAGACACACCACATTATTTATTTGGCACTGACGGGTGTACGCCTACACCCCGTGCTTAGGTCGTGGCCATTTCGTGAAATGAAGCCAAGGATATCCGGGACATGGTCATTAACCTCCCAAAGGCTTTAAGCAAACAAAACAATTTAAACGGGCCAAACAAATATCAATTTAACCATCATACGTGGAAAGATTTAATGCCCGACCAAGCGGTATTTTATATACCGTACCCCAAGCCCATATAGGGAAAACAAGTTAAAAGTATTTACCTTTGCAAGTATAATTCACAATTAGCAAATGCGGGTAGCTTTTACCGGTTCTCCTATTCTGGAACAAAGGTTTATAATAACCTATTAGAATCCTAACGGTCTTTAGTTAAGCTTAAGCTTAGACCGATTAGTTTTAAGGAATGATACGGTTCGAACGCGTGATTAAGCGAAGACAGGAATAGAATGCGATTTAGACCTGACATGTTCAGAGACTTGTCTTATATGGGTAATCTAAACACATTCGGGATTTTAAGATAAAACCGATAAGGTTTGACCCGTTTCGGCTAATTTATGTAAACTAGTTACATAAGCTGAACCGAACGCGCAAGAGGCGTAACGGGTATCCATAAGAGTCATATACAGGTTTCCTAAGTTAATATGCCTCAAATGCGTTGTGACATCAGTAATATATCTTTTATTATGCCCGAAACGAATTTAAACGCAAACTATGCCCCGTAGGGGTAGTTTGGTCATTTATAAGGTTATAAAAGAGTTCAAGTATTAACCTGAGTTACAGGTCTGATATAATCATCAAAAATACTTAATTTGATAAGTTATAACAGTAGGGTATTGCATATATGTGAAACTTAGCAATTATAACCAAACTATGCACCGTAGGGGCATTTTGGTAATTTCACATAAGCCGAAAAGCTCAAAACTGAAGTCTGAGTTAAACAACTTTTGCTTACTGTTAAAATATTATAATTTACCTAAAATATCAGTAGGTATCAACCCGTGTATGTTTAAAATAGTTTTAGTACATACTATGTGTTAAAAACGCTTAAAAAGGCGATTAGAAGCCGTTTTCGGGTTCTATATAGAAATCTGATATTTTTATTATTCCAGAAGGCTTAAAATAATTTATTTATCATATGAAATCAGTAGAAAAAGGTTTGGGGTTGAAAAGATATGTAAAACTCATTTTATAGCCCGAAAGGGCAAAACCGACAATTACCGAATCAAGCCTATGACTCTAAGTTATGCTCAGCCTAAAATTAATTAAAACTCTTCAAAAATCCCAAAATAATATATTACATCAGTGGGTATAAAGTTTGATATCAAAAAGTAGGTTTAAATAGGCTATACGCTAATTATGTCGTTTAATCGCTAAAAAGCTTTCTAATTACGCTAATGAGCATAACTCTCAATCTACACATCAAACTGATGTCAAATTTTGGGTGCAAGTTTATAATTCAGTAACAAAGGTTTCTCCACTTTTACATTTTCAAAAATCACGTTTTATGGTGAAGAGGGCATAATGGTCAACAGATGAGCAATTAACGGAATCATGCATATTAATTGGATAACTAATGAACCAAAGTGTATAATCACAGAGGGTTATACTAGCATGTAACCTAGTCCAATTAAAGCTCTAAGGCATTTCTAAAACATACCAAAACGGGTCAGAACTGAAGTCAAAGCTTTGCGACTTTCGGTTCCGAACCGGGTCTAAACAGAAAATTGTCGGGTTGAACATGTTTAGACATGTTCTTACATTAATTACCAAGTTATATTAATGATCAAACAGGTTGTATGGGTTCTACATTGCTAATTATGCATAAATTGGAAAATAAACATTCTGTTGACTTTTTAATAACAAGTTTGACCCGACATTTGACCTAGTTAGAATGGGAATCAGAGGGTGCCCTTTTAAGGGTTTGTTGCCCACATAATTACCAACTTATAACTACTTTCAATTCGACTAATCACTGGACCATCAATGATTAATCGCTAAGTCAACCGTTAATTACGACGGTTTGACTTTTAAGCTAAAACTAAGCAAAAACTTAACTAAGAAAGGTTAAGCATACTTACTGAAGTCCTATGCACGAATAGGAAAGACTTGGGTCTACTCTTAAGCTCCAAGAAGCTCCAGAAATGCAGAAATGAGGTGTGAATAAATGGTTGCAACCTTGTGGCCTTTTGTAGTGTTCAAAACCTCATGGCTTGTTGACACACAAGCCTAACAATGGCCATGGATCATTTACAGATGTCCCTAGGGGCCTAGGGGTTGTTTAGGGGTCGTCCAAGATGTGGAAAATCGGATTAAAGTCGGTTAGAATGGAGTTGGAAGACAAGAACCCAAAAATTTCGGAGCAGAAGGCCCCTCGCGGCACGCGTAGACCCTCCCAGGGTCCTCGCATGGCACGACACCCCATCTGATCAAATCTGATTTTTTTTTATTTTTATGTTTTGGTCCTTGGCTCTTGGAAACTTTGCTTCGACTTTATTTCTTGCACTTTGAACCCTTCGAATTGACTTATAAGGGCTTCAAGACATATACCCACTTTGTTAAGTCCTTGGTTAACTTTATTGTCTCCCGAAAAGTCATAAACTTCATCGTTGACGCTTTAACCCCTTGTATACGAATTTGATCATAACTTTCTCATACGATAACGAAACTTTATGAAATTTTTATCGTGCAATCTAGTGAGCATAATTAATCTTTACAAATCTCCGGGTTTGCTAAAAGGTCACTCAGAGGTATAACTTAAACATGTTGACACATTTAACCCCTGTAGTTTGTAATCTCTCACTTTCTTTCATATTTAGCTTCGTATGATCCATGATTTATTCGTTTGATGGTATAAACATCATGTAGGGTTATTGTAAAGTATATTTATTCACTGTTGACATTTAGAACCCGTATATTCACATACTTTCCATGATTGTCAACTTTAATCCTTCTATAACATTCTTTCACACGTTCAAACCTATGACACGTGTCAACTCATTATAGGACGTGAATTTTCGAGGTGTTACATCCTCACCCCCTTAAAAGAAATCTCGACCTCGAGATTTACTGAAATAAATAAGGGTACTTTTCTTTCATTGTGGACTCAACCTCCCACGTGTATTCGGGACCTCTACGGGCATCCCATTTTACCTTTACAATAGGCACATGCTTCCTTTGAAGCTTCTTAACCTGTCGATCCTCGATCGACACAGGTTTTTCAACAAATTTCAAGTTCTCTTCTATATGCACATCTCTATGTGGTATGACCAGTGATTCATCAGCGAAACACTTCTTCAGATTGCAGATGTGGAATACATTATGAATACCACTGAGCTCTTCCGGTAAGTTTAACTTATAGGCAACTGATCCGACACGTTCGATAACCTCGAAGGGTCCTATGTATCTCGGGCTTAGCTTGCCTTTCTTACCAAATCGCATCACTCCCTTCCAGGGTGATACTTTAAGCAACACTTTTTCACCTACCTCGAATTGCATAGGTTTACGCTTTAAATTTGCGTAGCTTTTCTGCCTATCCCTGGCAGCTTTCAGGCGGACACGAATCTGGACAATCTTGTCTGTCATTTCAAAGACTATTTCCGGACCTGACCATTGGACATCTCCAACTTCTGCCCAACAAATGGGCGTTCTATACTTTCTACCGTATAAAGCCTCGAAAGGCGCAGCCTTTATGCTGGTATGGTAGCTATTGTTGTAAGAGAACTCGATTAATGGTAGGTGGTTATCCCAACTACCACCTAAATCAATCACACATGCACGTAGCATGTCTTCCAATGTTTGGATGGTACGCTCACTCTGTCCGTCAGTCTGTGGATGGTAAGCCGTACTGAAATTTAAGCGCGTGCCCAGAGATTGTTGGAAACTTTTCCAAAAATGCGACGTGTATCTAGTATCTCTGTCAGAGATAATAGCCACAGGTACGCCATGTAGAGCTACAATCTTGTCTACGTATAATTGGGCTAACATGTCGGAGCTATAGGTCTCCTTGATGGGTAAGAAATGTGCTGACTTAGTCAGTCTATCCACGATCACCCACATCGTATCATTTCCTTTCCTTGTTTTAGGTAACTTGGTGATAAAATCCATAGTTACCATTTCCCACTTCCATGTGGGAAGTTCAGGCTGTTGTAGCAAACCGGTCGGTTTTTGATGTTCTGCCTTGACTTGCGCACATGTCAAGCATTTAGCTACATAGGCGGCTACAGACTTTTTCAAGCCTATCCACCAATAGTTTGCCTTCAGATCCTGGTACATCTTATCAGCTCCAGGATGAACGGAATATTTAGAGCTGTGGGCTTCCTGGAGGATAACATCTCAAAGTCCTCCATAAACAGGAATCCATATTCTTCCATTCAATCTCAGAATTCTGTCCTTGCCCTGAGATAATTGCTCTTCTGTGACTCCTAGCCTTTCGTTAGGATAGTTAGCTTCCAACACAACTTCCTTCTATGCAGCTAACAACCTTTCATTCAAATTGTACTTTATTTCAATGCTCTTGGCATTGATTCGGATGGGTTTCATCCTTTCTTTTCGACTCAAGGCATCGGCGACCACATTTGCCTTGCCTGGATGGTATCGGATTTCACAATCATAATCATTCAACGTCTCCATCCATCGTCGCTGCCTCATGTTTAGATCCTTTTGGTTAAACAGGTGCTGGAGGCTCTTGTGATCAGAATAGATCACACATTTGATACCATATAAATAGTTCCTCCATAGCTTTAGTGCAAATACAACGGCACCCAACTCCAAGTCATGGGTGGTGTAATTCTTTTTGTGCACTTTTAACTGTCGTGAAGCGTAGGCAATAACTTTGCCTCTCTGCATAAGCACACATCCCATCCCGGTGTGTGATGCATCACAATAAACTACAAATTCTTCGATTCCTTCAGGCAATGTCAACACAGGAGCATTGCTCAACTTCTGTTTGAGAATATCAAAGGATTCTTGTTGCTTGGGACCCCAATCAAACTTTATTTTCTTCCTAGTCAAAGAAGTTAGGGGTGCAACAATCCTTGAAAAATTCTCAATGAAACGCCTATAATATCCTGCCAATCCCAGGAAGCTACGAATCTCTGTAGGTGTCTTTGGCTCTTGCCAGTTCATGACAGCTTCCACCTTAGTGGGATCAACTTGGATTCCACGTTCGCTAACCACATGTCCAAGAAATTGGACTTCACGAAACCAGAATTCACATTTAGAGAATTTGGCATAGAGCTTCTCCTGCTGAAGTAATGAAAGAATACATCGAAGATGCTTCTCATGATCAGCCTTGTTCTTCGAGTAGATGAGGATGTCATCAATGAAGACGATGACAAATTTGTCAAGTAGGGCTTGCAGACGCGATTCATGAGATCCATGAATGCGACAGGTGCATTAGTGAGCCCAAAAGGCATCACCAGGAACTCGTAATGACCATAACGAGTCCTAAATGCAGTCTTGTGTACATCTTCATCTTTAACCTTCAATTGATGATAGCCTCACCTTAAGTCAATCTTAGAGAAATAGCTTGCCCCTTGAAGCTGATCGAACAGATCGTCGATTCTGGGCAATGGGTACCTATTCTTGATCGTGACCTTATTAAGCTCACGGTAATCGATGCACAGACGCATTGACCCATCCTTCTTCTTGACAAATAAGATTGGTGCTCCCCAAGGAGACGAACTAGGTTTAATGAAACCTTTGGCTAGCAATTCATCTAGTTGCGTTCTTAATTCCTTCATCTCCGTTGGTGCCAACCTATAAGGTGCTCTAGTAACTGGTGCTGCCCCAAGGACGATGTCAATTCTGAATTCGACTTGTCGATCTGGTGGTAAACCAGGTAGCTCTTCAGGAAAAACTTCAGGGTATTCAGAAATGACGGGGATGTCTTCCATCTTTGGTTTGGGCTCATCAATAATCACTTGTGCCATGTAGATGACACAACCCTTCTTTAAACACTTAGAGGCCTTGAGCATAGTCACTTGCTCAGGCAGTCCATACTGGGTATCTCCCCGAATGGTAAGTGATTCACCAAACGGAGTCTTAATCACCATTTGCTTCTTGTTGCAGACAATTTGGTCCTGGTTATGAGATAACCAGTCCATACCCAAAACTATGTCAAAACCGGCTAACTTAAAGGGAAGTATGGACAAAGGAAAAGAGTGGTTCTTAATGGATATAACACATCCATCTAACACAGTTTAGACGGTTTCTATGGTGCCATATGCTAACTCCACCTCATAATTTACACTTAAGGTTTTGACAGGTAAATTCAGTAATTTGCAAAACTTATTATCTACGAAAGACTTATCAGCACCTGAATCAAAAAGTACTCTTGCATAGACATCGTTTATGAGGAAGGTACCTGTAATCACGTTGTCGTCCTGGACGGCTTCCTTTGCATCCATCCTAAAGACCCTAGCATTGGTCTTCTTTCCTTCATCGTCTTTCTTTGCATATTTTGGGCAGTTGGTGTTAATGTGCCCCTTTTCATTGCAACGGTAGCATGTTTCGTCTTTCAACTTCTTGTAGTCCAAGGTCTTGTGCTCCTTGGACTTGCATATTCCACATGCAAAAGTTTTTGACTGAGTCTGCGAGTTCGATTCAAACCTGCACTTCCCGAAGTGCTGTTTCTTGCAGACTTTGCACTTGGGCTTATCACCAGACTGATGCCCATCCTTCTTGGACTCAGACCCTTTCCTGTGGTCATTGTTTCCTCGGTGCTTCTTGTTTGACCTTCGTGAACTGTCATCTTCACGTTTCCTTTTCTCTGCATCTGTGTTCCTCAGCGATCTTTGTCTGACCGCGTCCAGGGTGAGGGACAAGGATATGTCAGTTACTGATCTGAAAGTAGTTGGCCGAGAGGCCTTCATGCTTGCCTTTATCTCTGGGGCTAAACCCCCGATGAAACGAGCGATTCTTTTGGGTTCCGGGGTCACCAGATACGGAACCAATCGGGACATTGTGTTGAAGCTCGTGAGGTAAGCTTGGCAGTAAAGGTTCTTCATAACCAACGATAGAAAATCAGACTCTATCTTCTCCACCTCATGTTGAGGGCAGTAGTTTTCCCTGACGAGGGCAACAAATTGCTCCCATGTCATGTTGTACAATGGGATCTTCCCGGTGGCTTGAATCAACGATCTCCACCAGGCTAAGGCCTCACCCTTAAATGATTGCGACACAAACTTGACCACATCCCTCTCAGCGCATCCGCTGATATACACAACTGTATCCATCTCATCTAACCACGTCATACAATCAACAACTCCTTTCTCCCCAGTGAAATCCCTGGGTTTACGTGAGACAAAATATTTGTAGGAGCAACCCTTGTCACGGGGTCCTTGATTTAGCATTATCTTCTGAGACGGGTCACTATGATGATTTGAGGAGTGACGATCGTCTTCTCCTTTCTTGGGTTCATCCTTCTTGGAGGGTGGCTTTGAATGCGGTGTAGATAGGGTCCTACTTCGAGTCCCACTATATTCTTCATACTGCCACTCTAAGGCCTTTGTAACAGCGTCGTCTACTAACGCTTTCAGTTCAGCACCCGTTATATTAATTCGGGCGTTGTCATTATTCTCCCTTGGGTGACTATTAATTTCATCCGGGTCAGCCATTTTAATTTAAACTGTTACATAAGACAATAACAATAGTTTATTTGGGAGTTTATCATAGAATTGTCTTTTATGGCAATTCATAAACCATGGTATACATAAACCATATTTGGTTAATTTGTTAATCATATTTATTTAGGATTTTTATTACAATTTATCCTAATCATAAAACAATAACAGTTTTATTAGTAGCATAAAAGGCCTAGTCACAAGGACATTTTTAAATTATAAGCTATGATTTCAGAGAATCAAGGCTTTAAGGCTTGAACATAGTTCATTACCTTTTTTTGGACAGGGAGTCATAGCTACCACTGTCTTTTGGCTCATGTAGAAAAGAGCAAGGCCCGTAGGCACTATATTACCAATGTATGGTCAACATATGATCATCTCAATTGATGATTTAAACCCATGATTCAGAGATCATTTAGTTGGGTTAGGAATCTTCTAAAGAATCCTATTACAAAGATGACGTGTGTGATTTTAACGAATCACGTCTGCCAGGAGTGTTAACAAGTTTTCAGATGTTAACTGGGATCCGAATCTTTTAAACAGGTCTTACCATCTTGGCCAGGTCTTTATAATGACACTCAGGCTAGGTTTCACTCTTAAGATTCTTAGTCAATATTTAATAGGCAGATTATTATTAAAAAGGAATGATTTTGATGTATTTATTTCATATATAATATTTATGCATATAATAGCAAAAATGAAGTTTATAAACTTACATTCCATTAATTATTAAAAGATTACATACTGCCCTAAACAAGACTTTTTAACATTCGATCTACCCACGCAGGGGTCACACTGAAATACTCGTCCACGCAGGGACTTAAACAAACAACATACCCTCGCAGGGTTTAACATAAAGATAGGCCCACACAGGGGCTTAAAAGACAACCATACCCACGCAGGGGTCAAAACAGCAAGACATGCCCACGCAGGGGCTCAACTGAAACAAGGAAAATACAATCAATAATTGAAGGATTCAATGGTCCTTCTTACTCTTCCCTTTTATTAAACTTGTCAGTCCCTGGAAGAAACTTTGTCGCTCCCTGCGATCTATGTGAAAGTCTCGTTCGACTTGGTCCAACCTCTGAAGAGTTTCTTCCCGTTCTGGGGGAGAAAACCGTGGCGGCTGCGATTGTTTCCGAATTCTAAGTCTAGCAGGTATTTGGTACCCATGAGTTGGGTACCCTACTCCCCAAGGAGCTCCATAATTGGCTGCTACCAAGTATG
The DNA here is from genome assembly GCA_030545235.1 of Helianthus tuberosus. Taxonomy (NCBI): domain Eukaryota; kingdom Viridiplantae; phylum Streptophyta; class Magnoliopsida; order Asterales; family Asteraceae; genus Helianthus; species Helianthus tuberosus. The sequence goes on from CM060448.1 coordinate 26,497,832, forward strand.
GGTCGGCTTCAGCGTAATTATAATTGGTGTGAGCCGGCGGCTCAAACGGCTTATACGCCATAGAACCTGTATATGCAGGAATTGGGCTATCAAAACCCATCGGTGGTGGCTGCTGTGCAACCGGGTTTGAAGGTCCACCTATTTGCGGTTCTTCCGGTAGTGGCGGATAATGACTGCCACTTGAGTGTCGAGGAGAGCTGAAGTGCAAGTCTCCTCCACGCGCGGACATTCGCGTGCCTGTCCTCCTACGCCTCGGCGGCTCTGGAGGTGCCTGATTAACTGGTGGTGGTGGAGGCGGTGGCGTGACTGCCACGAATCGTGAATCCTCAGAGGGATCCTGCTGCTGCTGCTGCTGGTGAGGCGACGAATGATGCGAGGGTGTAAAATACCACACGAACTGGTTAAACCGTGCCTGGTAAGTGTCTGGACCACGGTAGGGTGATCCATGAAAAGACGAACCATCTGAGACCTCGATAGGATGGTTGGGTGTTCCGGTTGCGGGCTCGACGGGATCCGTGTCCTCGTCCATGTTCTCAGCATGATCGCCGGAGAAATGATCCTCTGGCCCCAATGGGTTAAAACCCACTGGTTCTTGTATGTAGTTTGCCGGGTTAAACCAACCCCGAAAAACAGGTGTGGGGTCTCCAAAGGAATGGTGCGATAAGGATCGCTGTAGAGGTATGTAATAAGGTTGAGGGTTATCGGGCTCATTTTCTGACTGTGGCCCATAAGAGTTATGAAATGGAGGCGTCGAACTGTGTGAAATAGACCGTCTAGCAGGCTCAAAAAGGTTCCTCCTATTCTCCCGATGATCAGCACTCACGGTGGTAGAAGGAGCTTGCCTGTGTGAAGGCCCTGCTTCTTGATCATTGGGGGCGGTGATTGGCCCCTTGCCTCGTCCTCTTCGTCTGAAAAATCTTGGCGGCATATTTAATCCTGTCAATATAACATAAGATAACAACAAGAATATAAAAGACAAAGTTAAAAATAAACTGAAACACATTTGGATTGTTCCTATGTTCTTTGTCTAGACTCGAAAATTTTGGAATGTGCAATTGTGTAACTGAGATTAAACACAAAAGGCTAGTGTTTAATTCACTCAGCGTTGGCTCTGATACCAACCTGTCACACCCCGATATTTACACGCTTGACCGGTGGGCCCGGTGAGGGAGTATCGTGACGTGGTTGGCAACATTACAGTCAAGCAACACAATATTTAATATGCACAGCGGAAGCAAATGAAAGATATAATTCAACTTTAATAATTTGTAATATCAAGTATCACAATAGTCGAAAGTTTATCCACAGAAGGATCAAAATAAATAGGAAATAGTAGTTCAACAGACTTTAGGCATCTTAAGCTTGCGAGACTCTTTTGATGCTAAGGAGAAATCCAGCCTATTACGATTAGTACCTGCATTTAATCTTTTTGGGAAAATACATCAGTTTACACTGGTAAATACATTCAACCGACTCATTTTGAAAAGTTTAATAAAATTGATTTGAATGCACATGGCACAAACTTTTATAACTTGGGATAATTATTTAAATATATAATCTCGTAAAAGAATTACATGTTCCTTATGCGTTCAGTAGCCCGGGTCGTGCCGGGTTAAAGATCAATAGACACACCACATTATTTATTTGGCACTGACGGGTGTACGCCTACACCCCGCGCTTAGGTCGTGGCCATTTCGTGAAATTATGCCAAGGATATCTGGGACATGGTCATTAACCTCCCAAAGGCTTTAAGCAAACAAAACAATTTAAACGGGCCGATCAAATATCAATTTAACCATCATACGTGGAAAGATTTAATGCCCGACCAAGCGGTATTTTATATACCGTACCCCAAGCCCGTATAGGGAAAACAAGTTAAAAGTATTTACCTTTGCAAGTATAATGTCACACCCTGGCTTTGCGGAAGCGTGGTTAATTTGGTGTGACTTCTTAATACCATAGCTTAATCATAACAAGCTATATGAGTTAAAAACATGCAAGATCATCCATTAAGTTTTGAAAACCAAATACAGTACCATTGTTTTAACGGGAACATACCCTAACAACCATAACCTTGTTCAACAGACATTACAAACTTGAAACATAACATAAACATGGTTTAAGGAGTGTGTCTTGTCCAGGAAAGAGACACATCCCCTAAACCCCGGATGACCTCGGAAACAAGTGCAGCGGAAAACATGCCATACCGTGCCAGATCTCGTTAATTTCCTGAAATACATGTAAGTTGAAAAATCAACAATAATGTTGAGCGAGTTCATGTGCAAGTGAGTAAGTAAAACACTTGTAAGTATAAAAGTTCCTGGTAGGTAGCAGTGTAAGGAAAAGAGATCACCAATGGTTTGCAAGGCCATTAGCATGTGTGAAATGCAAGTAGGAAGACTCAACCCTAGCCGATTTTTGCGTCGGGCAACCAAGTCACTCAAGGTCGGTTCTGTTGGTCCTCACAGAGGTCCGTTCTGTTGGGCCTAGAGTTGGGCTCGCTACACCCAGATAGATCTACCGCTTAAGTCCCTCGGTGTTCTGCCTACCCATTCACATGATCTAAGTAGTAAACCTCCTTACGTTAACATACCGTGTATAATAGTACTTGTAAACAAAGTAACATGTATTTCACCCCCGCAGTTAAGAAAACTGAAAACAGTTAGAGAAAAGGGGGACATGAACTCACAGTGAAGCGTCTCTACCAAGTATCTCCAAATCAGAAAGCTGTGCGACGACCTACAAGTGCTAATTCTATTAGACGGACGGCCGTGCCTTAGCTTTATAGTTTAAGTTTTTGGGAAATAGTTAGACAACTATTTCGTGTTTACATTTTGTATATACTTGGTAGTTAATTTCCTTCCCAAGGATGGGGGATACAATACATGTGCGTAAGTTACGTTTTAATAATCGAGTGGTAATATAATTACCGGTGTAACTTATATATTCATGTGAAAGCGTTTGTATTATTTTGGATTCGTTAACGTTTGTAAATATTATTTTTACTCTAAAAATAATATTTATGTATTTTCACAAAATAATCATAAACAGTGTTGTGACAATATATATCTATCACATTAAATTTTGTGAAAATCCCACCTCCGAATACTAGTAAATAAAGTCATGGCGAAATTTATATTTCGAAAATATGTCAAAAATAATTCTAACACTTGTTGTGTAAATAATTCTAAGTGTTAGGTTTTTAGAAAAATTTCGCCAGAGTTTCCTCTGTAACTGGAGGTGGCCACGCTTTCAAGCGTATCATTTTCTTTTAACAAATCAATCAATCCATGTTCTCAACATTATCAAACAACTTTTCAACATTTTAACTAGTCAAAGATAGACATAATCGCAAAAATATACGAATTTGTGGTTTGTCTAAAATACGTAGTAAATCTCTTTACTTTTAATGGATCTTTTGTGTAAATAATCCGATTTCGTAAAAACCTCGTTTTTAGAGAAAATCCATCTTTACAACTTCTAGTATCTTTTGACAAAACTAGTTCTTTGTCGGATCTTTTCATTTCACAGGTGTTTACACACTTGTGGTTTATAAAATATGCTTATTATTGTAAGATCCATCTTTTGTAATACGTGATTTCTTTGATGTGTGGTTCTTTGAAAATACCACTTGTAGATACGTAGATCCGCTAGTTTTAAACACCATTGTACAAGTTAAATCACTTTTACACAAACAAAATACTTTTACACAAGTTCATGTAAATAGGTAGTGGTGTCTTTCATCTAACCACTTTCACATTTAAACATACACTAGGTCATGTTCCATAAACATGACTTAGCCGGGTTAGATGACGATCCGAACTATTACTAGCACAAGACAACACTAAATAATTATAACAAAACAATTTTTATAAGTTTTACCCCAATATTCAACTATTAACCACCAAGCTCATTATTTTAGTAAACTTTAGTAGACTTTTTAATTTTTGTTCTTACATGTTCATGGTTTTCAACCGACAAGTTTCTTATTAACCATTTTAGAATAGATCAACAAGGCGTTTAGAGTCACTTACTACTAGCTCGGGGCTAGGGAAGAAACTAGTCGAAAAATAGGTGGTTAAAAGCAATGTGGTGAGGTCCTCGCGATTCCGTAAGCATCGGGTCTCCTCGAATGAATTCTAACACCTTGATATGCTAGTGGAATTGCAAGATTGAAATTTGTAAGTGTTGATGGGTGTGGGTGAGCTTACGGCCGAACACAAGGCAAGGGAAAGAAAGATGCAAAATTCTTGTTGGTGAGTTTGTAATGAATAAAGAAAAAGGTGGTCTAATTTATAAACCCCTTAGCTTAAATACCCAAAGGATCATATGTAGCCATGATATTGAACATAGTTTAATATAATATTCAAAAAAACTTGTGGTGTGTCTTACAAAAGAAACCGAGTTCGGTCAAGGGGTGGGGTAACCAATTTGATTCCAACTAACTATATAAGTTAGTTAGTTAATTAGATTATTAAATTAGAGTATTATGTGTGTAGTGGTTTATAACGGGTGTTAGGGTATTCGGGAACCCTAACTGGCTCAGAAAAAGAAAAACAATGTCAATGTCAATATTTTTGTGTTCCGGGTAGAGTCCGGTTGTACGGTTGGATATTAATTCGTTAAAGTGCTTAACACTCATTTAAAGTGTCGTTAATATTATTTCTAGTGACACAATAAATTCCCGACACTTTGGAAAGTGTCTAGTAATATTTTTTTTTCTCATATTTTGGCACTTTACTAGTCAGCTAGAAGCTGGATTATTTATTAAAGTGCTGTGTTTTGTACTTAAAGTACGTTTTAGGCACATCCGGTCATTGTAACTTATCCCTAGAGACGCAGTTCCACAACCCTTATAACCCTACACTCACTACCAGTGTAGTAAAATATCTCAGGCTCTTATAGGCCTTGGAGGCAGTGTTTGCCTGATGCTGGCTTTATCAGCATGTTCAGTAGGTTATCCGTGTATTGTGCTACTGTGCTCTTTGTGCATCATGTTTGTCACTAAGGTGCCGTATGTAAATAATGTAGTGACAGCAAGCAAGTATGATGCCAGTAAGTACATGTATCAGTATTCAAGTAGCAGTTCATCAGCTAGTACAAGCAAGCACAGTAATTAAGCAGTAATTAATCGTTAATTAAGTCGTACGGATACCTGGTTTAGTGCGGGTTGTCACATTCTCCCCCCGTTAAATAAATTTCGTCCCGAAATTTAAGTTCTGCTTGTAGAAGCAGGGTTCTTAGGAAAAAGGTGGGGGTATTTCTCTTTCATCCGGTCCTCACGCTCCCAGGTGAACTCAGGACCATGTCTGGCATTCCAACGCACTTTGACGAGTTTGACACTGCTCCGGCGGGTCTTGTTAACTTTCCAATCTGCGACCTCGACAGGTTCTTCAACGAAGTGGAGCGTGTCGTCAATATGAATCTCGTCGATGGGAATGGCAACGTCAACTTGAGTTGGACTTTTCTTTAGGTTGGATACATGAAATGTATCGTGAACACCATTCAGTTCAGCAGGTAGGTCCAACCTGTATGCTACTAGTCCTATTCTTTCCAGAATTCTGAAAGGACCAATGTAGCGTGGATTTAACTTCCCACGCTTTCCGAAGCGTGCCACCCCCTTCCAGGGTGAAACTTTCAATAACACCATTTCTCCAACTTGAAAATCCACATGTTTTCGGTTTGGATCCGCATAGGCCTTTTGTCTGTGGCGAGCTGCTTCAATGCGTTTAAGAATTTGCGCAATCTTGTATGTCGTCTCTTGGACGATCTCGGGACCAGCAAGCTGCCTATCACCTGCGTCAGACCAACAGAGGGGTGATCGGCACTTGCGTCCGTAAAGGGCTTCAAATGGCGCGACACCAATACTGGTGTGGTAGCTGTTGTTGTATGAGAATTCAACCAAAGGTAAATGTTTATCCCAGCTACCGCCCAAATCCATAACACACGCTCTCAGCATGTCTTCCAAAGTCTGTATCGTTCGCTCGCTCTGGCCGTCAGTTTGCGGATGGAACGCAGTGCTCAGATTCAACTGTGAGCCAAAGGCTTCTTGGAAGGATTTGCCATATCCTTGACACAAACCTTCCGTCTCTATCAGAGATGATCGAGAGAGGTACTCCATGGCATGCGACAATCTCTCTCATGTAAATTTCCGCGAGTTTACTAGTGCTGTCTTTTTCTTTGATTGGCAGAAAGTGTGCGGATTTTGTTAGGCGGTCAACTATTACCCAAATCATATCATGGCCTCTTGGCGTTTTTGGCAATTTTGTAACAAAATCCATTGAGATTTGTTCCCATTTCCACTTGGGAATCTCAGGTTGTTGCAGCAGCCCTGAAGGCTTCTGGTATTCCGCCTTAACCTTAGCGCACGTTAAACATTTGCTCACATAGACAGCTACGTCGCCTTTCATCCTAGGCCACCAATAGTAATCTTTGAGATCCTGGTACATCTTATCCGCTCCAGGATGGATAGAGTACCGTGATTTGTGAGCTTCGTAAAAAATAACTTTCCTTAAATCTCCAAACAAAGGAACCCAAATACTCTTTTCAAAACATAACGTTCCTTCCTCGTTTGGTACCAGTAGCTTCTCCATCCCACGGAGATATTCTTCTTCACGGTTTCCTTCCTTAAGGGCTTCTTTTTGTGCAGCACGAATGCGCAAGGAAAGATCGGTTCGAATAATCATTTCTAGAGCCCTAACCCTTATGGGCTTGATCCTTTCCTTTCGACTTAGGGCATCGGCGACCACATTCGCCTTCCCTGGATGATACTTTATCTCGCAGTCGTAGTCGTTCAGCAACTCAACCCATCGTCTTTGCCTCATATTCAACTCCTTCTGGTTGAATATATGCTGTAGGCTCTTGTGATCTGTAAAGATTGTGCACTTCATACCATAAAGGTAGTGTCTCCAGATCTTTAGTGCAAATACCACTGCGCCAAGCTCTAAATCATGTGTGGTATAGTTCTTTTCGTGCACTTTCAGCTGACGCGATGCGTAAGCAATAACCTTCTGGCGTTGCATCAACACGCAACCCAATCCTTGGCGTGATGCGTCGCAGTATACCACAAAATCGTCAGTACCTTCCGGTAGTGCTAAGATTGGTGCATTGCCGAGCTTATCCTTCAGTATCTGGAATGCTTCTTCCTGTTTGATTCCCCAATCAAACGTCTTATCTTTCTGCGTGAGTAGCGTCAATGGTTGAGCGATCTTCGAAAAGTCCTCAATGAACCTACGATAGTAGCCAGCCAAACCCAAGAATTGCCGAATCTCGGTTGGCGTCTTTGGCGTTTCCCAATCCTTGATTGCCTCGATCTTTGTTGGGTCCACGTGGATTCCATCTCCATTTACCACGTGCCCAAGGAATTGTACCTCTCGTAGCCAAAATTCGCACTTAGAGAATTTGGCGTACAGTTGTTCCTTCTTTAGCAGCTCCAAAATGGTTCTAAGATGCTGCTCGTGTTCAGCCTTCGTTTTTGAATAAATTAAAATGTCGTCGATGAATACAATCACGAACTTATCCAAGTACGGTTTGCAAACTCTATTCATTAGATCCATGAATACTGCAGGTGCGTTTGTCAAACCAAATGGCATAACGAGGAACTCATAGTGTCCATAACGAGTTCTGAAGGCTGTCTTTGGGATACTTTCCTCTTGTATCCTTAAGTGATGGTATCCAGATCGAAGATCGATCTTAGAGTAAAAGCTTGAGCCTTGCAGTTGGTCAAACAGATCGTCGATTCTTGGCAGAGGATACCTATTCTTGATCGTCAGCTTGTTCAATTCTCTGTAGTCAATGCACATTCTAAAACTACCGTCCTTCTTCTTGACAAACAGGACCGGAGCTCCCCAAGGTGAGAAGCTTGGTCGGATAAAACCCTTGTCTAACAACTCTTGGAGCTGTGTCGACAGTTCCTGCATCTCAGACGGAGCAAGTCTATAAGGTGCCTTAGCCACAGGCGCGGCGCCTGGAACTAAGTCGATGTGAAACTCTACTTGTCTCTGAGGTGGCAGTCCGGGTAAGTCTTCCGGGAAGACTTCTGGATACTCCCTCACGACAGGGATGTCTTCGATTCTTGGCTCAGCAGCCTTCTTATCCACAATGTGTGCCAGAAAGGCAACACATCCTTTCTGCAAACACTTCCTTGCTTTCAAGCAGCTGATAATCCTCAACGGCGTCTCACGCTTTTCTCCATGAACAACAATGGTCTCACCATCATCGGTTGGGATACGAACAACCTTCTCGTGACATACTATCTCAGCCTTGTTTCCTGATAACCAATCCATTCCTACTACCACGTCGAAGCTTCCCAACTGAACTGGTAGCAGATCTAGAGCGAACTCACGTTCTCCCAGTTCAATCACACAACCTCTGATCACTTCATTGGCTTCTACTAACTTCCCATTGGCTAATTCGACCGAGTAGGGAATATCTAACTTATTAGCGGCTAACCCAAGCATATTCTTAAATTCTAACGACACGAAGCTATAATCGGCACCAGTATCAAATAAAACGGATGCATAGCGTTGATTGATAGGGAACGTACCAGTAACAACATTGGGGTCCTGGCGCGCTTCCCTAGCTTCGAGTTGGAACACTCTTCCACGGGCTTGGTTTAAATCTGGACAGTTCTTCTTAAAATGCCCAACATCACCGTAGTTAAAACATCCAAGTTTTCGACCACTTCCGGCGCCATCCCCAACTTGCTGGTTGTTTTGGTTCGCATTGTTGACGCCGTTCCCTCCGTTATTTCCTTGTGGGCGATTTCCAGTACCACCACGATTGTAGTTTCTGTTTCCATATCCTCCCTGGCCTCCCCGGCCAGCACTAGCCCAACAAGAATCTTTCGAGTGGCCCGGCTTTCCACATGCTTCACATACTTTCACATTACAATGGCCAGTATGGTGGCGTTGACAGGTATTATACTTGGGCTGGGTGCCCTGGTATCCTTTTCCTTTCTTCCCACTACCAGCTGATCCTCCTTTCTTAACCGCCACACTGGCGCCCTGCTTGAAGTTTGAGGATTTCCGTTTGCTACCTCCTGATGACTCGACGTGAGTCTCTTTCTTCTTATGCTCAGCATCATTAAACTTGTTCAGGCGAATCGCCTCCTCAGTGAGGGCTATGCTCAAATCAATCGCCTCAGTAATGGTTGCAGGCTTGGATGAGGTCACCATGCTTATGATTTGAGGAGCTAATCCCCAAATGAAGCGCTCGATTCGCTTGTATTCCGGTGTGACCATGTAAGGAACCACTTGAGATAAGTCATGGAACCTTTGAACGTATTCTGCTATCTTTGGACCGTCCATTTTCAAGTGCCAGAACTCGGTCTCCAATCGCTGGATTTCTGCGCGGGAACAGTACTTTTTGCGCATAAGTTCTTTTAGTTCGGTCCAGGTCAGCGCATAGGCAGCAGCTTCGCCTAGTGTCTGTACTTGCAGATTCCACCAAGAGAGGGCTCCATCCAAGAATAGCCCTGAGATATAGGTGACTTGCTGATCCAGCGCGCACTTGCTCATGCGAAGTACAGATTCGGTTTTCTCAGCCCAACGAACAAAGGCGACAGCACCTCCAGTGCCATCAAAGTTTACGGGCTTGCAGTCTAAGAACTGCTTGTAGGTGCATCCTGCACATACGTTATAACATACGTTTGGCATTAGCATCATTGCCAGAGATATCCAATTAGGTCACGGTATGTCTTAATGGCTTAGTATTACCGTGAGGTGGATTGTTATTGCCTTGGTTAATACTTCCGCTCGTTCCGGGCTGAGATGCTGCATACTGTGCTATGGCAGCAGCAATAATCTGCTGGAGTTCTGCCTCATTGGTAGGCATGTGTGACTCACGTCTTGGCGGCATCTTTCTAAAAGATGATTTACGTTGGTCAGGTCATAGTAAGACGTACGTATATAACGATAGTAATAGTATATAACATCTCATGTTATCAACCACATAACATCTCATGTTATAAACAGATCACCCATATTGATAGCTTCTGCAATGGTTGAGGGCTTTGAGGTAGTAACCATACCCCTGATCTGGGGTGCAAGTGTCCAAATGAATCGTTCAGTCCTTTTGAACTCCGGTTTGACTAAGTAGGGGGGCGACCCTAGATAAGTCGTGCGATCGCTGGACAAGTTCAGGAATTTCTGGTTCGTCCATTTTCAAATTCCTGAACTCCACCTCAAGCTTCTAAATTCCAGTCCTAAAACAACATTTCTTCTCAATCGTTTCCTTGAGCTCGTCCCAGCTCAGTGCATAAGCAGCGTCTGTGCCAAGGGTCTGAACCTGGAGGTTCCATTAAGAGAGTGTGCCATCTAGAAATATCCCCGAGATGTAGGTAACACTCTGTTGGGGCGAACAGTTACTCATTCTTAGAATGGAGTTGGTCTTTTCGGACCAACGAACAAATGCAACGGTGCCTCCTGTTTTATCAAAGTTCAAAGGCTTGCAGTTCAGGAACTGTTTATAGGTGCAGCCAGTTGGATGGTTATTTCCAGTAATGCCATCGTTGTACTTAGAGCGGAGGGCTTCATGTCGTGCATTTATCGGTGAGATGCGTTCTTGTAGCTCGGCTTCTGTCCTTGGCAACGTACTGGTGTTTGTGTCACGTCTGGGTGACATTCCCTTTTGTCGAAGTGGTGTGAAGCGGGTTAGACAACGTTTCGATTGTCTTTGGGGTATATATAGCAACATAAGCCATCATGTAATCACCCAATTTCACACGCAAATATACTCACTGTATGAGTGGGGAAGTAAATTTCTGAGCCTTCACATAGGCTTGCCAATTTGGCTTGTTGCTCGTAATAGAATGAACTCGAGGCTACATCGCCTTGGTCATTCGTGTTTAAGTTATTTCCTGCTGCATTGGTTATCATTAGCTTGACCCGCAGAGTCCACCAGGATTCCTGTGCACTACAAGTCGTTATTACGTGGGCCCCCGTAATAATAAATTGTCTTGCACAGTTACCCCAAATTTCCTCTCGTCCAAGCAGATGATCAATCAAGGAGTAATAGTAGGTGCATCGGCATGAACAGGGTCATGCTCCAATGCGGGGTCAGGAGCAACGCCTGGCTCAGGGGCCACGGCTAGCTCCGAATCAAAATTCCATCTCAAAATCAGCTGGATCAACAAACACAGGGGTCGACAGGGCTACAGGATCCCCCAAGGGCTGGTCTAAGTGCATGAACTCAATGTTATGGTCTGGATCAACACCAGGCGGAAAAACAGAATTGTCCTCATTATCGCGATCAAACTCAAATCTGTGTGCGGGATCCGGTGCAGCTGATGATGCCGTATCAGGGTCGGCGTCGTGTAAGTGGTGCTGCATTCCCTGTATGTGCGAAGATGCGGATGTCAGAGACTCAAATGAGTCTGGGATAGGGGAATGGACATGAGTTTCCCCTACAGGAGCGTTCGCATGCAGTAGTCTAATGCCAGCAGCAATAGGGCCTTGCCCTCAAGTGGGTCCTCCTCTTAATAGTTCGACATCGTCTTCAGAGACAATGTCGGGGGCATATCAACAACAAGATAAGCGGCAAGGGGCACAGGAGCAGGGATTACTGCGAGTGGCAAGTTCCCAACAAGATGGCCATCAGTAGGCTCTGCTACGACTTCAGGCAGCGCAAAAGGGCTGAAAGTCGTCATTGTCTGTGCCGGTAGTATCGGAAATGTACACCTCGTGCTTCGATGAAACTATGTCGTCTGATACTATGGCCATGGGATCCGTAGTGTCCATCTTTCTAGTACTTGATGAAAGCATGACGTTTGTAACGCAAACACATATACGTATAATAATCAATCATATAATCAGTTAATCACATAGTCACCAAGTAAGCATTCAAATCATTCTCCTAGTCCCACTAGCCTCCCAGCCTCTCAGACTGCTCTTCCTAGTCCCACTAGCCAATTCTCCTAGTCCCACTAGCCAATTCTCCTAGTCCCACTAGCCAATTCTCCTAGTCCCACTAGCCAACTCTCCTAGTCCCACTAGCCAACTTCCTCGATCTCTCAGACCGAGCCTCGGCCTCTCAGACCGAGCCTCAGCCTCTCAGACTAAGCCTATAATAATGAATAAAATGTGCTCAACATTTGTTTGTAAAAACGTTTTGGATCTGGACTTAAGTGGTATGCAGTAAAATGTTTTCGTGAGAGCCCTAGTGATCATAGTCTAGACTCGAGAAAGAATCCTAGTTCGCTATGATCAGAGCTCTGATACCAAGCTGTCACACCCTGGCTTTGCGGAAGCGTGGTTAATTTGGTGTGACTTCTTAATACCATAGCTTAATCATAACAAGCTATATGAGTTAAAAACATGCAAGATCATCCATTAAGTTTTGAAAACCAAATACAGTACCATTGTTTTAACGGGAACATACCCTAACAACCATAACCTTGTTCAACAGACATTACAAACTTGAAACATAACATAAACATGGTTTAAGGAGTGTGTCTTGTCCAGGAAAGAGACACATCCCCTAAACCCCGGATGACCTCGGAAACAAGTGCAGCGGAAAACATGCCATACCTTGCCAGATCTCGTTAATTTCCTGAAATACATGTAAGTTGAAAAATCAACAATAATGTTGAGCGAGTTCATGTGCAAGTGAGTAAGTAAAACACTTGTAAGTATAAAAGTTCCTGGTAGGTAGCAGTGTAAGGAAAAGAGATCACCAATGGTTTGCAAGGCCATTAGCATGTGTGAAATGCAAGTAGGAAGACTCAACCCTAGCCGATTTTTGCGTCGGGCAACCAAGTCACTCAAGGTCCGTTCTGTTGGGCCTAGAGTTGGGCTCGCTACACCCAGATAGATCTACCGCTTAAGTCCCTCGGTGTTCTGCCTACCCATTCACATGATCTAAGTAGTAAACCTCCTTACGTTAACATACCGTGTATAATAGTACTTGTAAACAAAGTAACATGTATTTCACCCCCGCAGTTAAGAAAACTGAAAACAGTTAGAGAAAAGGGGGACATGAACTCACAGTGAAGCGTCTCTACCAAGTATCTCCAAATCAGAAAGCTGTGCGACGACCTACAAGTGCTAATTCTATTAGACGGACGGCCGTGCCTTAGCTTTATAGTTTAAGTTTTTGGGAAATAGTTAGACAACTATTTCGTGTTTACATTTTGTATATACTTGGTAGTTAATTTCCTTCCCAAGGATGGGGGATACAATACATGTGCGTAAGTTACGTTTTAATAATCGAGTGGTAATATAATTACCGGTGTAACTTATATATTCATGTGAAAGCGTTTGTATTATTTTGGATTCGTTAACGTTTGTAAATATTATTTTTACTCTAAAAATAATATTTATGTATTTTCACAAAATAATCATAAACAGTGTTGTGACAATATATATCTATCACATTAAATTTTGTGAAAATCCCACCTCCGAATACTAGTAAATAAAGTCATGGCGAAATTTATATTTCGAAAATATGTCAAAAATAATTCTAACACTTGTTGTGTAAATAATTCTAAGTGTTAGGTTTTTAGAAAAATTTCGCCAGAGTTTCCTCTGTAACTGGAGGTGGCCACGCTTTCAAGCGTATCATTTTCTTTTAACAAATCAATCAATCCATGTTCTCAACATTATCAAACAACTTTTCAACATTTTAACTAGTCAAAGATAGACATAATCGCAAAAATATACGAATTTGTGGTTTGTCTAAAATACGTAGTAAATCTCTTTACTTTTAATGGATCTTTTGTGTAAATAATCCGATTTCGTAAAAACCTCGTTTTTAGAGAAAATCCATCTTTACAACTTCTAGTATCTTTTGACAAAACTAGTTCTTTGTCGGATCTTTTCATTTCACAGGTGTTTACACACTTGTGGTTTATAAAATATGCTTATTATTGTAAGATCCATCTTTTGTAATACGTGATTTCTTTGATGTGTGGTTCTTTGAAAATACCACTTGTAGATACGTAGATCCGCTAGTTTTAAACACCATTGTACAAGTTAAATCACTTTTACACAAACAAAATACTTTTACACAAGTTCATGTAAATAGGTAGTGGTGTCTTTCATCTAACCACTTTCACATTTAAACATACACTAGGTCATGTTCCATAAACATGACTTAGCCGGGTTAGATGACGATCCGAACTATTACTAGCACAAGACAACACTAAATAATTATAACAAAACAATTTTTATAAGTTTTACCCCAATATTCAACTATTAACCACCAAGCTCATTATTTTAGTAAACTTTAGTAGACTTTTTAATTTTTGTTCTTACATGTTCATGGTTTTCAACCGACAAGTTTCTTATTAACCATTTTAGAATAGATCAACAAGGCGTTTAGAGTCACTTACTACTAGCTCGGGGCTAGGGAAGAAACTAGTCGAAAAATAGGTGGTTAAAAGCAATGTGGTGAGGTCCTCGCGATTCCGTAAGCATCGGGTCTCCTCGAATGAATTCTAACACCTTGATATGCTAGTGGAATTGCAAGATTGAAATTTGTAAGTGTTGATGGGTGTGGGTGAGCTTACGGCCGAACACAAGGCAAGGGAAAGAAAGATGCAAAATTCTTGTTGGTGAGTTTGTAATGAATAAAGAAAAAGGTGGTCTAATTTATAAACCCCTTAGCTTAAATACCCAAAGGATCATATGTAGCCATGATATTGAACATAGTTTAATATAATATTCAAAAAAACTTGTGGTGTGTCTTACAAAAGAAACCGAGTTCGGTCAAGGGGTGGGGTAACCAATTTGATTCCAACTAACTATATAAGTTAGTTAGTTAATTAGATTATTAAATTAGAGTATTATGTGTGTAGTGGTTTATAACGGGTGTTAGGGTATTCGGGAACCCTAACTGGCTCAGAAAAAGAAAAACAATGTCAATGTCAATATTTTTGTGTTCCGGGTAGAGTCCGGTTGTACGGTTGGATATTAATCCGTTAAAGTGCTTAACACTCATTTAAAGTGTCGTTAATATTATTTCTAGTGACACAATAAATTCCCGACACTTTGGAAAGTGTCTAGTAATATTTTTTTTTCTCATATTTTGGCACTTTACTAGTCAGCTAGAAGCTGGATTATTTATTAAAGTGCTGTGTTTTGTACTTAAAGTACGTTTTAGGAACATCCGGTCATTGTAACTTATCCCTAGAGACGCAGTTCCACAACCCTTATAACCCTACACTCACTACCAGTGTAGTAAAATATCTCAGGCTCTTATAGGCCTTGGAGGCAGTGTTTGCCTGATGCTGGCTTTATCAGCATGTTCAGTAGGTTATCCGTGTATTGTGCTACTGTGCTCTTTGTGCATCATGTTTGTCACTAAGGTGCCGTATGTAAATAATGTAGTGACAGCAAGCAAGTATGATGCCAGTAAGTACATGTATCAGTATTCAAGTAGCAGTTCATCAGCTAGTACAAGCAAGCACAGTAATTAAGCAGTAATTAATCGTTAATTAAGTCGTACGGATACCTGGTTTAGTGCGGGTTGTCACATATAATTCACAATTAGCAAATGCGGGTAGCTTTTACTGGTTCTCCTATTCTGGAACAAAGGTTTATAATAACCTATTAGAATCCTAACGGTCTTTAGTTAAGCTTAAGCTTAGACCGATTAGTTTTAAGGAATGATACGGTTCGAACGCGTGATTAAGCGAAGACCGGAATAGAATGCGATTTAGACCCGACATGTTCGGAGACTTGTCTTATATGGGTAATCTAAACACATTCTGGATTTTAAGATAAAACCGATAAGGTTTGTCCCGTTTCGGCTAATTTATGTAAACTAGTTACATAAGCCGAACCGAACGCGCAAGAGGCGTAACGGGTATCCATAAGAGTCATATACAGGTTTCCTAAGTTAATATGCCTCAAATACGTTGTGACATCAGTAAGATATCTTTTATTATCCCCGAAACGAATTTAAACGCAAACTATGCCCCGTAGGGGTAGTTTGGTCATTTATAAGGTTATAAAAGAGTTCAAGTATTAACCTGAGTTACAGGTCTGATATAATCAGAAAAAATACTTAATTTGATAAGTTATAACAGTAGGGTATTGCATATATGTGAAACTTAGCAATTATAACCAAACTATGCACCGTAGGGGCATTTTGGTAATTTCACATAAGCCGAAAAGCTCAAAACTGAAGTCTGAGTTAAAAAACTTTTGCTTACTATTAAAATATTATAATTTACCTAAAATATCAGTAGGTATCAACCCGTGTATGTTTAAAATAGTTTTAGTACATACTATGCGTTAAAAACGCTTAAAAAGGCGATTAGAAGCCGTTTCCGGGTTCTATATAGAAAGCTGATATTTTTATTATTCCAGAAGGCTAAAAATAATTTATTTATCATATGAAATCAATAGCAAAAGGTTTGGGATTGAAAAGATATGTAAAACTCATTTTATAGCCCGAAAGGGCAAAACCGACAATTACCGAATCAAGCCTATGACTCTAAGTTATGCTCAGCCTAAAATTAATTAAAAATATTCAAAAATCCCAAAATAATATATTACATCAGTGGGTATAAAGTTTGATATCAAAAAGTAGGTTTAAATAGGCTATACGCTAATTATGTCGTTTAATCGCTAAAAAGCTTTCTAATTACGCTAATGAGCATAACTCTCAATCTACACCTCAAACTGATGTCAAATTTTGGGTGCAAATTTATAATTCAGTAACTAAGGTTTCTACACTTTTACATTTTCAAAAATCACATTTTATGGTGAAGAGGGCATAATGGTCAACATATGAGCAATTAACGGAATCATGCATATTAATTGGATAACTAATGAACCAAAGTGTATAATCACAGAGGGTTATACTAGCATGTAACCTAGTCCAATTAAAGCTCTAAGGCATTTCTAAAACATACCAAAACGGGTCAGAACTGAAGTTAAAGCTTTGCGACTTTCGGTTCCGAACCGGGCCTAAACAGAAAATTGTCGGGTTGAACACGTTTAGACATGTTCTTACATTAATTACCAAGTTATATTAATGATCAAACAGGTTGTATGGGTTCTACATTGCTAATTATGCATAAATTGGAAAATAAACATTCTGTTGACTTTTTAATAACAAGTTTGACCCGACATTTGACCTAGTTAGAGTGGGAATCAGAGGGTGCCCTTTTAAGGGTTTATTGCCCACATAATTACCAACTTATAACTACTTTCAATGATTAATCGCTAAGTCAACCGTTAATTACGACGGGTTGACTTTTAAGCTAAAACTAAGCAAAAACTTAACTAAGAAAGGTTAAGCATACTTACTGAAGTCCTATGCACGATTAGGAAAGACTTGGGTCTGCTCTTAAGCTCCAAGAAGCTCCAGAAATGCAGGAATGAGGTGTGAATAAATGGTTGCAACCTTGTGGCCTTTTGTAGTGTTCAAAACCTCATGGATTGTTGACACACAAGCCTAACAATGGCCATGGATCATTTCCAGATGTCCCTAGGGGCCTAGGGGTTGTTTAGGGGTCGTCCAAGATGTGGAAAATCGGATTAAAGTTGGTTAGAATGGAGTTGGAAGACAAGAACCCAAAAATTTCAGAGCAGAAGGCCCCTCGCGGCACGCGTAGACCCCCCCCCCCCCCAGGGTCCTCGCGTGGCGCGACGCCCCATCTGATCAAATCTGAATTTTTTGATTTTTATGTTTTGGTCCTTGGCTCTTGGAAACTTTGCTTCGACTTTATTTCTTGCACTTTGAACCCTCCGAATTGACTTATAAGGGCTTCAAGACATATACCCACTTTGTTAAGTCCTCGGTTAACTTTATTGTCTCCCAAAAAGTCATAAACTTCATCGTTGACGCTTTAACCCCTTGTATACGAATTTGATCATAACTTTCTCATACGATAACGAAACTTTATGAAATTTTTATCGTGCAATCTAGTGAGCATAATTAATCTTTACAAAGCTTCGGGTTTGCTAAAAGGTCACTCAGAGGTATAACTTAAATATGTTGACACATTCAACCCCTGTAGTTTGTAATCTCTCACTTTCTTTCATATTTAGCTTCGTATGATCCATGATTTATTCGTTTGATGGTATAAACATCATGTAGGGTTATTGTAAAGTATATTTATTCACTTTGACATTTAGAACACGTATATTCACATACTTTCCATGATTGTCAACTTTAATCCTTCTATAACATTCTTTCACACGTTCAAACCTATGACACGTGTCAACTCATTATAGGACTTGAATTTTCGAGGTGTTACAAATTACCTATTCCAAAAAGAAGGAGAACCATGTCATATGATTGTTCTTACAAAGAATTCTGGTCTTGCAAACCAATAGAATTCTCTAGCAATGAAGGAGCCATTGCAGCTCTACGTGTGATAACTGTTAAAAATTCAGGTATCCGTACAATTAATTAACCATGATTAGTGCTTAATGACTGTGCTGAATTACAATTAACTGCTTTCTGATTACTACATTATATTTACATGTGCATCACATATTGCATAATGTCATATCATTACTGCATGCAAACTTATTGACATAAATAATGCACGAAGCACAGTTAGCACAGTAAACGAATAAATCAGCAAAATGCTGACAGAACTCAGCACATAGACAAACAGTGTTTTGAGACCCAGTATGAGCTAGAAACTAAGTACTACACTAGTATAGTGTGTAGGAAAGTAAGGATCCCAAAACTGCCTTTCTAAGTCATAGTTTAAGTGCCGAAAAGTGCCTAAAACTCACCCAAAGTGCTGAATTCAGCAAAATTCAGCATAAATCAACATTTTAACAATCTAATTTCATGCAGAAATATGCTTAAATGGTCCTGAATGCTTTCCTAAGTGTCGGGAATCAAAAGTGTCACAAAAGGGTACATAAAGCACACTAAACTGCAAAGTTTAGCACCTTAACGAACCAGTATCTAACCGAACAACCGGACACTACCCGAAACATCAAATTTACACTAGAAGCATTGTTTTAACAATACCAAGCTAGTTATGGTCCCCGAACATCATAACACCTCCTAAAAATATCTAATAACTAAAACATGTAACTAACACTTGGATTTAAACTTGTAAGTAACTAATCTAGTTAAACCTATCCTACTACCCCCCACGCCACCTAGTAATCGGCTCATACAAGGGCCCCACACCAAGATTTGTTTTAATATAATATTGGATCATGTTTGTGCTTTCTAAGACATATTACATAAGAGTTTATTTGATTAAATGGTTTATAAGTAAACCTTAAGGTTTTGAGTTCATTCTTACACACACTTGAAACACACACTTCCTCTCTCTTCCTCTTGCTTGCTCTCGGCCGAACACAAGCCTACACACATCCACCATCATTCAATCTTCTTCATTCATTCTACATACTCACAAGGGTGTTAGAGATCATACAAAGAAGCTAGGAGCTTGTGGAAGTGGAAGGACCTCTCTTGTTTGCTTTTATCCATCTCATAACCTCTCTTGATCATCCCTAGCCTTGTGCCAGTGGCAAGAGTCTTGATCTTGCTACATTACTTCTATTTTAAGTGGTTAAAGAAGAATCATATTCAAAAACTTGAAGAACACTAAAGATCATAAGAATGAAACTTGAACATAAGCATGTTTAATGATGAAACTAAGTTGTTTATGTGATGATTTGCTTGGTGATTGTTGTTTGTCCATGTATATGACGTAGATCATCATATGATCTTGCTAGATCATGATTGAAAACATAATCTAGCAAGATGTGAGAATAGAAATTGTTGTAGGATGAGAAATCATCCACACATAAAGCATGAACTTGAAGGAACATAATGTTTTCTTGAAAAAACCATGATCAAAGTAAGTTGTTAATCATATAGATCTAAAATTTTCATGAAGGATTTCTAACAAAACCAAGTTAAAAATACGAGTTTCATTTAGTCTTGGTTCTTACATAAACAAATCTTATTTTTAGTGGTTGAACAAGTGTAGAAACACTTGTGTAACAAGAAGAATGCATAAAGAAATATTTTCAGAAAATATGACAAGAAGTTGTAAACATCTAACTTCTTTAAAAATGAAGTTTTTAAAGAACTAATCACACTTTAAAGGGTAACAAGGCTTACTAATAACACTAGTAAGATCCTACAAATTTTTACAAATATTCAAGTTCATGAAATGGTTGATTATTACTTATTTTTGGCAAATCGGTAAATGTAAGTTGTTTAGTGTTGATTGTGATGATTTTTACAAAAGAAAATGATATGCTTGAAAGCATGGAAACCTCCATTTTTAGGGGAAACTATGGCAAAATTTTCTAAAAATATAAACACTTAGAAAAATATTTATAAACATGCACATACAAACTTTGCCATAAATTTTGGTTACAAAAATACAAATATTGGAGGTTGGTTTTTATAAATAAATGACTAAATATGTATTTAGGAAATAGATATTTAGAAGACACCATGTCTGTGATTATTTGTATACTTTGTGTATTAGTTATATTATTTTAGGACATGAAATAATATAACACATCAAAATACCAAGGATTACAATCCAAAATATTACCAAAATTCCAAGAATATAAATATACAAGTTGTACACAAAATAATATTTTTGTGGAATAAGACTTATAAAATATTCCGGGAAAATTGATTCACAAAGTATATTTTGGTAAAATAATATTTTGGACACCAAGGAAGTAAAAACATGATTTTTACAATTACTACAAGATTATATCATATTTTTTACAGGGAAAAATATATTATTTTTGACAAGAAGGAAATATATTTTTCTTGAAATTTTTTTTAGAAGATATATTATTTTCTCACACAAACACGAAATACAATATTTTGAGGTGAAAAGTATATTTTCTCAAATAAATATGAAACATATTATTTTTGGAAGAAAATGAGTTTAAAGATATTTTCTAAGTTAAGACATGGAAATATATTAATTTTTGGAACTTATATGAAAATACAAATATTTTTTCCAAGTGAAAAATTATAAATAATTTTTCTAAGTAGTATTTCTTAAATATATATTTTGGAAATATATGTAGGATCGGATTGCGACCTAAACGAGTCGTTCGGAAGAGTTCTAGTCCGTTTCAGAGGCGGAAACTAAGAAACGAACATGTAAACAGCTTGTTTCACTCTTTAAATCTCTTGTATATTGATATTACAACCTTTACAATCGAAAGAGAAACCGGCAGCACTTCGGTACACTTGGTAGAAAACTGTTACAACTGACAAGACAAGAACCCTATTTATAGAAAAGATGATTTCGCTTCAAGACTCAAGTGAAATCTTCTACTTTCTAATTCAAGCGAAATCTTACAATTTACAATCTTTGTCTTGAAGCGAAACCGACAAAGTATATAATCTGATTTCATGCATTTTGTCCTTTTGTGATGATGCAGTGATGATGTCAGCATAATGATGTAAGCATGATGCCACTAGTGTGATGTCATCATCAAGCATGATGATGTCACACTCGTTTAGAACCGCACCGAACCCGAGACTCGATACAAGACGAAGACGACAGATGTGTGCACCAACAGACTCCCCCTCAGATGTTGACGAGTCTTAAGTGTCGAGTCTTCAAAATCTTCAGTCTTTATCAGTCTTTGATCTTCCTTCAGGATCTCTACCTGGCTCTATTCTATCTCCAATTCTCTCTTTCTCTAACAGACTCCCCCTCAAAACATGCTGGGATCGTAGTCTGGCTTTTACAGAATTTCAGAATCCTCAGGTATCGGAACCTGGCACTCTATCTGCTATCCTGCACATCCTCTACCCAAAAATAAGATTCACAAGAATAAAATAAAATATTTAACAATTTGTCAAATATCAAACACCAACACTGAGCCTTCTCCAATCAATATACCAACAAACATTAACAATGATCATTTAACGAATTTTTATCTCTGAAAAACTTTTCAATCAAACTTTCCCAAACCTGTTCGTCATGTTTAGCACTTGGAAGTTTGAAATTCAGCTCTTCAACATCAGTTGTCTAAAATCTTTTTGATTTTTTTCAAAATTTATGCTAAAACACACCGAAAATCTTTTTGGATTTTTATATAAGAAATGAAATGCAGTAAAGAACTATTTACAAACAATATTTTTGTGAGTTTGTGTAAGAGGATCATATCAGTTTATGAGACAAATCACCAACACCGTTAAGCTTTAATTCATTTTAAGTTCTAAACGATTCACCTAGATTGTCAGTATACTTGTCCACTTAAATTTTCACACAAAGTTCAACTGCTTCGAGATACGAATTAGAGTTTTAGGACTTAAACATCTACATGTGTCCCACCTCAGTATATACTCCCGTATCCAGACCCCAGTATTCAGTCTTACAGGTGAGTATACCATAGATGATATCTGTAAAGGGAATAAATTATGCAACCGTGATAGCTCAGGTCAGAACTTCCGTTCAGCAGAGAGCCTAGTTGACTTTTAGGTGTGTCCCCTTTAGAGGATCTTTTGAATTACAACAGCCATGATTAGCATTTTTCAATGTTTCATCATTTTTTAGCTGAGGGTAGTGCTGTATTTCAAGCAAGCAGAAAGTATTCTCCGGGGACTAGGCCATTGCTTCCGCAAAATCAGAAGTCCCGGGATAATACCCCAGATATCGCTGAGTATAAAGACCTAGTATCTCAGAATATGGGACCCTTCAAACAAGATTTCAGGGGTTACCTATATATCCTGGAGGTGTTCCCCACGTAGACGCAAGTAAATTTTATGTTTATATCTCGTCACAATCTACTAAATGTGCAAAAACCTACTCACACATCCACAGTGAGATTGTTTATCACATTTATTCCTTCCATTTCTTTAGCATGTTGTGATAGTCCACTGATGTACTATCATTTCCTCTTTTGACAACAAAACTCATTTTTATTTTATCATGTTTTTTACTTTTTCAAATTTTCAAATGTTTTTGGATTTTCTGAAAATTTCTACTCCCCCTAAAATGCAAACACATTTTAGGAAATTTGAAAACAAACTATACAATAAAGTGACAACTGATATCGAATCACCTCAATTCGCCATCCACTAGGCATAAACAATCAGAACTCCCCCTTACACAAAACTATTTTCTCATTATGATTTCAAAACACTTAAGTTTGTTTTAACCAAAATGATTTTTCCGGAAAATAAGTTTGATTTTACCAATTGTAGGTTAGGGGTGTAGCTCATCACATTGTTCTTCAAAATACAACTTGTAGAAAATCAGATACAATTTAATGTCCCTGATTTACCACTTGTAAGTCGAAATCACTTTCGTGAATTTCTCAAGAAATGTGCCGATTCCTGCTCCACTTTTACCCACCTGGGAGCTCCGGCAATTCACAATCTGTAAAATTTAACAAACTTTAAGATTCAATCACACAATCAATCACTAAGAAAGATGCCGATTCCTGATCCGCAATTACAAACTTGGGATCTCCGGCAATTCCGGTTTTTACTCAAACATAACGTCCACCCAAGCCTCACCAGCCTTGGGTGACTTTGGTGGCAAACATCTGTCCCACCAACATTTTGATTTATAAAATTCTTGAGCACCTTTTACCTTCCTATCAACCATCTTACCGAAAATATGTTTGACTTTCCCGTTGAAAGCCTTCTCAACATCAAATTCTCCCTTATCAGCGAAGAATTGATTTGAGATCTCTACCTTTCCCACTTTCGACTTCCAATTTTCCTTTGACAATGAAGGAAAATTTTCATCGTTCACCTCAGGAACGGAATTAACAATCTTTTTCTCAACAAATGACTCATCTGATTTTATGGAATCAGATTCATTGTCAGAACTTCTTTCAGATTTTACAATCCATTTTTGTTTGGTTAAATCACCTCTTCTTTTGTAAAATCGTTTTGAACTCTCACCTTTTTCAGAAATAGAATTATCAAACACTTTCGATTTTTCAGTTGATTGTTTCTTCTCAAAGACAAGTTTTTCTTTCAGTTTTGAGTTAGAAGTAACTCCCTGTTCTTTGTAGTTGGTCTTGGGGCAATTCCAAGCTATGTGTCCAACTTCCTGGCATTTAAAACAAGTTCTTCGATCAACTCTTTGAGCAAACTTTCTCACATTCTTCTTCACTTTAGCAAGAAACTCTTGATTGGATTGTTTCCAGAATGGTTTCTTCTGCTCATCTTCACAACTTCCACCTGCAACAAATTTTGTATTTGGTTTATAAGTTTTCTGATTTTGATAATTTTCAGGAGGAATAAATCCTAAACCTTTCTTTTTGAGATTACCGTTATAGTTTGGTTTCTTTCGATAACCATAACCAGAACTATAACCCTTTTTCTTGTTCAATCTCTGTTGAACTCTTGAAGTGTATTCTTTAGGTTTTTCATCAAGATTTAAATCTTTTATATCAGAAAGATTAATTTCTGTTAATTTGAAAACCTGTTTGATCATTTCAGTTTTTACACTTCTGATTGGAAATTCCTCATCAGAATATAATTTGTCTGAATCATTCAAAGTATAAGCCACTTTGATTGATCCGTCATTCAAATTAGATTTTGATAACAGGAATTCTCTATTGTAAACCCTATTAACCGGTGAACTCGGACTCTTTTCTGACGAACTCTGACTTTCAGACTTAGACTCCGGTTTTAACTCCTCATCTGTATCCAACACCTGATCGACAACTTTCTTTAATAACTCAGACTCATGATCAGTGTCAGACGCTGTGAATGTAACATCAATATTGTCTGGTAATTCATCAATGATTTCAGACTTTAACTTGATGTTGACTGCCTTTTTTAGACGCTCTTCATTTGGATTCCTGGGAGAATAAGTTTCATGGATCGGGGGCGGACATCTGTTATACTTGACACTTGGTTTCTTACCAGTATCAGTATCTTCAGTCTTTTTGCCCATGAACGCTTCCAGACCTGCAACAGTAGGATAAACACGATCAATCAAATAATCACATGTAGTGTAACTCAACAGTAATCGTTTAATCCTTTCACTCTCAATCTTCTCAAGTTCCACTTCTTTCTTCAGATTAGCACAATCTTCGATGTACTCATTGATGACTTTCTGCTTTGTCATTAATGTTGCACTCATTTTATCCATTGCTTTTTCAATTTCTGTATTCGTCTTTTTCAGACGATCAACTGTGTTGTTGAGCACATTATATGACTCCTTTACATACTTCACATCGGACAATAAATCTTCTTTAATCTTTTCCAACTCAGCAATCTTCTTATCTTTCTCTTCACAAGCTTTGCAAGATTCTGAACACTTCAAACATGGTTTTTCTACTTCAACCACTTTTTCAATTAGCTTTTCAACCTCAACAATCTTCTCTACTTCGACCAATTTTTCAACTTCGACTATTTTCTCTACCACTTTCTCCACTTCAACAATTTTTTCTATTGCATTTTCAGTCATTGCTTCAACTTTTGTTTCTCCAACTTCTGTCTTTGCCTTTTCATTAGCAAGTAACTTTGCTGCTTCCAGTTCCCTCTTTAAGCGGGCAATCTTCTTCTGATTCAGCATCTCAACTTTATCTGCATAGAAAAAATTAAAACTATCAGGCTCAATGCTTTTTCTACATTTGTTAAGATATTCTTCCTCATCATCGGTATCTACATCGCTTCCAAGATCTGGAAAAATTGGGATTCTTTTCTGATTAACCTCATCTTCACCTAGAATTCGAGCAACAAAGCCTGATTCTGATGGAATGTATTTATCCCAACTAAATCCCTCGGCAACTTTTTCGTCATCTTGATTGATAAGTAAAGCTGTCTTCTTTCCATCATCAGTAGCATGAGCATGTACAATTTGAGGTTGTTGAGTAGTCTGATGGAAGATTGATTTCTGATAATAATTGTTTCTATCTTGATTCCCGGTAGTTTCTTTACTTTTGCACTCTCGTTTAAAATGACCTTTTCCTTTACAACGGAAACAGGTAACCTTTGATTTATCAAATCCCAATGGAGAGGTAGCCATTCCTCGAAATTCATCCCTACCAGTAATCTCTTGAAACTTCTCAGCTCTCCTCCAAGCACTTGCTAAGCACCATTTGATATCCATCACTTCAAGTTCTTCAGCATCAATTTGGTCGTAATCTTCTTTGGTAAGCATCGGATTCCCAATCTTCCCACCGATCAAACTTTTGTAAGATTCTAACATAGTAACCAGTGATGCCATGTGTTGCTTGGCAACTTCCGGAGACAGATTCTGACCATTTTGAATGTTTAAAGTAACATTGCACTGAAGATTTGTTGAGTTTTGTTGTTGAGGACTTGATGTTGTAAAGTTTGGATCAAAACTTGAGAATGATGAAGATCCACCACTTTGAGTAACATTACTCTTTGTTCCGGATGAACCATCTGCACTGAAACCAGTTTGAATCTTTGGGCTAGGGCTGGGGGTAGTCTCAAACTTGTTCCCTCGGTAATACAAACTGACATCTTGTTTGGCATTTGGATTTGTCATGATAGCTGTTTTCTGAATATCTAACTCATGCTCTTCAATCCTCTGAATAAACTGAGCCAAATTCATATTTTCAGACTTTCTTGTATGTTTTAAGATCAGCAAATACGTTCCCCATTTCTGTTGTGGTAATGCTTCAGCAAGTTTATCAACCCACTCATCATCCTCTTTATCAATGTTAAATCTTTTCATTTCCAAGACTAGATGACAATATCTATCAATGGTATGCTTTGTAGTTTCATGATCGAAGGCTGAAAACATATCAAATGATTTTTTCAGTAAAGCCTTTCTGTTCTTGATCATATCTGCGCTTCCTTGGAATTTCTGAATCAATGCTTCCCAGATTGATTTAGCTGTACCATTATGTTGGAGCAAAACAAATATATCTTCTTTTATTGCTTGCTGAAGAATACTGATCATCATTTTCTCACTTGTGAATTTTAATTTGTCAATCTCTGAGTAGTCCTCAAATGCTTTTTCCATCCCACGGTCATTCTTTGGTTTCTCATAGTCTTTCAACAATGAACACCATGCATCAAACTTGTAAGCTTGTACCCAGTTCTCAAATCGATTTTGCCATCCTTTAAATTCTTCAATGTACATAAGCTTTGGTGGTTTTTGATGCGTTCCCGTTTCATTTTCACTATATAAATTTTCAGCAGCAGTAACCGGAGCGACTGGTGTGGCAAACGCGTTGTAGAAATCCTCTTCCATGTCTTCGGCAAATACCTCGGAAAACACCTTGCAAGTACTTTCAAGCGAAATCCCCGAGTAATACAGTTCTGAAGCGAAATCAACTATTCTGTCTTGAAGCGAAAACAGATGTTAAGTCTTGAAGCGAAATCAACTTTTTGTTGAAGCGAAATCTGATATCAGGTTCTATTTCAAGCGAAATTAACTATTTCGCTTCAAACACTCAATGTTTTCAAGCGAAACTCTGCTGAATGTTACGAACTCTTTCAAGCGAAATCAAGTTTTTGTCATTTTTACTTTGAATTTCGGTCTCAAACTTTCAAGGCTTTGTTAGACTACTGTTTTATACAATTGGTGAAAAACTCAGACCAATTTGACCGTTAAATCTCGTCCAGATTAAAAAAGAAGGTGTAGAAATCAGAAAATAGATGATATCAAGCTAAACTCTTCTTCCTGTGCTCTGATACCAATTGTAGGATCGGATTGCGACCTAAACGAGTCGTTCGGAAGAGTTCTAGTCCGTTTCAGAGGCGGAAACTAAGAAACGAACATGTAAACAGCTTGTTTCACTCTTTAAATCTCTTGTATATTGATATTACAACCTTTACAATCGAAAGAGAAACCGGCAGCACTTCGGTACACTTGGTAGAAAACTGTTACAACTGACAAGACAAGAACCCTATTTATAGAAAAGATGATTTCGCTTCAAGACTCAAGCGAAATCTTCTACTTTCTAATTCAAGCGAAATCTTACAATTTACAATCTTTGTCTTGAAGCGAAACCGACAAAGTATATAATCTGATTTCATGCATTTTGTCCTTTTGTGATGATGCAGTGATGATGTCAGCATAATGATGTAAGCATGATGCCACTAGTGTGATGTCATCATCAAGCATGATGATGTCACACTCGTTTAGAACCGCACCGAACCCGAGACTCGATACAAGACGAAGACGACAGATGTGTGCACCAACAATATATATGGATTTTTACTAATTAATATGAAATTAAGTATATGAATACTTAATAAAGACAATAAAAATACGTATTCTCACACGTATAAATACACACCGGAATACGACCCTAATACATGGCAAAAATATACAAATACAAGAATACGAATACAAATACACCCATCCTTGGGAAGGAAATACAAGTATAAATACTTGGGAAGTATTAAGTTAAAATATAATGTTTTAACGATTATTCCAAAATTTAATAAATATAATTTAAGTTAAAATATTAATTATTTTGACAAATAATTATATAACTTGGGATAATATTGAATATACGAAGAAACGTAACTCAAAGACATTAATACTAAATCAAGGCACGGTCCGTTCGTCTTATAGACATTAGTACGTTGTAGGTAGTCGTGTTTACCCGAAGAAGCTTGAGTTACGGTGACTGAAGACGCAAGACTGTGAGTTCATGTCCCCCTTTTCTTTTGACTGTTTTCGTTTTGTAACTTCGGGGGTGAAGTACAAGTTACAAATGATTACGATTACAAATGATTTACAAATGAAATGAACTGTTAGATCATGTGAAAGGGTAGGCGTTATCTTGAGACCATTAATCCTTTAGAAGGACCGAGGGGCATGAGTGATAGATCTATTTGGGTGTTGTGAGCCCCACCCATGAGTCCGCGAGTTGGCTCATGTGGTGACTATGTCGTTCCAGCCGGGAGGCCCGGTACAAAATACGCAAAGGATTGAGCCTTCCTACACCGTTGCACACATGTTAATGGCCTTGCAAACCATTAATTGATCTGTTCATTTTCACATACGAACCCATATATTTTCAATAATTACAAAGGTTATTCATACTCACAAACAAACACATGAACTTGCTCAACTTTTGTTGACATTTTAAAACTACATGTATTTCAGGGAATTAAAGTGGATCTGGCAAGCGTTTGAATGTTTCGAGTTATGTCAAGAATAAAAGATGTCATCCTTGGTCTTAAGGTTTGGTTGGTGGGTCTTATCCAAGATGAGACACATCTTCCAAACCCTGGTTTTATCTAGAGTCTTTTGATGAGTCTTTATGGAACTCTAAACAATTCGTATGGTTTGTAATTTGAATTTGAAGCCTATGTTTCAAACAATGTTGTTATGTTTTAAACTTAATTAATGGATGAACATCTATGGGTTTATCATTTAGTTGTTGTTATGATTTAATGCAATGGTATTAAGCAAGTCACACCACATAATCACGCTTCCGCAAAAGTCAGGGTGTGATAGTTTGGTATCAGAGCTTCGATTGTAGCGAACTAGGATTCCTTCTCGAGTCTAGACTACAATCATTAGGGCTCTCACGAAAATATTTTTACAACATGTTTTCATTGCATACACGAAACGCCCAGATCCAGGAAAACAAACATTTTTACAAACAAAAGACAAGAAACACATTCCAAGGTTTATGTTTATGGTTCAGTCTGAGAGACTGGGTGGTTCAGTCTGAGAGACTGGGTGGTTCAGTCTGAGAGACTGGTTGGTATTCTGGGAGACTGGTTAGTTTAGTCTGGGAGACTAGTTGGTTTAGTCTGGGAGACTAGGTGGTCTAGTCTGGGAGACTAGGAAGGATAGGAAGGATTGTAAGGATACATGATTACACTGATTTGACTCAATGCTAAAGGATCGATGTTAATATATGTGCATATGTTGTGATTGTTTTGTTAAAGACACTATGTCTTCATCTAAGAGCGGATTATCTGATACTGTTGACCCCATGGCTATTGTTTCTGACGATGAGATCGTCCCAGAGCCAGAGATCTTTACCTCTAATACTGAGAGTGACCCGGAGATGATGTCAGATGACGACGACGATTTTCAGCCATTTGCGCTGCCCGACTTTGGCGATGATTTACCGCTTGCTGATGGTATCCCCGACGAGGATCCCTTTCTTATTCCTATTCCTGTCCAGGGCCATCTTATCCTCGGAAATCCCGATGTTGAGCATGTCGTGGCACCGATCCTCGCCCCTTTGCCTCTTGCGGCCTTTCCTTTCGAGGATTTGCCTTTTGATGACTTGTTTGATGATGATGTCGGTCTTTTTGTTGATGGTCCCCCTTATGATGCCCAGGGTGATGGAGTTTTAGCTGAGGATGTCCTTGATGTTCCACTCATTGAGTTTCCTATTATTGAGATTTCCTCTGATTCCAGTTTGCACTCTGTTCCAGATTCTTTTGAGTCTGTGTCATCTTCTGCCTTACAGGTAGTTGGTCTACGATGTTACACCACTATACTGATGACGATACAGCCATGTCAGCTGCACCGATTCCTCCACATGACATTGAGACTGGACTTGAGCTTGATTTTATTCCTGTCGATCAGCCTGTTGATGCACCTGCTGATCCGGAGCCGATACCTGCTCCTGAGCCTTTGCCTGATCTTGATCCTATCCTATTTGGCATACCTGACATTGCACCACTCATACCAGATCAAGTTCCTGCACCCGCTGACCCTCCTGTTATTGAGCCGGTTACTCCTCCATTAGCACATGCACCTGTTGATGTTGCTCCTTTTCATCCGGTTGAGTCAGATGTACACTGTGTCGACCTGCCTATTGTTTTCTTGCAGGATATACCCGTACCCCGTCCAGGGGAAGGCACTTCTAGCTAGCAGCCTAGCCACGATCCTCATGTTACAGCGGCGTTTCCCCACATACCTCAGTCTGCACCTTCTGCTCATTTTACTTCTTCACCACTGGACGAGCTACTCATATGGTTCCCACGTATACCATGCCGATTTCTGATCCCTACCATCCCTTGCACTTTACTGGTTACACACGGGATGAGTTACTCCTGTCATTGCAGCTTCAGTATGAGATCATGAGTAGTAGAGTTTTGGAGCTTGAGAGGACTCCACGTCCCCCACCTTGTTCATGCCCGTCACCATTTGCGACTCCACCTGCTCCTCTTTTACCTTATCCATATTTTTATGTTCGATTTCTCACCGTTGAGCAGCAGATCAGTTATCTGTTGCGTCATGTTTATGATCTTGAGGAGGAGCTTGCGCATGTGCACAGCTTGCTTTTCGTTCCTCCACCTCCTCCTCCACCACCATCAGCATAGCCGGTTTTTGGTTTTATGTAGGTAGCATGACTTTTTATAAGAGCACTGCTATTGAGCTGAGCTTGTGAAGCCTTTTGGATACCACCTTTTGATTGTATGACTATTGTAGACTGATAGACATTTTGGGTAAGGGTAGTGTGACCATGTGTTCCCTTTTGATATGATACATTTGTAGAACATGTAACTATATTTGTGGTCGATGATTAATGAAAGCTCAATCGTAATGTTCTAATTATATACACTGTTGAATTACATATTTGTGATATGAATGTGATGTTATATGCTTACTTATTTGAATAAATGCTATTACATATACGTACTATATACTTATCATACTATTTAAGATCTGACCGATACAATCTTCTTTATAGAATGCCTCCACGAAGAAACACTCAGTTGCCCACAACAGAGGCAAAACTGCATGAACGGATTTCACAAGCAATCGCACAACATGAGGCCCTAGGCTCTAAACACAGCGGAGGTACCTCAGGAAATAACCCACCTCACGGTAATGTTTAAGTCATTTAAGACACATTACATTACGTTTGGACATTCCATGTGTGTTTGCTAATGCTTTCTGTGAATGGTATTGCTTGTACAGGCTGTACTTACAAGCAGTTCCTTGACTGCAACCCTCTGAACTTTGACGACACTGGAGGTGCTGTAGCTTTCGTAAGATGGGCTGAGAAAACAGATTATGTGCTGCGAATGAGCAAGTGTGCGCCAGAGCACCAAGTCACTTACATTTCGGGATTATTCCTAGACGAATCTCTATCGTGGTGGAACCTACAAGTTCAAACCCTAGGTGAGGCTGCAGCGTATGGTTTGACTTGGGATGAGATGAAAGAACTGATGCGCAAGAAGTACTATTCAAGGGATGAGATTCAGAAGTTGGAAACCGAGTTTTGGAATATTAAGATGGATGGACCTAAGATTGTTGAATACGTGCAAATATTTCATGACCTATCTCGCGTTGTTCCCTACATGGTGGAACCAGAATTCAAAAGGATTGAACGTTTCATTTGGGGACTGGCACCCCAAATTATGATCATGGTGACTACTTCCAAGCCTCCAACAATCACGGAAGCCATTGACTTTAGCGTGGCATTGACTGAAGAAGCAATTAGGTTGAACAAGTTCTCGATCTATGACAACAAGAAGAAAGAGACTCATGTCGAGTCATCAGGAGAGAACAAGAGGAAGTTCTCCAACTTCAAGAAGAGTACTTAAGGAAACAACAGTGGTACTAACAAGAAAAGAGATGCTAACCCACCAGCCATGGTTAGGACTGGTGCTGCGAGTTCTGAGAAAAAAGGGAAAGGTTACATGGGCACCCTGCCCAAGTGTGATATTTGTCAGCATCATCACACTGGGCGATGTAGGTATGGGAAATGTGAGAACTATGGCAAGGTAGGGCATGCCAGGGAGGCGTGCTGGTATGGTGCTGGACGAAGAAATGGAGGATCTGGTGGAAATGGTAATGGAAACTGTGGTGGAAACGGTAATGGGAATCAGACTGGGAACCGCAATCAAGGAGGAAATGGACATTTCGCTGGAAATGGAAATCGTGGTGGTTCTAGAAATCAAGCTGGAAATGGAAATCGCGGAGCAACTAACAACATGGGTTGAAATGGAAATGGAAACGGAAATGTTTGAGGCCAAGGTTTTGGATGTGGAGACGCTGGGCATTTCAAGCGAGATTGCCCAAAAAAACAACCAAGCCCAAGGAAGAGTCTTCAACATTGGAGCTAGGGAAGCTCGTCAAGATCCGAATGTAGTCACTGGTACGTTCCTTATCAACCAACATTTTGCATCTGTGTTATTTGATACCGGTGCCGATTATAGCTTCGTATCCCTAGAATTTAAGAATATACTTGGGTTAGTTGCCGACAAGTTAGATAGCCCGTATTCGATAGAACTAGCTAATGGAAAGCTAGTAGAAGCAAATGAAGTGATTAGAGGTTGTGTGATAGAACTTGGAGAGCATGAGTTTACGCTCGATCTTCTACCAGTTGAGTTGGGAAGCTTTGACGTGATAGTTGGAATGGATTGGTTATCAAGTAACCGAGCAGAGATCGTATGTCATGAGAAGATAATCCGTATCCTGTTGGCGAATGACGAGACGGTTGTAGTGCACGGAGAAAAGCATGATAAACCACTAAGGATTATCAGTTGCTTGAAGGCACGAAAGTTTATGCGCAAAGGATGTGTTGCCTTCTTGGCTCACGTTATTGATAAGGAAGCCGACGAACCGAAGTTGGAAGATATCCCTGTGGTAAGGGAGTATCCTGAAGTCTTTCCTGAAGACTTGCCAGGATTGCCGCCACAACGACAAGTCGAATTCCATATTGACTTGGTTCCAGGCGCCGCGCCAATAGCCAGGGCACCCTATCGACTTGCACCTTCAGAAATACAAGAGTTGTCGACGCAGCTTCAGGAGGTGTTAGACAAGGGATTCATTAGACCAAGCTTCTCTCCTTGGGGAGCTCCAGTTTTGTTCATCAAGAAGAAGGACGGTAGTTTCCGTATGTGCATTGACTACCGAGAGCTAAACAAGTTAACCATCAAGAATCAGTATCCTTTGCCGAGGATTGATGACCTCTTCGATCAACTACAAGGTTCGAGTTACTACTCCAAGATTGATCTTCGATCAGGTTATCACCAGCTGCAGATTCAAGAAGAGAGTATTCCGAAGACTGCCTTCAGAACTCGTTATGGACACTACGAGTTTCTAGTGATGCCATTTGGTTTGACAAATGCGCCAACAGTATTTATGGATTTGATGAACCGAGTTTGCAAGCCATATCTCGATAAATTCGTGATTGTATTTATGGTTGATATTCTGATCTACTCACAGACAAAGGAAGAGCATGAGCAACACCTCAAAGCCATCTTAGAACTGCTCAATAAGGAGAAACTGTATGCTAAGTTCTTGAAGTGTGAGTTCTGGTTGCGTGAGGTACAGTTCCTTGGCCACGTGCTAAACAAAGATGGAATCCATGTGGATCCCACCAAGATCGAGGCGATAAAGAATTGGGAAACTCCTAAGACGCCAACCAAGATCCGACAGTTCTTGGGTTTGGCAGGGTATTATCGCAGATTCATTGAGGATTTTTCTAAAATCACTCAACCGTTGACCTCCCTTACTCAAAAGGATAAGAAGTATGAATGGAGAGATAAATAAGAGGAAGCTTTTCAGCTGCTAAAGAACAAGCTTTGCGATGCACCTATTTTATCCCTACCCGAAGGCACCGATGACTTTGTGGTATACTATGACGCTTCGCGTCAGGGATTGGGCTGTGTGCTGATGCAGCGACAGAAGGTTATCGCTTATGCTTCGTGCCAATTAAAGATTCATGGGAAGAATTACACCACGCATGATTTGGAACTAGGCGCAGTGGTGTTTGCATTGAAGATTTGGCGATGTTGTTTGTATGGCACCCGATGCACAATCTTTACCGATCACAAGAGCCTTCAGCACATATTCGATCAGAAGGAGCTTAACATGCGACAACGACGTTGGGTAGAACTGTTAAATGATTATGATTGCGAAATCAAATATCATCCAAGAAACGCGAATGTGGTGGCAGACGCCTTAAGTCGAAAAGAGAGGATTAAGCCCATAAGGGTTAGGGCTTTGGAAATGATTATTCAGACAGACCTCTCGTTGCATGTCCGTGCTGCACAGAGAGAAGCTCTTAAGAAAGAGAACTTAAAGGCTGAATATCTCCATGGGATGGAGAAAAAGCTTGTACCCAACGAGGAAGGAACCTTGTGTTTTATGAAACGAATTTGGGTTCCCCTCTTTGGTGGTCTTAGAGATGTGAGTTTTGAAGAAGCTTGTAAATCGAGGTACTCGATCCACCCAGGATCGGACAAGATGTACCAAGATTTGAAGGATTTTTATTGGTGGCCGAGACTTAAGTGCGATGTGGCTACCTATGTTGGAAAGTGCTTGACTTGTGCCAAAGTGAAGGCCGAGTATCAGAAGCCTTCAGGTCTTCTGCAGCAACCTGAGATACCCATGTGGAAATGGGAGAAGATTTC
The DNA here is from genome assembly GCA_030545235.1 of Helianthus tuberosus. Taxonomy (NCBI): domain Eukaryota; kingdom Viridiplantae; phylum Streptophyta; class Magnoliopsida; order Asterales; family Asteraceae; genus Helianthus; species Helianthus tuberosus. The sequence continues at coordinate 26,533,046 of CM060448.1, forward strand.
AATCGACTTCATAATCAAGTTGCCCAAGACACCCAGAGGTCATGATACGATTTGGGTAATCGTAGACCGCCTGACAATATATGCACACTTTTTGCCAATCAGAGAGAAGGATAACACAGGTAAGCTAGCTGAGCTGTACCTAAAAGAGATAGTAGCACGTCATGGAGTACCTATCTCGATTATATCTGATAGAGACGGAAGATTTGTGTCAAGGATTTGGCAATCTTTCCAAGAAGAGTTTGGTTCTCAGTTGAATCTGAGTACTTCTTTTCATCCACAGACGGATGGTCAAAGTGAGAGAACGATCCAGACGCTTGAAGATATGTTACGAGCTTGTGTAATGGACTTGGGTGGCAGTTGGGACACTCACCTACCTTTAGTTGAGTTCTCATATAACAACAGCTACCATACAAGCATTCAAGTTGTACCGTTTGAAGCCCTCTACGGACGAAAGTGCCGATCACTGCTGTGCTGGGCAGATGCAGGCGATAGATAGCTGGTTGGTCCCGAATTGGTCCAAGAGACAACAGATAAGATCATACAGATCCGAGAGCGAATCAAGGCGGCTCGTGATCGACAAAAGAGCTATGCGGACCAAAGAAGGAAACCTTTGGAATTTGAAGTGGGAGATATGGTTTTGTTAAAGGTCTCACCTTGGAAAGGTGTGGCACGCTTTGGGAAGCGTGGTAAGTTGAACCCACGATTTATTGGACCGTTCAGAATCCTGGAAAGGATTGGTGCTGTAGCGTACAAGTTGGAGCTACTGGCAGAACTTAATGGTGTTCATGATACATTCCATGTATCTAATTTAAAGAAAAGTCCAACACAAGAAACAGTGGTTATACCTGCTGACGAATTTCACATTGACGACACACTCCACTTTACCGAAGAACCTGTTGAGGTTACTGACTGGAAAGTTAATAAAACTCGGAGGAGTAGTGTTAAGCTTATTAAGGTTAGATGGAACGCGCGTTACGGCCCAGAGTTTACTTGGGAGCGTAAGGACCGCATGAAAACAAAATATCCGCATTTATTCCCTAACACCCATGCAGCTAGTAGTAGAGCTTAAAATTTCGGGACGAAATTTTCTTAACAGGGGGAGAATGTGACAACTGTCAAAAATTCAGGTATCCGTACAATTAATTAACCATGATTAGTGCTTAATGACTGTGCTGAATTACAATTAACTGATTTTTGATTATTGCATTATATTTACATGTGCATCACATATCGCATAATGTCATATCATTACTGCATGCAAACTTATTGACATAAATGATGCACGAAGCACAATTAGCACAGTAAACGGATAAATCAGCAAAATGCTGACATAACTCAGCACATAGACAAACAATGTTTTGAGACCCAGTATGAGCTAGAAACTAAGTACTACACTAGTATAGTGTGTAGGAAAGTAAGGATCCCAAAACTGCCATTCTAAGTCATAGTTTAAGTGTCGAAAAGTGCCTAAAACTCACTCAAAGTGCTGAATTCAGCATAAATCAGCATTTTAACAATCTAATTTCATGCAGAAATATGCTTAAATGGTCCTGAATGTTTTCCTAAGTGTCGGGAATCAAAAGTGTCACAAAAGGGTACATAAAGCACACTAAACTGCAAAGTTTAGCACCTTAACGAACCAGTATCTAACCGAACAATCGGACACTACCCGAAACATCAAATTTACACTAGAAGCACTGTTTTAACAATACCAAGCTAGTTATGGTCCCCGAACATCATAACACCTCCTAAAAATATCTAATAACTAAAACATGTAACTAATACTTGGATTTAAACTTGTAAGTAACTAATCTAGTTAAACCTATGCTACTACACCACACGCCACCTAGTAATCGGCCCATACAAGGGCCCCACACCAAGATTTGTTTTAATATAATATTGGATCATGTTTGTGCTTTCTAAGACATATTACACAAGAGTTTATTTGGTTAAATGGTTTATAAGTAAACCTTAAGGTTTTGAGTTCATTCTTACACACACTTGAAACACACACTTCTTCTCTCTTCCTCTTGCTTGCTCTCGGACGAACACCAGCCCACACACATCCACCATCATTCAATCTTCTTCATTCATTCTACATACTCACAAGGGTGTTAGAGTTCATACAAAGAAGCTAGGAGCTTATTGAAGTGGAAGGACCTCTCTTGTTTGCTTTTATCCATCTCATAACCTCTCTTGATCATCCCTAGCCTTGTGCTAGTGGTAAGAGTCTTGATCTTTCTACATTACTTCTATTTTAAGTGGTTAAAGAAGAATCATAATCAAAAACTTGAAGAACACTAAAGATCATAAGAATGAAACTTGAACATAAGCATGTTTAATGATGAAACTAAGTTGTTTATGTGATGATTTGCTTGGTGATTGTTGTTTGTCCATGTATATGACGTAGATCATCATATGATCTTGCTAGATCATGATTGAAAACATAATCTAGCAAGATGTGAGAATAGAAATTGTTGTAGGATGAGAAATCATCCACACATAAAGCATGAACTTGAAGGAACATAATGTTTTCTTGAAAAAACCATGATCAAAGTAAGTTGTTAATCATATAGATCTAAATATTTCATGAAGGATTTCTAAAGAAACCAAGTTAAAAATATGAGTTTCATTTAGTCGTGGTTCTTACATAAACAAATCTTATTTTTAGTGGTTGAACAAGTGTAGAAACACTTATGTAACAAGAAGAATGCATAAAGAAATATTTTCAGAAAATATGACAAGAAGTTGTAAACATCTAACTTCTTTAAAAATGAAGTTTTTAAAGAACTAATCACACTTTAAAGGGTAACAAGGCTTACTAATAATACTAGTAAGATCCTACAAATTTTTACAAATATTCAAGTTCATGAAATGGTTGATTATTACTTATTTTTGGCAAATCGGTAAATGTAAGTTGTTTAGTGTTGATTGTGGATTGATTGTGATGATTTTTACAAAAGAAAATGATATGCTTGAAAGCATGGAAACCTCCATTTTTAGGGGAAACTATGGCAAAATTTTCTAAAAATATAAACACTTAGAAAAATATTTATAAACATGCACTTACAAGTGTATTTTCAACAATAAATTGTTACATAAACTTTGCCATAAATTTTGGTTACAAAAATACAAATATTGGAGGTTGGTTTTTATAAATAAAAGTGACTAAATATGTATTTAGGAAATATATATTTAGAAGACACCATGTGTGTGATTATTTGTATACTTTGTGTATTAGTTATATTATTTTAGAACATGAAATAATATAACACATCAAAATACCAAGGATTACAATCCAAAATATTACCAAAATTCCAAGAATATAAATATACAAGTTGTACACAAAATATTGGTGAAAACCGAACTATGGAATAAGACTTATAAAATATTCCGGGAAAATTGATTCACAAAGTATATTTTGGTAAAATAATATTTTGGACACCAAGGAAGTAAAAACATGATTTTTACAATTACTACAAGATTATATCATATTTTTGACAAGAAAAAATGTATTATTTTTTACAAGAAGGAAATATATTGTTCTTGAATTTTTTTTAGAAGATATGTTATTTTCTCACACAAACACGAAATACAATATTTTGAGGTGAAAAGTATATTTTCTCAAATAAATATCAAACATATCATTTTTGGAAGAAAATGAGTTTAAAGATATTTTCTAAGTTAAGACATGGAAATATATTAATTTTTGGAACATATATGAAAATACAAATATTTTTGCCAAGTGAAAAATTATAAATAATTTTTCTAAGTAGTATTTCTTAAATACATATTTTGGAAATATATATGGATTTTTACTAATTAATATGAAATTAAGTATATGAATACTTAGTAAATACAATAAAAATACGTATTATCACACGTATAAATACACCCCGGAATACGACCCTAATACATGACAAAAATATACAAATACAAGAATACGAATACAAATACAAATACACCCATCCTTGGGAAGGAAATACAAATATAAATACTTGGGAAGTATTAAGTTAAAATATAATGTTTTAACGATTATTCCAAAATTTAATAAATATATTTTAAGTTAAAATATTAATTATTTTGACAAATAATTATATAACTTGGGATAATATTGAATATACGAAGAAACGTAACTCAAATACATTAATACTAAATCAAGGCACGGCCCGTTCGTCTAATAGACATTAGTACGTTGTAGGTAGTCGTGTTTACCCGAAGAAGCTTGAGTTACGGTGACTGAAGACGCAAGACTGTGAGTTCATGTCCCCCTTTTCTTTTAACTGTTTTCGTTTTGTAACTTCGGGAGTGAAGTACATGTTACAAATGATTACGATTACAAATGATTTACAAATGAAATGAACTGTTAGATCATGTGAAAGGGTAGGCGTTATCTTGAGACCATTAATCCTTTAGAAGGAACGAGGGGCATGAGTGATATATCTATTTGGGTGTTGCGAGCCCCACCCATGAGTCCGCGAGTTGCCTCATGTGGTGACTATGTCGTTCCAGCCGTGAGACCCGGTACGAAATACGCAAAGGATTGAGCCTTCCTACACCGTTGCACACATGTTGATGGCCTTGCAAACCATTAATTGATTTGTTCATTTTCACATACGAACCCACATATTTTCAATAATTACAAAGGTTATTCATACTCACAAACAAACACATGAACTCGCTCAACTTTTGTTGACGTTTTTAAAACTACATGTATTTCAGGGAATTAAAGTGGATCTGGCAGGCGTTTGAATGTTTCAAGTAATGTCAAGAATAAAAGATGTCATCCTTGGTCTTAAGGTTTGGTTGGTGGGTTTTATCCTGGATGAGACACATCTTCCAAAGCCTGGTTTTATCTAGAGTCTTTTGATGAGTCTTTATGGAACTCTAAACAATTCGTATGGTTTGTAATTTGAAGTCTATGTTTCAAACAATGTTGTTATGTTTTAAACTTAATTAATGGATGGACATCTATGGTTTTATCATTTAGTTGTTGTTATGATTGAATGCAATGGTATTAAGCAAGTCACACCACATAATCATGCTTCCGCAAAAGTCAGGGTGTGACACTACGTTGGATAGAAAAGATAGAAGCAGTTTTAAAAATAAGCAAATGTGCAGATGAAGATAAGATTATGTTTGCTTCTAATCTTTTTAAGAATGCAACCTTAGAATCGTGGAATACTATTCTCCAGTCTTGAGGAAGTGATAAAATTTATAATATGGAATGGACTGATTTTAAGGACATAGTTGAAAGGAAATTTTATCCTCCCCATGAAAAAAACAAATCGCTAATAAGTTCTTAAATCTTAAAATGACTGGAATAGACTGCAAAGGTTACACTACCATATTCTTTGAATATGCTAGTAGTGCAAAGCCTAGCTTTACCAGAACCAGTATTAATCTCTCGTTACATCTGGGGATTAATCAGTGAAATCAGACATGTAGTCAAGGCAGCTCGGCCACAAACCATAGAAGAAGCAGTAGAACTAGCCAATACCTTGACTGATGAATTGGTACGTACGCAAGAAGAAAACCAGAGAAAGAACCTAGCCCAAAGACTTAGCCAAGAATTTCGTCATGGAAATACCTACCGTGGGAAAAGTACAGGTTCTACTTTCGCACCATACTGTAAGTACTGCAAAAAGAAGCATTCGCGAAGAGGTTAAATATACTGCAACTTCTGGAAAATATCTGGGCACAAACAAGAAGACTGCAGGAAGAAACCCAACAATAAGCTATGCTTCAATTGTGGAGAAACTGGGCATATCAAACCAAACTGTCCGAAACTAGCTCTAGCAACAAACAGCAAAACTACTAAGAATGCCCAAGCATTTGTTCTGACAGCTGAAGAAGCCAAGATGATTCCGGATGTGATTGCCGATACGTTTTTAGTTAATGATATTTTTGCTAAAGTATTATTTGACTATGGTGCAAACCAAAGTTTTATTAATACTTCGTTCTGCAAACTTCTCAATCAACCATTAACTAAACTTTAACAAGAATGCCTGGTAGAAACGGCAAATGGAGAATCCATTAAGATTACTGAAATCTTGCAGGGAGCAAGAATAGAAATTTTAAACCATAATTTTATTGCTAACCTTTATCCAATGAATCTGACTGGATTTGATATTGTATTAGGAATGGATTGGTTGGTAGCCAATCATGCCAGTATTCTATGTGATCAAAAGTCCATACAAGTAAGCTCACCAAAGGGTGAAAAGATCACAATTAAAGGAGACAAGCTAACCAGGTCCACAAAATTCATCTATGTGATGAAAACAACCAGCTATGCAAGGAAAGGATCACTAGTGTATATGATTTCCATAATTATTAACACTAAAGGAAAAGAATTAAATGATGTTCCCGTAGTATCTAAATTCTTAGATGTTTTTCCAGAAGAGTTACCTGGATTACCGCCAGATAGAGAGGTTGAATTCAGAATTCACCTAATACCAGGGACAACGCCGATTGCCAAGGCACCTTGCCGTTTAGCACCAGCGGAGATGCAAGAACTGAAGAAACAGTTGGACGAACTTCTGGAGAAAGGTTTCATACAGCCTAGTTCATCGCCATGGGGGGCACCAATATTGTTTGTCAAGAAGAAGGATGGATCAATACGTATGTGCATTGATTACCGAGAATTGAACAAAGTCACGATTAAAAATCGGTACCCACTACCGAGAATCGATGATCTGTTTGATCAACTTCAAGGAGCTCGATTCTTTTCTAAGATTGATTTACACTCTGGATATCATCAATTGAAAGTACAGGAAGAGGACATTCCTAAAACTGCTTTCTATTCAAGGTACGATCATTATGAATTTAGAGTCATGCCATTTGGTTTAACCAATGCCCTAGCTGACTTTATGCACATGATGAACATAATATGTAAACCATATCTGGATAAATTCATAATTGTCTTTATAGATGATATTCTTATTTACTTTAAGAGTAAAGAGGATCATGCAGAGCATTTGTTTACACTTCTGAATTTGCTAAGAAAAGAAAATCTTTACGCTAAATTTTCAAAATGCGAATTTTGGTTAAAGGAAGTGCAATTCGTTGGAAACCTAGTTAATCATGAAGGAATTCATGTAGATCCCACAAAAATCGAGGCGATTACTAAGTGGAAAGTCCCTGCATCACCGACGGAGGTGAGAAGTTTTCTTGGACTAGCAGGTTATTACAGACGTTTTATTCAAGATTTTTCTAGAATAGTCATTCCCTTAACGAAATTGACCTGCAAATCAGTTAAGTTTGAATGGGGACCAAAACAGGAAGAAACTTTTAGGATTCTAAAGCAAAAGTTAAACAATGCACCCATACTAGCGTTACCAGAAGGAACTAAAGACTTGATAGTCTATTGTGATGCTTCTAAGTTAGGTTATGGATGTGTATTGATGCATCGTCAAAAGGTTATAGCCTATGCCTCTAGACAACTTAAGAATCATGAAGAGAATTATACAACCCATGATCTAGAGTTAGGAGCTATATTTTTTGCCCTTAAAATTTGGAGACATTATCTTTATGGTAGCAAGTTTACTGTCTTCACTGATCTTAAGAGTCTAAGAAATGTTTTTGGGCAAAATGAGTTAAATATGAGACAGAGACGCTGGATGGAGATTCTCAGTGATTATGATTGTAATATCCAGTATCATGCAGGAAAGGCTAATGTAGTAGTTGATGTGTTAAGTCGAAGGTATCATGAAAAGCCAAGACTAATAAGTTCTCTCAAACTAAATCTACAGATAGATTTAAATGAGCAAAATAGATAAATACAGGAAACATTAATCAAGGACGATACTGAAAAATTAAAAGGAATGATTAAGGAATTAGAACAAGGAACATATGAAATTTGGAGATTCCATAACAAAAGAATCTGGATACCCAAACAAGGAAACCTATGCCACAAAATTTTAGAAGAAGCCGATAAGTATAAGTATACGATAATCCTGGTAATGATAAAATGTATCAAGACTTAAGAAAGAAATTCTGGTGGATAGGAATGAAAAAAGGATATAGCAACCTATGTTGCTAAGTGTCTAACCTGTTCACATGTTAAAGCGGAACATCAGGAACCCTCAGGTTTATTGCAGCAATTAGAAATGCTTATATGGAAATGAGAATTGATAACAATGGACTTTGTTACTAAATTACCCAAGACACGAAAAGGTAATGATGCAATCTGGGTGATTGTAGACAGATTAACAAAATCTGCTCATTTCTTACCTATGAATAAAACTTTCAGTATGGAATAATTAGTCAAGTTATATGTAAATGAAATAGTTTCATTACATGGAATTCCTTTATCTATTGTTTCTGATAGAGATAGCCGTTTTACTTCTCATTTTTGGACTAGTTTCCAGAAAGCAATGGGAACCAAGTTAAAACTAAGCACATCTTATCATCCTCAAACGAACGGACAAAGCGAAAGGACAATTCAGACAATGGAGGATATGCTTAGAGCTTGTGTAATTGATTTCGGAGGAAATTGGGACGATCATTTACCACTAATAGAATTTTCCTACAATAACAGCTATCATACCAGTATCAATGCTGCACCATTTGAAGCACTTTATGGAAGAAAGTGCCGAACTCCAGTCTGTTGGGCAGAAATTGGAGAAAAACAACTGTCTGGACCAGAGATAGTACAAAAAACAATGGACAAGATTATTCAAGTCAAAGAAAGACTCAAAGCAGCACGCGATCGTCAAAAGAGTTATGCTGATAACAGACAAAACCCGTTGGAATTTTTAGTAGGAGATAAGGTGTTATTAAAAGTTTCTCCATGGAAAGGAGTGGTCAGATTTGTTAAGAGGGGAAAGCTAAGCCCTAGGTATGTTGGACCTTTTGAGATCATTAAAAGAATAGGACCAGTAGCTTATCAGCTACAACTGCCAGAGGAAATGACAGGAATACATGATGTATTTCATGTATGTAATCTCAAAAAGTGTTTCGCAGATGAGTCATTAATGGTACCTCTTAAAGACATAGAGGTAAATGAGAAACTTAAGTTTGTAGAAAAACCACTACAGATTGAAGATAGAAAGATCAAGAATCTCAAACACAAGAGATTAGTTCTGGTCAAAGTAAAATGGGATTCCAAGAGAGGACCATAATACACTTGGGAGCTCGAATCAGAAATGCAAAGGAAATATCCACACCTATTCCAGTAGACCTCGAGGATGAGATCTAAAACAAGGTGGGGATGATATAACAATTTTCCTAAAACCCTGAACATGCTCTAAAATGCCTATAATATACCCCGTATACGAAAAATAACCCTAATATACATTTATATTATTAAAAATCAAATAAAAAATAATTACGGCCGCTCGCGGGGCGCGACCCCTTTGGGTGAGCGAGTCGCGGGCCGCGACGGAGTGACACCAGGCGACACCCTGGTCCGCCATGTGTCCGGATACATGTGGAGGCTACCAAGTTGAGTCGACAAGACTAGAGGCTAGTCTACTAGCCTCGCTGGCCGCGAAGGAAACGGAGGGGGACGTCGCGGAGAGAACCGACCATTGATCAATTATTTTTCTTTCCTCTGTCCCTATAATAGCAATAGTGTTACTCGATATAATACCCCTAAAAAGTGAAGCTCTGCCTCGTTGTAAGTATTATAACCCCTGGTTACGTATTTGTTACTCTACCCGATTGATCTAGGGCTCTGTAGCGCATGTCAAGGCTCTGCCTGACTCAGTCATTGGAGTTCTGTCTCGGGGGTATGGCTAATGTAATTGGGTTATCTTACTAACACGTGTGCATTGTTTAATTTTAATAGATTATAACCAGTAAGTCACCAGAAAGCAGTAGTATTATCTAAATCAGCAAAGTGATCATTCTCTTTTTCTACCAAACTATTTTACCAAAACCTCAAGTGTTTTAAATTATGATAACAGTGACTCAGTCTATGTATTCTACAATTACTGTCGGTATATTGGGGTTTTGTATACATTACTTGTTACTATATTGTGAATAGTAGCATGACCACAAGTCAGGATTGACAGTATCGTGGGTGGTAATTGGGTACATATAAACATTGTAATCGCCCTCAATACTGTAAAATGATAAAAGCTTGTTTTGATTAAATTGGGATGCACTCGCCAGTATTTCTTTCTAATAAAATGTTTTTAAAACGCGTTTCAGGTAACTTAATGTGAAACTAATAGAAGCCAGCGGGAGTGCACTGAAGGCTTGGAAAAGTGGCTTTAAAAGTTACCTAAATAAGAAAGAAGTTTTATTTCAATAAATTAGGGTTTATCCCTATAAACATATTATAATGGAAACTTGGGTTTTTCCCATGTATTTATTATTTATAAAAGTGTGGTGTTTTAACTCTGATAAAATATTTCCTAACTACGGTCCTGATGTTAATTTCTGCTGCCAAATTAATAAACACCGATACCACCAGCTCTGTGCATCTTGCGGCCGCCCGCCCCTCGGGGCAAGGGGTTGGGGGTTGCGACACTTTACCTGCCTGTTCTTGTGATGCATCTAAACAGTTTAATGATTTTAATCATCTTATAAAACTGATGTAGTTCTTAATGGGTCTTCATAGTTCATATCAGTCTGTGAGAACAAATTTGTTAACCAGAGAAACTCTTCCTTTTGTGAAGGATGCTTTTTTAATCATCTCCAGAGAAGAGTCTCATCTTTATTCTAAAAACTTTTCTGATAAAAACCCTAGCAGTGCTGTTGGTTTTGCTGTTAAAACTAATCAAACTGTTGAGTCAAAGAAAAAGGGGGTTAGGACTCCTAACCCTAATCTTAAATGTTCTCATTGTAATAAGACTGGTCATACTATCAAGAAGTGTTTTGAACTTGTTGGCTATCCATCTTGGATGAAGTAAAATCCTAGTGGGAATAAGGGTAGCAGGTTTAGTAATAATGTTACTGCTGATACTACTGATACCTCGTCTATTGTGAGTTCTCTAACAAATGATCAGATTACCCAGTTGCTTAGTCTCTTGAATGATAAGTCCAAAGGTGATTCTCAGGGTAGTGGTTTTGATGGTATGTGTGCTATTTCTGTTTGTATGAATAGCTTTATTAATGTGTCATCCAAACCTACATGTGATTTTAAACCTGTCCACTGTTTTTCAAGCTTTGTTGAAAATGGGAAAAATAGGATGGATAATTGATTCTGTTGCTAACCAACATATGGTAATGACTGATGATTGTCTTATTAATAAAAAAGATGTCACTGAGTTTAAAAGTTAAACATCCTAATGGCACTAGTGCCTCGGTAACTAAAATTGGTGATATGAAATTAAGTGACAAGGTCATTCTCTACGATGTGTTTGTTGTGCCTGATTACTGTGTCAACTTAATTTCTGTTCATAAACTTGCTAAAGATTGTAATATTATTGTTTCTTTTGATGAACATAACTGCTATATTCAGGATTCTCAAACAAAGAAAGTCTAGGTGACTGGTAATCAATTTGATGGTCTATACTTATGTGGTAGTTCTTTTGTTTCAAAGAAGGTGTGTAATGCTAATTGTGATGTTAATCTTTGGCATGCTAGGCTAGGACATCCTGCTGAACCTGTTTTATAAGCTTTGAAAAATGATTTAAATATTAAAAATGGTGTTAAATTAGACCCTTGTGAAATTTGTCATAGAGCTAAACAGCATAGAGAACCTTTCCCTTTAAGTGATCATAAATCTAAGTTGTTAGGTGATATTATTCATCTTGATGTTTGGGGTCCCTATATGGTTCAAAGTAGGGATGGTTTAGGTATTTCCTTACTGTTGTAGATGATTTCACCAGAGTTGTGTAGGTATATCTCATGAAGTCAAAAGATGAAGTTTTACCATGTTAAAGGTTTCATTAATATGCTTAAAACTCAGTTTAGTAAAACAGTTAAGGTATTCAGGAGTGACAATGGTACTAAATTCGTAATGAGTGCCTTTTAATATGAAAATGGAATTATACATCAAACTTCATGTGTTCATACCCCACAGCAAAATGGGGTGGTTGAAAGAAAACATAGGCAGTTGTTAAATGTGGCTAGAGCTTTACTTTTTCAAGGTGGTTTTCCACTTAAGTTTTGGTCTGAATGTGTTCTAACTGCTACTTATTTAATTAACATGACTCATTCATCTGTTTTGAATAGGAAGTCTCCATATGATCTAGTGTTTGGTTTTGCTATTGTATTAAGTCAACTTAGGGTTATAAGGTGTCTTTGTTTCAGCACCGTGTTAAATAATTCTGATTAGTTTAACATACATGCTGAAAAATGTGTTTTGATTAGATATTCAAATAAAAAAAAGGTGTGTAAACTTTGGAGTCTTGATCAAAGAATGATGTTTTATTCTAGGGATGTTAGGTTTTATGAAACTGTAACACCTCACAAAAACGTGCCCAATGATGTGTTGACACGTGTCCTTAAACCTTGTGTTGACACGTGTCCTTAACCCTAATTAAGTCAAGCGTTGACTAGGAAGGACTATTCTTGCCAAACAATGAAAAGATGTATGTAAAGAGAGTAAAAGTGTCAACATGCTTAAACTAAGCCTCTGAATGACCTTTTACGGTATTCGTTTTCTTTACCAAGCCACATTTTGGATGTACGAAACCGTTTGTGATTTAAATCATAAGTTTGTGAATTGAAGGGTTAAAAGTGTCACCATGTTAATTTATACCTTTGAGTGACCTTTTAACGAACCCGAAGCCTAATGATGTTTGGTTATACACCTGGATGTGCCAAATAATGGATTAAGGGGGCTAAATGTGTCAAAATGGAAGTATATAAGAGTTTTGGGGACCAAGGACTAAAATTGACAAAACCTGAAAGCTGATGGAGGCTTGGCGTCGCGCGATGTGACCACTGTGCTCTGTAAACGATGTATAATGTAAAACAATATCAATTATCAATAATACAATGTGTTTTGGCGTTATTATATGTGAATTTGTGTTTGATGATTTTACGTTTTGATTCGAGTTAGATTTCAAGCTTAAAATCGCTTTCTAGAAAGTTATACGCAAACTGGTGCGTAAACGCAATCAGTTTAACGCGAAAAACACTCCGGAATAGGGAAATAGGCTTAACATACCTTAAATAACCTCTACATAACTTAGAAATAAGTTTTGAATGGTTTGGTGTGTCAAAATCAAGTTTTGATCATAAGTTAAATATGCCCTAAATATCCTTTACATAGCTTAGAAATAGGCTTTGAGGAGATTGGTGCGCAAAAATAAACTTATCTGATCAATAGGGACTAAAAGCGTCAAAAAGTGCATAAGTTTGCATTTTCGCGCATATCTTACGTTCTGAATATATCCGGACATCCAAAAATTTTTGTGATCATTAAAATATTTTATTTTAGTGATTGGAATGCAAAAATTCCATTCCTCGCGTAATTTGGATCGTTTTTGTGATCGTTACGATTTCCGTCATAATTAACCGAATAACGCAACCGTACGACCAAACGAACCAACATCCGAGATGTTTTTGAGCATATTTTAAGTTTCCTATACTTTAACTTCATTTTGGAGCTTTGAAATGGGGTTAACGGAGCTTAAACGTGTCAAGTATGCATCAAAAACCAAGTTTCTAGGTTGCAGGGACTAAAACTGTAAATCTGCCAAAGATCTCAGGCGGGGCGCGTAAGCCTGGTGTGTTTCTTACGCGGGGCGCGACAGCAGCCCAGAACAAAAACGTTGAATCTGGTCTTTGAGCTGGTTTTGATGGTTTTTAACCACTGATTTGGGATACCATCTGCTTGTTTTTCATGGTATTTCATGTCCCATGGTATTAGAAAACCTTGTGCCCACTTAGAGGGTCAAGATCGAAGCACGAATTACGAGGAACGATCCTAACGGTTGTGGGATTTCTATAAATACCCAAGCCTTTCACTCATTTCAACTCACAATTTGATTCAATTGCTCTAAGTTGGAGTTTAACACTTCATACCTGAGCAACTTGAATCAAGATCTTCCTAGCTTGGACCCTTTGTAAGTATTCTTTCGTGCTTTTATGCGTTTTTAAGCGTAAAAGTCAAACATTGTTTGACTTTCTGCTTTGACCAGTCTTTGGTTAACACAAAGTTCGTTTGAACTTTGCAACGTGAGCGTAATCACGATGGTTATAGTCCCTAGTGACTATGCCTACTGATTACCACGTTGATTAGGCGTAGTGACGAGTCATAGTTTCGGTCAAAATGCGTATTTATGCGTATTTTGTAACCAAACTATTCTTGGGTATTAAAACCCTTTGTTTTGATATCAAAACATGTTTTCTAACTTAGTTAAACATGTTTCAACATGTTTAACTCGTCACTGTTTGTCTAGTGCTTATATAGGGTCGTAAGATAAGCGGTCTTAACAACCGCTTAGACTTTCGAACCCGACCCGTTTGGTCGATCATTAGGATTCGACCAAGCATGTTTAGTGACCATAGTTGTATAGGGAATAACCTTCCGAGGTTATACCTTATGGTCACTTAGATTAATTAGTTGTATGATAGTTAGTTTATATGCCTTAGGAAAATGACCAAAATGCCCTTTTCATGCATAATTGAATTTTAAACATATGTAACCTAACTTTTGTCACTTAAACTAATTATGTAACATGTTTAGGCATATAATACTTGTCATAGGACTAGTTAGGCGTCTCGAACGTGGTTTTGCGCGCACGACGCGTTAAAGTAGCGTAAGCTACCTTAATGGGTCGTAACGGGTCGAAAGCACTTAGGTTAGGTTCCGTTTTAGAATGCATGCTTCGTTAAACCATATCACATGAGTTCCAATACTCATTTCGTTTACGAGATCTCATTCTATCCGATCTTCCGATTTAGGTGTCGATTTATAGACTAGGCGATCCAATTTATAGGTGCTACTTGATTTCCTTGTTTTGCTTGAGCTTATTGAGTTCTTTGGATTGAGGATACTTTGCACTTCGATGTGAGTACATAGTTCCCCTATTTTACTGTTTTCAATTGTTTTGGGGTGATTCATATGTGTTAAATGTTTTCGATGTTTTTAACAATGGTTTTTGAAATGATTAATATGGTTTATATAAAACTAATAACGATTTCGATAATGTGAACAAACTTGTTGGGCGTAGTTACATAACAAATGACATTCATTAACATTGATCAAGCCGACCAGTATTAGGTTATGGTACCATAGGATCTGACAAATCCCGTTATCAGACTGAACCCATGGTTATGTGTGGGGGTTATGTGGGTAACGACTGAATCTGTGATTATTAATTTACCCTTTGGTGGTTTATTAATGCGAGAGTAGCGATGGACGAGTTGCGAGGTTTGGATGTTATTAGCGAGACGACCAAAAGTAGTTTTCACAATTAAAACGATAGCGATTTTGGAATAATTAAATGATTTTGGAACGATTTAAACGAATTGAACAAACGATTGGTTTTTGGTTAGTGTTTAGATAACGGGACGGGTGTAATGTGATGAAAACATGGTACATACACCGCTGGTACTTCTTATATATAAGTGTTTTCATCATATTACATACCGTGGCGTTATTTAGTTCACTTGGGTAAACGATTTTGAAACGATAACACACAACGATGTTTTCTAAATAATATAAACCATACGAGTTTTACTAACGAGGTGATTTACAATTTGATTTAATTAAACAAATGTTTTGGGTTAAGAATCATGGCTACGAGATTTTATAAGTTATAACCAACTTGATTTGAGTTGGTTAATTATGTTGCAATACTATATACTTTTCAAAACAAGGTTTTAAACTTTGACTCTTGTAGTCTAATAAGGTATCACAACATGTAAACGAGCCATGAATCCGACACTCTCATAAAAACCTATGTGCTCGCCAGCATTTCTTGCTGACTTTGTCTTTACATATGTTTCAGGTATTGTTGAATGATGTTGATTGCTAGTATGCATGCTCACATAGGATCTGGACGAGGCCTTAGTGACATAATAACAATGATAGACTATGTTTAACTTGTTGTCTTGTTTTAAGACAATGTAAATTATCTAATGAATCAATAAAACAAAACTTTTTGAATCCATGGTTGTGAAACAATAATTCTATTGCTCCACTCCCTGACATTTCCGTCGTGGTTTCGTTGTTTTAATGCGGTCGGGGTGTGACAGAAGAGTTGGTATCAGAGCCAATGGTTATAGGGAATTAGGTTATTAGTAATGCTTTGACCTAGACTATAACTTCTCTAGGACCCTAACGCAAGAAATTTGCGTTTAGATTTTAAAACAATACCGTCACCTATCCTTAGGTGATAACCACAACGAGAACACAATAACAGATCCGCTTTGAAAACCAATCATCTCTTCGTAGATGATTTGTTATAAGGTTTTGAACCTTCAAAGTTTACAAAATGAATTTCAAAATAATCACCCACCCTTTCGGATGATTTGTTTTTGGCTTAGTGCCTTATGAGTTTTCAAAATCTCGTCAAAGTTTGGGTCTTATAGTGTGAACACGTGCAATCTGGAAGAGTGGATGCCCGTACCTCGGGTTTTCTGTCTAAGGCTAGAGTGTTCGTACAAATCCACATAATCGGACCAGTCACTCTTACATGGGAACTCTTGGGGTGAGTGTCCACTTATAGGCTAAAGCAGGTCTTAGCGATTCATTATATTGACCCACTTACTTTGATTAAGTCACTGCGTGTTGTTTGTTTGTTCGAGGTAACGAACAAATGATCGCATTCCTTGTGTTTTGTCGATGTTTTCAATACCTCTTTTGTTTATCCAATTGTCGACCTCACTCGTTTCTCATATTTCCTTTAGAAAATGCCTCCTCGAAGAGATGCACAACCTCCAACTAACGAAGAAATCACAGCCCTTGTCTCTCAGCAAATGGCTGTTGTGCTTCCGAACATAGTAACCCAGATCCATCAATTATACAACAATAATGCTCAGTGTAGTTTCAAGAATTTCAATTCTGCTAAACCATTAAAGTTTTCTGGGTTTCAAGGAGCAACCGCGCTCCTACAATGGTTCGAAAGTTTGGAGAGTACATTCAGACATGTGCAATGTCCGAATGAGCGTAAGGTTGAGTTTGCATCAAGTGTGTTCGAGAAGCGTGCTCTTACGTGGTGGAACGGTGTGATGCGTGATAGGGGTGCCGATGTGTCCCTGGCACAAACGTGGGAAGAGCTTCGAGCTCTCATGATGAAAGAGTTTTTTCCCCGTCATGAGATTCGAGCTTTGGAACGAGAGTTTGACGACCTGAAGCAAGATGGGGGAGAACACCGTGCGTATACGGATCGTTATGAAGAGCTCAGTTTGTTTTGTCCCACTATGGTTACCCCGTTGGAGAAAGCAATAGAGAGGTATATCGATGGTTTACCCGATTCTATGCAAGACATTGTGACTGGCATTAATCCTACTACTGTTCGTCAAGCAATCGAATTGGCTTCTACTCTGACCGAGTCTCAGGTCAGAAAAGGAAAACTGACCCGCAAGGGCGATAAAAAGAAGTCAGTTAATGCCACACAAGACAAGGAAAAGGGTAAGGGTAAGAAGAAGGGAGAGTCTTCTAAGAAGTCGAGGAAGCGAAAGGCTTCCCAGAATTTTGCTGTTACTGCTCAGAACCCACCAGCACAACCTCCCGCCAAGAAGCAATATGTTGGTACCGCACCCCACTGTGCTCGATGCAATGGTCATCATGTTGTACGACAAGCTTGTAAACAGTGTACTACGTGTGGTAAACTTGGGCATCTGGCCAACATTTGTCGTTTAGGTCAGAATCAAGTTGCTCAGATTCCAGCACAGGCTCAAGGGAATGCTGCTAGATTCCCACCGTGTTCATGTTACAATTGTGGAGAGTTTGGTCATTTCCGCAACAACTGCCCGAGGTTAGTGAACGCAAATGCAAATCCGAATGCCATTGCTAACGCAAACCCCGCTCGTGGATGAGCGTTCAATCTGAATGCTAACGAGGCTCGAGCTGACAACCTCATTGTCAATGGTACGTTCCTTGTTAACCATCAACCTGCATCTATTCTTTTTTATTCTGGTGCCGATAGGAGTTTTGTTTCGTTATCTTTTGATACCTAGAACTAAACTGAGGAAACCCTTATCTGTCGAAGTTGCTACTGGTAAACCTCTTGTACTCGATTCTGTTATTCGCAATTGTCAATTGAACCTCGATAACCATCTTTTTCCTATTGACCTCATACCGATGCAACTTGGGAGTTTTGACGTTATCATAGGGATGGACTGGTTAACTAAGTTTCATGCTGAGGTGGTTTGTTTCGACAAGATTATTCGTATACCTCTTTCGTCTGGTGAAATTTTAGAAGTTCATGGCGGGAAACCTTCAGGTGGTTTGAAACTCATGTCGTGTACAAAAGTCCAACGTTATTTACGAAAAGGATATGTTGCTTTTCTGGCACATGTCGCCGAGGAGAAAGGCAAGAACAAGTGTATTCAAGATATTCCAGTTGTTCGAGATTATCCAGAGGTGTTTCCTGATGAACTGCCTGGTTTGCCTCCAGTTCGTCAAGTCGAGTTTCATATTGATCTTGTTCCTAATGCCAACCCGATTGCGAAAGCACCATATCGTCTTGCACCGTCTAAGATGCAAGAAATATCTAAACAACTTCAAGAGTTATCTGATAAAGGATTCATCCGACCGAGTTATTCACCTTGGGGTGCTCCTGTCCTGTTTGTGGAAAAGAAAGATGGGTCTTTTCGAATGTGTATCGATTATCGTGAGCTGAATAAGCTTACCATCAAGAATCGATATCCCCTACCACGAATTGATGATCTCTTCGACCAGCTGCAAGGTGCTTCATGTTTTTCCAAGATCGATCTGCGTTCTGGGTATCATCAGCTTCGTGTTCTCGAAAAAGATATTCCCAAAACTGCTTTCCGTACGAGATATGGGCACTACGAGTTTACTGTCATGCACTTTGGTTTGACAAATGCCCCAGCTATCTTCATGGATTTAATTAATAGGGTTTGTAAACCTTATTTAGACAAGTTCATCATTGTCTTCATTGATGATATTCTCATTTATTCGAAGTCTCGTGCCGAGCACGAGCAACACCTTTGTTTGACACTGGAACTTCTGAAGAAGGAACAATTTTTCGCCAAATTCTCCAAGTGTGAATTCTGGCTTAAGGAAGTTCAGTTCTTGGGTCATATTGTTAACAAGCAGGGTATTCATGTGGATCCATCCAAAATTGTTGCAATTAAGGATTGGAATACACCTACGACACCCATAGAAGTTCGTTCTTTTCTTGGTCTTGCTGGCTATTATCGTCGTTTCATTTCGAACTTCTCGAAGATCACAGTTCCACTCACTGCTTTGACTCAAAAGAATAAGCCTTTTGAGTGGGGACCTAAACAAGAAGAAGCATTCCAACCGCTGAAACGAAAGCTATGTGATGCTCCTGTTTTATCTTTGCCTGAAGGAAACGATGATTTCGTTGTCTATTGTGACGCATCGAAACTAGGCCTTGGTTGCGTTCTTATGCAACGAGGTAAAGTTATAGCTTATGCGTCAAGACAGCTAAAAGTTCACGAGAAGAACTATACGACTCATGACCTTGAGTTAGGAGCTGTAGTTTTTGCTCTTAAAATCTGGAGACACTATCTCTATGGAACGAGGTGTGTGGTTTTCACAGACCACAAGAGTCTCAAGCATATTTTCAATCAGAAGGAGCTGAATATGAGGCAACGACGCTGGGTTGAACTCTTGAGCGATTATGATTGCGAAATTCGCTACCATCCTGGTAAGGAGAATGTCGTGGCCGATGCGCTAAGTCGAAAGGAGCAAGTCAAGCTCAATTCTATTCGAACTCTATCCGATATTCAATCTCGTGTTCTTCAAACTCAACGGTCTTGTGTAATCAAAGGCTTATTGAAATATGGGTTACCACTTCAACTTGAGCTTAAACTCGAAACGAAGGGCGATGGGTTACTCTATTTCAAGGATCGTTTGTGGATTCCGAAACAAGACGATCTCCGCACTTTAGTGATGGACGAATCTCATAAGTCTCGATATTCTATCCAACCTGGTGCTGACAAAATGTACAAGGATCTTCGTACTCAGTATTGGTGGCCTGGTATGAAGACGGATGTTGCCTTGTATGTATCAAAATGCCTAACTTGTCTCAAAGTCAAGGCAGAACATCAACGACCATCTGGTTTGCTTGTACAACTAGAGATACTGGTTTGGAAGTGCGAGAACATTGCTATGGATCTCATCACTAAGTTACTGCGTACGTCTAAAGGTCACGATGCTATTTGGGTTGTTATCGATCGATTCACAAAGTCAGCTCATTTTATTCCAATTCGCGAGGATCTATCTGCTGATAAAATTGCAAAGATTTATGTTGATGAGATTGTATCTCGACATGGTGTTCCTTTGGATTTCATTTCTGATCGTGATGCTCGATTTTCATCTCATTTCTGGAAGACCATGCAATCTGCTATGGGAACCCAACTAAATCTAAGCACTGCTTATCATCCCCAACAAATGGACAATCCGAGAGGACGATTCAAACATTGGAGTATATGCTTAGAGCATGCGTGATAGACTTTGGTGGAAATTGGGATTCTCATCTTCCATTGATCGAGTTCTCTTACAACAATAGTTATCATGCTAGCATTAATATGGCACCATTCGAAGCTCTCTACGGTCGAAAATGTCGTTCACCTGTCTGTTAGAATGAGATCGGTGAAGCTCAGCTTACTGGACCTGAGCTCATTCTGGAAACAACAGAAAAAATCAAGAAAATTAGCGATAATCTTGTGACAACCAGAAGCCATCAAAAGAGTTATGCGGATATGCGACGCAAGCCCTTAGAATTTCAAGTTGGAGACCATGTCCTACTCAAGGTATCTCCTTGGAAGGGAAAGGTGAGATTTGGAAAGAAAGGAAAACTTGCACCTCGATATGTTGGACCATTTAAGATTGTTGAAAGAATTGGAAAGTGTTGATGCACTACATCTGTTGACTTCGTCTTGTATCGAATCTTAGATTTCATTGTGTAGATCAGGGCACGTTGTACGAGAATATGTAAAATTATATAGGTAGTTAGAGATGATTTCGCTCATGTGTACAAGAGGGTATCGCTTATGTGTACATGACACATAAGCGAAATCACTAACATGGGGTATCGCTTATGTGGTCTGTCACATAAGCGAAACCATCACCCTATATATTGGGTCCTCTTGAGCGAAATCATGGGGATGTTCTTGAAACTCGTACCGAAGTGCTGCCGGATCGAGATTTGAATGTACAAGCTGTTAAATCAATCAAATCAGTGAATTAAGTGAATTGCTAGCTGTTTCTACGTTAATTACTTGTTTTCCGCACCTGTAATTGACGAAAACTCCTCTGAACGACTCGTTCGGGTCGAAACACGGTCCTACAAGTGGTATCAGAGCTCAGGAGGAGGAGTTCTGCTGAAATTAGCTTGTTTTTTTCTGAGTTTCATTGGTTTTTCTCACTTCTACACATACTTTTCTTAATTCAGAGGGTTTTCGTGGTCAAAATTGGATCAAAATTGTTCAGCACATAGATAATCTTGCATAGACAAACCCTGGAAAGTTTGAGACTTAGATTCTAAGTAAAATGGCCTAAATTCTGGTTCGAAGGGGTTTCGCTTTTAAGGTCAGGGTATCGTTCTTGTGTCACAACGATTTCGCTCTTGTGGTAATTTGAGATTTCGCTCTTGTGGTAATCAGAGGTTTCGCTCAAACGTACAACTTGGGGTTTCGCTCAAACGTCACTTTAGGGTTTCGCTTTTGTGACAACTTACAAACTGATTTCGCTTTTAAGACACAGTATTGAAAAATTTGATAAGTCATCATGAGTACTGAATTCTACAATGCGTTCGCGACACCCATTGCTCCTGTAACTCCTGCTGAAGCATTGTATAATGAGAATGAGACAGGCACTCATCAAAAACCGCCGAAACTCATGTATATTGAAGATTTTCAGGGCTGGAAGAACCGATTCGAGAACTGGGTTCAAGCTTACAGATTCGAAGCATGGTGTTCTTTACTGAAAGATTACGAGAAGCCAAAGAATGAACGTGGTTTGGAAAAGGGTTTCAATGATTTTACAGAAGCTGATAAGTTGAAGTACACTAGTGAGAAGATGATGATCAGCATCCTTCAGCAAGCTGTTAAAGAAGACATCTTTGTCTTACTTCAACATAACGGAACTGCTAGATCCATCTGGGAAGCTTTGATTCAGAAATTCAGAGGGAGTGCTGATATGATCAAAAACAAAAAGGCATTATTGAAGAAATCATTTGACATGTTTACTGCATTTGATCATGAAACAACGAAACAGACTATAGATAGATACTGTCATTTAGTTTTGGAAATGGGTAGGTTGGATATCAAGAAAGAGGACGATGAGTGGGTTGACAAACTAGCTGAGGCATTACCACAGCACAAGTGGGGAACATATTTGATGGTTGTGAAACTTATGAGGAAGACTGAGAGTATGAACTTGGCACAGTTTATCCAGAAGATTGAGGAACATGAGCTGGATATTCAAAAGACTGCTATAATGACGAATCCAAACGCAAAACAAGATGTTAGTTTGTATTACAGAGGTAACAAGTTTGAGGCTACTCCCAGCCCTAGTCCAAAGATTCAAACTGGTTTTAGTGCTGACAGTTCATCTGGAACAAAGAGTAGTAATGTGACTCAAAGTGGTGGATCTTCATCATTCTCAAGCTTTGATCCAAACAACAATGCACCTAGCCCTCAAAATCAAAATTCTACAAATCTGCAGTGCAATGTGACACTGAACATCCAGAATGGTCAAGTTCTTTCTCCTGAGGTGGCAAAGCAACACATGGCATCTCTTGTCACCATGTTAGAGTCATATGAAAGTCTGATTGGCGGAAGAATTGGTAATCCGATGCTTACAAAAGAAGATTACGACCAAATTGATGCAGAAGAGCTTGAGCTGATGGATGTGAAGTGGTGCTTAGCTAGTGCCTGCAGGAGAGCTGAAAAATTTCAACAAATTACTGGCAGAGATGAGTTCCGGGGAATGGCTGCTTCTCCACTTGGTTTTGACAAGTCAAAAGTTACCTGTTTCAGATGTAAAGGAAAAGGTCATTTTAAACGAGAATGTAAAAACCAAGAGTCAACTGGAAGTCAAGAAAAGAGCAATTATTATCAGAAATCAATCTTTCATCAAATCGATCAAAAACCTCAACAAAAGGAACCACAAACTGCTCATGGGAGAATGATTGAAGAATCCAATAGGAAAGCTTATTATGGGTTAATTGATCAGAATGATGAGGTTGTTGCAAAGGGATTTAGCTGGGACAAGTATATACCTAGTGAAACTAAATCTAATGTGGCACTTGTTACCAGGATTCTGGATCAAAATGAAGATTGTCAGAAAAGAATTCCTATATTTCCAGATCTTGGAAGTGATGTTGATACAGATGATGAGGAAGAGTATCTTAACAAATGTAGAAAAAGCATTGATTCTGACAGTTTTAATTTTTTCTATGCAGATAAAGTTGAGATACTGAATCAGAAGAAGATTGCTCGATTGCAGAGAGAGCTAGAAGCAGCAAAGCTACTCGCTGATGAAAAGGCAAAGACTGAAGCAACTGCTGAGATGGCAATAGAGAAGATTGTTGAAGTAGAGAAAGTAGTGGAGAAAATTGTCGAAGTCGAGAAACTTGTGGAAGTTGAGAAAATTGTTGAAAAGATAGTAGAAGTTGAAAAGACTGTCGAAGTCGAAAAGATAATTGAGAAAGTAATTGAAGTCACGAAGCCTTGTGAAAAATGTTCAGAGTCTTGCAAAGTTTGTGAAGAAAAAGATAAAAAGATTGCTGATTTAGAGAAGACTAAGGAAGATTTACTGTCTGATGTGAAGTATGTGAAAGAGTCATACGATGTACTGAATAGGACAGTTGATGGGTTGAAAAGAACGAATGCTGAAATAGAGAAAGCAAATGAAAAGATGAGTGGAACGTTAATGACGAAGCAAAGTGTTATCAATGAGTACATCGAAGATTGTGCAAAGCTAAAGAAAGAAGTGGAACTTGAGAAGATTGAGAGTGAAAGGATTAAACGATTACTGTTGAGTTACACTACATGTGATTACTTGATTGATCGTGTTTATCCTACTGTTGCAGGTCTAGAAGCTTTCATGGATAAAAAGACTGAAGATACTGATACTGGTAAGAAATCAAGTGTCAAGTATAACAGATGTCCGCCCCCGATCCATGAAACTTATTCTCCCAGGAATCCAAATGAAGAGCGTCTAAAAAGGGCAGTCAACATCAAGTTAAAGTCTGAAATCATTGATGAATTACCAGACAATATTGATGTTACATTCACAGCGTCTGACACTGATCATGAGTCTGAGTTAGTAAAGAAAGTTGTCGATCAGGTGTTGGATATGGATGAGGAGTTAAAACCGGAGTCTAAGTTTGAAAGTCTGAGTTCGTCAGAAAAGAGTCTGAATTCACCGGTTAATAGGGTTTACAATAGAGAATTCCTGTTATCAAAATCTAATTTGAATGACGGATCAATCAAAGTGGCTTATACTTTGAATGATTCAGACAAATTATATTCTGATGAGGAATTTCCAATCAGAAGTGTAAAAACTGAAATGATCAAACAGGTTTTCAAATTAACAGAAATTAATATTTCTGATATAAAAGATTTAAATCTTGATGAAAAACCTAAAAAGTACACTTCAAGAGTTCAACAGAGATTGAACAAGAAAAAGAGTTATAGTTCTGGTTATGGTTATCGAAAGAAACCAAATTACAACGGTAATCTAAAAAGGAAAGGTTTAGGATTTATTCCTCCTGAAAATTATCAAAATCAGAAAACTTATAAACTAAAAACAAAATTTGTTGCAGGTGGAAGTTGTGAAGATGAACAGAAGAAACCGTTCTGGAAGCAGTCGAATCAAGAGTTTCTTGCTGAAGTGAAAAAGAATGTGAGAAGATTTGCTGAAAGAGTTGACAGAAGAACCTGTTTCAAATGTCAAGAAGTTGGTCATATAGCTTGGAATTGCCCCAAGACCAACTACCAAAAACAGGAAGTATCTTCTAACTCTGTTTTGAGAAAGACTTATGTTGATAAGAAAGAACAACCTGTAAAAATTGTTAAAAAGTTTGAAAATTCTACTTCTGAGGAAGGAGAAAGTTCAAAACGGTTTTACAAAAGAAAAGGTGATTTGAGTAAACAAAAGTGGGTGGTTAAATCTGAGGGTAATTCTGACAATGAATCTGATTCCATAAAATCAGAGGAGTCATGTGTTGAGAAAAAGGTTGAGAATTCCGTTCTTGAGGTGAACGATGAAAATTTTCCTTCATTGTCAAAGGAAAATTGGAAGTCGAAAGTTGGAAAGGTAGAGATCTCAAATCAATTCTTTGCTGATAAGGGAGAATTTGATGTTGAGAAGGCTTTCAATGGGAAAGTCAAACATATTTTTGGTAAGATGGTTGATAGAAAGGTAAAAGGTGCTCAAGAATTTTATAAATCAAAATGTTGGTGGGACAGATGTTTGCCACCAAAGTCACCCAAGGCTGGTGAGGCTTGGGTGGACGTTATGTTTGAGTAAAAACCGGACTTGCCGGAGCTCCCAGGTTGGTTTAAGTGGAGCAGGAATCGGCACATTTCTTGAGAAATTCACGAAAGTGATTTCGACTTACAAGTGGTAAATCAGGGACATTAAATTGTATCTGATTTTCTACAAATGATTGAGAAACAATGTGATGAAACCCCTAATCTACAATTGGTAAACTCAAACTTATTTTCCGGAAAAACCATTTGATTAAAACAAACTTAAGTGTTTTGAAATCAATGGGAAAATAGTTTGTTGTGAGGGGAAGTTCTGATTGTTTATGCCAAGTGGATGGCGATTTGAAGTGATTCGATATCGGTTGTCATTTTTTTTATAGTTTATTTTCAAATTTCCTAAAATGTGTTTGCATTTTAGGGGGAGTAAAAATTTTGAAAATCCAAAAACATTTGAAAATTTGAAAAAGCCAAAAACATGATAAAATCAAAAATGAGTTTTGTTGTGAATAGAGGAAATGATAGTACATCAGTGGACTGTCACAACATGCTAAAGAATTGGAAGGTATAAATGTGATAAACAATCTCACTATGGATATGTCAGTAGGTTTTTATACATTTAGTAAATTGTGACGAGATATAAACATAAAATTTACTTGCGTCTACGTGGGGAACACCTCCAGGATATATAGGTAACCCCTGAAATCTTGTTTGAAGGGTCCCTTATTCTGAGATACTAGGTCTTTATACTCAGTGATATCTGGGGTATTATCCCGGGACTTCTGATTTTGCGGAAGCAATGGCCTAGTCCCCGGAGAATACTTTCTGCTTGCTTGAAATATAGCACCACCCTCAGCTAAAAAATGATGAAACATTGAAAAATGCTAATCATGGCTGTTGTAATTCAAAAGATCCTCTAAAGGGGACACACCTAAAAGTCAACTAGGCTCTCTGCTGAACGGAAGTTCTGACCTGAGCTATCACGGTTGCATAATTTATTCCCCTGACAGATATCATCTGTGGTATACTCACCTGTAAGACTGAATATTGGGGTCTGGATACGGGAGTATATACTGAGGTGGGACACATGTAGATGCTTAAGTCCTAAAACACTAATTCGTATCTCGAAGCAGTTGAACTTTGTGTGAAAATTTAAGTGGACAAGTATACTGACAATCTAGGTGAATTGTTTAGAACTTAATATGAAATGAAGCTTAACGGTGTTAGTGATCTGTCTCAGAAACTGATATGATCCTCTTGCACAAACTCACAAAAATATTGTATGTAAATATTTCTTTACTGCATTTTATTTTTATTATTTCAAAATCCAAAAAGATTTTCGGTGTGTTTTAGCATAAATTTTGAAAAAAATTCAAAAAGATTTTCGACAACTGGTGTTGGAGAGCTGATTTTCAAAGTTTCAAGTGCTAAACAAGATGAACAGATGGTTTGGGAGAGTATGTTGTTTTTGAATTTGAAAATGATATATATACAAGTGGTTCATCAGAAATTGACATGATAAATCTTTCTATTCAGGGTTGTGTCTTCAAGGGATTAGCAAAGTTTCTAAATTTGTTATATCTTGTTTTTTTTTTATGAAACTTATTTCTGGGTTAAGAATGTGCAGGAGTAGCAAGGAAATGATCTTGGAACATGAAGAATTAGGCTGATTGATATTGAAAAGTTTGGAAAAGCCCATAGATAGATCAAGACTGAAGAACTGAAGATACAGTTGGTGCTGGATGCGACTCGTCAACATCTGAGGGGGAGTTTGTTGATGCACTACATCTGTTGACTTCGTCTTGTATCGAATCTTAGATTTCATTGTGTAGATCAGGGCACGTTGTACGAGAATATGTAAAATTATATAGGTAGTTAGAGATGATTTCGCTCATGTGTACAAGAGGGTATCGCTTATGTGTACATGACACATAAGCGAAATCACTAACATGGGGTATCGCTTATGTGGTCTGTCACATAAGCGAAACCATCACCCTATATATTGGGTCCTCTTGAGCGAAATCATGGGGATGTTCTTGAAACTCGTACCGAAGTGCTGCCGGATCGAGATTTGAATGTACAAGCTGTTAAATCAATCAAATCAGTGAATTAAGTGAATTGCTAGCTGTTTCTACGTTAATTACTTGTTTTCCGCACCTGTAATTGACGAAAACTCCTCTGAACGACTCGTTCGGGTCGAAACACGGTCCTACAGAAAGGTTGCCTATCGACTAGAGCTACCTCCAGAGCTTGGGAATATTCACCCAACTTTTCACGTGTCCAATTTGCGAAAGTGTTTAGCTGATGCTGATCTTCACATTTCACTCGACGAGATTCAAGTTGATGAAACAATGCACTTTGTCTAGAAACCTGTGGAGATAGTGGACCGTGAAATCAAACATTGAAGAATAAGTGAATTCGATTGGTCAAGGTTCGCTGGGAGTCCAAACGTGGCCCAGAGTTTACTTGGGAACGTGAAGACCAAATGAAGGCAAAATATCCGCATTTGTTTTCACAAGCTTCCTCTAGCTAAAATTTCGGGACGAAATTTCCTGAAGTAGGGGAGACTGTGACAACTGTGCTCTGTAAATGATGTATAATGTAAAACAATATCAATTATCAATAATACAATGTGTTTTGGTGTTATTATATGTGAATTTGTGTTTGATGATTTTACGTTTTGATTCGAGTTAGATTTCAAGCTTAAAATCGCTTTCTTGAAAGTTATACGCAAACTGGTGCGTAAACGCAATCAGTTTAACATGAAAAACACTTCAGAATAGTGAAATAGGCTTAACATACCTTAAATAACCTTTACATAACTTAGAAATAAGTTTTGAATGGTTTGGTGTGTTAAAATCAAGTTTGTTCGATCGCAGGGTCTATTTGTGTCAAACTACGAAACTATACCAATTTGTATAGTAACGAACATTCCGGAACTTGATCATAAGTTAATTATGCCCTAAATATCCTTTACATAGCTTAGAAATAGGTTTTGAGGTGATTGGTGCGCAAAAATAAACTTATTTGATCAATAGGGACTAAAAGCGTCAAAAAGTGCATAAGTTTGCATTTTCGCGCATATCTTACGTTCTGAATATATCCGGACATCCAAAAATTTTTGTGATCATTAAAATATTTTATTTTTGTGATTGGAATGAAAAAATTCCATTCGTCGCGTAATTTGGATCGTTTTTGCATTCGTTACGATTTCTGTCATAATTAACCGAACAACGCAACCGTACGACCAAATAAACCGACATCCGAGATGTTTTTCAGCATATTTTAAGTTCTCTATACGTTAACTTCATTTTGTAGCTTTGAAATGGGGTTAACGGGGCTTAAACGTGTCAAATATGCATCAAAAACCAAGTTTCTAGGTTGCAGGGACTAAAAGTGTAAATCTGCCAAAGATCTCAGGCAGGGTGCGTAAGCCTGGTGTGTTTCTTACGCGGGGCGCGACAGCAGCGCAGTACAAAAACATTGAATCTGGTCTTTGAGCTGATTTTGATGGTTTTTAACCACTGATTTGGGATACCATCTGCTTGTTTTTTATGGTATTTCATGTCCCATGGTATTAGAAAACCTTGTGCCCACTTGGAGGGTCAAGATCGAAGCACGAATTGCGAGGAACGATCCTAACGGTTGTGGGATTTCTATAAATACCCAAGCCTTTCATTCATTTCAAATCACAATCTGATTCAATTGCTCTAAGTTGGAGTTTAACACTTCATACCTGAGCAACTTGAATCAAGATCTTCCTAGCTTGGACCCTTTGTAAGTATTCTTTCGTGCTTTTATGCGTTTTTAAGCGTAAAGTCAAACAGTGTTTGACTTTCTGCTTTGACCAGTCTCTGGTCAACACAAAGTTCGTTTGAACTTTGCAACGTGAGTGTAATCACGATGGTTATAGTCCCTTGTGACTATACCTACTGATTACCACGTTGATTAGGCGTAGTGACGAGTCATAGTTTCGGTCAAAATGCGTATTTATGCGTATTTTGTAACCAAACTATTCGTGGGTTTCAAAACCCTTTGTTTTGATATCAAAACCTGTTTTCTAACTTAGTTAAACATGTTTCAACATGTTTAACTCGTCACTCTTAGTCTAGTGCTTGTATAGGGTCGTAAGATAAGCGGTCTTAACAACCGCTTAGACTATCGAACCCGACCTGTTTGGTCGATCATTAGGATCCAACCAAGCATGTTTAGTGACCATAGTTGTATAGGGAATAACCTTCCGAGGTTATACCTTATGGTCACTTAGATTAATTAGTTGTATGATAGTTAGTTTATATGCCTTAGGAAAATGACCAAAATGCCCTTTTCATGCATAATTGAATTTTAAGCATATGTAACCTAACTTTTCTCACTTAAACTAATTATGTAACATGTTTAGGCATATAATACTTGTCATGGGACTAGTTAGGCGTCTCGAACGCTCTTTTGCGAGCACGACGCGTTAAAGTAGCGTAAGCTACCTTAATGGGTCGTAACGGGTCGAAAGCACTTAGGTTAGGTTCCGTTTTAGAATGTAGTCTTCGTTAAACCATATCACATGAGTTCCAATACTCATTTGGTTTACGAGATCACATTCTATCCGATCCTCCGATTTAGGCGTCGATTTATTGACTAGGCGATCCAATTAATAGGTGCTACTTGATTTCCTTGTTTTGCTTGAGCTTGTTGAGTTCTTTGGATTGAGGATACTTTGTACTTCGATGTGAGTACATAGTACCCCTATTTTACTGTTTTCAATTGTTTTGGGGTGATTCATATGTGTTAAATGTTTTCGATGTTTTTAACGACGGTTTTCGAAATGATTAATATGGTTTATATAAAACTAATAACGATTTCGATAATGTGAACAAACATGTTGGGCGTAGTTACATAACAAATGACATTCATTAACATTGATCAACCCGACCAGTATTAGGTTATGGTACCATAGGATTTGACAAATCCCGTTATCAGACTGCACCCATGGTTATATATGAGGGTTATGTGGGTAACGACTGAATCTGTGATTGTTAATTTACCCTTTGGTGGTTTATTAATGCGAGAGTAGCGTTGGACGAGTTGCGAAGGTTTGGATGTTATTAGCGAGTCGACCAAAAGTAGTTTTCACAACTAAAACGATAGCGATTTTGGAACGATTTAAACGAATTGAACAAACGATTGGTTTTTGGTTAGTGTTTAGATAACGGGACGGGTGTAATGTGATGAAAACATGGTAGATACGCTGCTGGTACTTCTTATATATAAGTGTTTTCATCATATTACATACCGTGGTGTTATTTAGTTCACTTGGGTAAACGATTTTGAAACTATGTCACACAACGATGTTTTCTAAATAATATAAACCATACGAGTTTTACTAACGAGGTGATTTACAATTTGATTTAATTAAACAAATGTTTTGGGTTAAGAATCATGGCTACGAGATTTTATAAGTTATAACCAACTTGATTTGAGATGGTTAATTATGTTGCAATACTATATACCTTTCAAAACAAGGTTTTAAACTTTGACTCTTGTAGTCTAATAAGGTATCGCAACATGTAAACGAGCCATGAATCCGACACTCTCATAAAATCTATATGCTCGCCATCATTTCTTGCTGACTTTGTTTTTACATATGTTTCAGGTATTGTTGAATGATGTTGATTGCTAGGATGCATGCTCACATAGGATCTGGACGAGGCCTTAGTGACATAATAACAATGATAGACTATGTTTAACTTGTTGTCTTGTTTTAAGACAATGTAAATTATCTAATGAATCAATAAAACAAAACTTTTTGAATCCATGGTTGTGAAACAATAATTCTGTTGCTCCACTCCCCGACGTTTCCGCCGCGGTTTCGCTGTTTTAACACGGTCGGGGTGTGACACGTGACCACCCCCTATCTTCATCGCGTGACCCAATGGCACCTGTTGCGCAAAATGTAATTGCCAGCTGCAGGTTTGCATGCCTTGTTCACCAATCTTACCACCTTCACTCTCAAAATCGAAACCATGGATCCATTGTTGGTTTTTAAAACTCCCTAGACACCTGGAGTGATCTTGGAACCCCTCAAACACCTGGCTTGATCTTGGGATTTCAGCTCCAAGTATAAATAGGTGCAAGGGGTGGCCTTTAACACTTGCACCTTCATAAAATTTCACTTCTCTTGCTCTCTTGGAGATTCCCAGCTGAAGCGAGACTCCACCTCAGTTATAATTTCGAGCTAGGACCCTTTGTAAGTGTCCCTAGCCTCTGCTTTTCGTTTTATAGGCTTTTCAAGCTAAAAGTCAAGCTATTTCGATAAAAGCTTTGACTTTCGATTTAGACCTTAATGGTCCAGCCATTGTTCGAGGCGAACATGGCTACGTGATCGTAATTAGGTAGGTGTTAATCCCTCAAAAGGGAACCTCCTAAGAATCACTTTTGCTTGGTCAATTGACGGGTCAAAGTTATTAAATTAAAAAGTCAAATGTGTCAGTTTTTAAAATAATTCAAATATGATAATTTAGCTGTTATAAAACATGTTTTATCACTTTAATAACTTGGTAATAATTATTAGAACATGTGTAAACATGTTCAGCCCGTCAATTACAGGTTTAGGATCGGTTCACAACCGAAAGTCGCGAAGTTTGACATCTACTTTGACAATCGATTCTGACCCGAATTAGATTAGTTTCATTCTATTTTAAGGTTCCATTATGACCATATTATATTGTAATATAACCCTCTGAGGTTATATTACATGGTCATATAGTAATCTGAGTTTATTTTTCAAGTTCCGTTATTATACTTAATCTTTGACTAAAATGCCCTTTTGTTCAAAAATAAGGTTTTAAACAGTAATGAGCATGCAAGTGAATTAGGTACTGATATGTTAACATGTTTAGCATACTTTGATGTTAACAGTCTGGTCATAATCTGAGTTTGCATAAATAATCATAAACTATGCTTTTAAAAGACCAAAATGCCTTTTTGACATAAAAAATGGTTTAAAGCATAATTTCTTGGCAAAACTCATTACCTACTGACATGATATCATAATTAGGATTATTTGGGATTTTAAGTCTGTTTATAATCTGAGTTTAACTACAAGTTTTTGTAAAATGCCGACAAATGACGATATGCTCTTGTGGCACTTGAAATGGGTTTTAAACATGACATGCATACACAACCTCTTACTTACTGATACGTTATGATAAATAACATATTTTAACTATTCAAAGCTGGTCATTACATCAGATTTCATAAACCATCGTAATTATCGTCATTTAACGACTTTAACGCCGTTTAGGCGCATAGTATGGTTTTAAACCATACTTATCAACCAAGACTTGTTACCTACTGATTTTATAAACCATTTTAAATATTTTTACAGTAGGTATAAGTCATGAACTCAGAATCCCAAATAAGTACCCAAAAGTATGTGTGAAATGACCAAAATGCCCCTTCGGTGCATAGTTTGGTCTTAAAGCATAAACCACACATATATTTGATATCCTACTGATATTATACCATAAATTAACTATTTTCCATAACTTTTAAGATCAAAACATCAGTTTACTTGCAAGCTCCTTTTATAAGTCGTAAAATTACCAAAATGCCCTTATGGGGCTTAATTTGGTTTAAAACCTTAACGGACATACATGTTGATATCCTACTGATATTATAACATGTTTTAAGTATAATAACATATGGAACTTGTATATGACTCATCCGGTTACCCGTTAATGCTAATACTACGGTTCGACTTATGTAACTAGTTTATATAAGTTTGCCGAAATGGGTTTAACCTTATCATTTTAACTTCAATTTCCAGAATGTAATTAGTTTACCCATATTATACAAGTCTTCATACTTGTTGGGTTTAAACTACATTCTATTCCGATCATCGCTTAATCTAGCGCATTGTATCGTATTTCATTCTTTAAGCTAGCCGGTCTAAGTCTATGACTTAAATAGGACCCGTTAGCATTCTAATTGGTTAATATTACCATCATTCCAGACTGGAGCCTTCCGGTAAAAGCTACCTACAGTTGTCTAGTGAATTATACGACTGAGTTATTTAAATCTTGCATTTGAATCGAGTTATAGCTCAGGTAAATACTTTTAACTTAGTTTCCCTATACGGGCTTGGGATATGGTAAATTATTACCACTTGGTCGGGTATGGGATCACTTAGCCGGATTATGGCTATCAAATCTGCATAACCCGTTTTAATCTGTTTTGTTTGATACTTAAACATTGGGGGTTAACGGCCGTGTCTAGGATATCATCGGCTCATTTAAGTTACTAATGGTCACGACCTAAGCACGGGATGTAGGCATACACATGACAGATGCGAATGCTAAAATATTTTTACCCACAAGTTGGGGATAACTCCTTTGTGGGTTTATAAGTGGCGAGTCAGTTAATCATGTCTCGGTTTCTATACTGGGCCCCATATATATTGACAAACATGTAAAACTGTATACAAGATTAAAATTCTTAATTGTCCCAAGTTATAAAAGATTTTCATGTGCCTTGTGCACTTAAATCAATTTTGGAAATGTTTACAAAATGTGTCGGTTAATTGTATTTATCAGTGTAAACTGACGTATTTTCAAAAGACTAAGTTACAGGTACTATACGAAATAGGCTAGAAGCTGCTTGGTATTGATAAGAGGATCTTGAAAATCCTTAGAATGCTTAAAGTCTGTTGAACATCATTTTGTACATTTATTTGATCCGCGTGTGGATCTTTTATTATAACCGTCTGTATTTACTATTTTGAACTTTGAACACTTCTGTTTGTAATAGTAATTTTATTCCAAGACTTCCGTTGTGCTATTATGTGTTTATTGACTATGATAATATCAACTTACATCACGATACTCCCCACCGGGCCCACCGGGTTATGTTGGAAATTCGGGGTGTGACAGAAACCATATTTCCTTTTAAAGAAAAGAAAATGTCTCTTGATCCTGATGCTCCTTCTGAAGTTAATACCTTAAACTTCTTTGATCTATCTGATTTAAACTTTACTCAAAGCCCTAATGTTGACCCAACTCCCAATAATGAAAATATAAATAATCCTATTTCTGATCATGGGTCTCAGCACTCCAATATTGGATCTATTGATACTTTAGGTAAGGCTGATTCTCAGCAACCAAGTGTCACTGATGAAAGTTTGGATAGGGCTGAGCATGATAATGAAATTAAGGATATTTTTAATAACTCTGAGGGAGATAATGTTGGTCAAACCAATACTGTTCCTATGGGATCTTCCAGAAATACCAAATTCCCTTCTAAACTTGATTATTTTGTTATTGAAGGAAAAGTTAAATATGGTCTTGAAAATATGTTGAATTATGCAAATCTTTCTCCTGATAACTTGTGTTTTGCTTCTGTCTTAATAAAAGTGTTGAACCAAATAATTATATAGAGGCTAAAACTGACACTAATTGGGTCAATGATATGAATGAGGAATTGGAAGTGTTACATAGAAATAATACATGAGACGTTGTTGTTTTGTCTCCAAATAGAAAACCTATAGGATGCAAATGGGTCTATAAAATTAAGTATAAAGCTCCGGGAGAAATAGAAAGGTATAAGGCTCGACTTGTAGCCAAGGGTTACTGTCAGGTGTGTTCTAACTTTAGCTGTGCATAATGGTTGGGATTTGTTTCAACTTGATATAAATAATGCTTTCTTGTATGGTAATTTAAATGAAGAAGTTTATATGACATTACCTGATGGTTATAGTGCTCAGTCTGAAAACAAGGTTTGTAAGCTTAACAAGTCTCTTTATGGGCTAAAATAGTCCCCTAGAATGTGGAATGAAAAACTTGTTGATGTGCTTACTGAACTAGGTTTTGAACAAAGTAAGTGTGACTATTCCATATTTGTTAAAACAAGTGACTCTGTGTTTATAGTTCTGTTTGTATATGTGGATGATATTGTCATTACTGGTAGTTGTTCAAAAGAAATTGCTAAAATTAAATCTTTACTTAAATCTAAATTCTTAATCAAAGATTTAGGTTTATTAAAATATTTCCTTGGTATTGAATTTTTGAAAACTGTTGATGCATTATGTTTGTCTTAAAGAAAGTATTGTCTTGATTTACTTTATGAGTTTGGGATGGCTGAATGTAAACCTGTAAGCAATCTTATTGAAGGTAATCATGTTTTAACTCAATTGTGTGAAAAAGATAATCAACCTTTGCTTAACGTTTCTGTTTATCAGAAATTAGTTGGCAAGTTGATATATCTCTCTCACACAAGACCTGATATAGCTTATTTTGTTCATTACTTGAGTCAGTTTATGCATTCTCTAACTAGTGCTCTTTTTAGGATTGCATTAAGACTTTTAAGGTATCTTAAAGAGTCTCCTGGAAAGGGTATTTTATTTAAAAAGGGTAATGGGTTAGACTTAAAAGTTTTTGCTGATTCAGACCGGGGGAAATATTTGAGCACTAGGAAGTCAATCACTGGTTTCCGTGTTTTTTTTTTTTGTGGTTCTTTGGTCTCATGGAAGAGTAAAAAGTAGTCTACTATATCACGATCCTCTGCTGAAGCAGAATATCGTTCTATGTGTGTTGTGACATGTGAAGTTATTTGACTTCTTAATGTTTTAAAAGAGTTAAAGGTGGTCATAAAGCTGCCTATTAATCTTCATTGTGATAATACAACAGCTATATCTATTGCTGCTAATCTTGTATTTCATGAACGAACAAAACACTATGAAATTGATCTCTTCTTTTTAAGAGAAAAATTACTAAGGGTGTAATCCGAACTGTGGGAGCATCGTCTGAGGATCAAACGGATGATGTTTTCACCAAAGGCTTGTTGGTTCATTCTCATGAAAAGGTTTGTAAAAGTTTGGGTATGTTTGATTGTTTTGCATATTGAATTAAGGGGGTGTTAAAATTTTAATATCTTTATGATCAATTCAATATGTTATTTTTATAAAATATTTCTAATATATGTTCTATGTTTTGTCTGAGGTATTGGGCTATTGGGCTTATTTTTTGGGCTGCCTCTCTTGGCATGGGGCTGAAGTTGGCGTGGGATTGAAGTGTTTAGAGATATTAAAAGATACGAAGGGCTGCTCATCAGATCTTTGAAAGCATGATCTCTCTTTGTCTTCACAACATCTTTTCTCTGCTCAAAAGTTCCTCCCGCATCTCTTAAAAGTTCCTGTTGTTTCTCTGCTTCATCTTTTTCTCTAGAACATCTGAAGGTTTTTGATTCCTTTCGTTCGGGAGTAATTGCAGCAGCGTTTTTTCATCACTTGATGCAGATTATCAGTTGATAATCTGCTTTGATTGTTTCTGATTTACAGCAGTTTGAAGGTAGTCAAGCTGTTGTGTTTGGCTCTGATTTTCGGCGATTCTGTCACACCCCGATCTCCGGTGGGCCCGGATGGGCACAATTGTGACGGTTGGATAACAGTTATCACAATATAATAATATGCAGCGGAGGTATTGGATTGAAATTATTAAAATAAAGCTTGAATGTATAAAAGTATTACAAGCGTTCGATACAAGCCCACAGGCAGGATCCAAATAAACAAAGCTTTAGACATCACAGGCCTTAAGCAACAGGAGTGCAAATTCCTTAGCTTTCATTCTAGCCGACCCGTAATCCCAGCCTATAATAAGGTCTCATACCTGTTGTTCAATCGTTTGAAAATACGTCAGCCAAAGCTGGTAAATACAATTAACCGACTCTTTGGAAAAATAGTTTTTCGAAAAGAGTTTTATACATATAGATAACCCGTAGGTGATCTTTTAAATACATCTTGGGATTTTTCTTGTTATGAGATTATATACTTGATTTAACCCATTGGGTTGTCCGGACATGGTATCATTAACCCCTAATTATGATAATTATCAAGTAAACAGATTAAACCGTATTCTTACATTTTTTGCGCAATCATAGGCGACTTACTTATGTAATAACCGTCCCAAGAGCCATATTTGCCATCCCAAGTTTACGCTAAAATAAGTCAAGAGTATTTACCTTTTTGCTAGCTTCCAATCAATAAGACTATATTTGGCAAAGAGCCGCAAGTCTAAGTAATATTGACCCAAGTCCGATTATCTGGGGGGTACTATAGTCTGGAATGACATATTTATTATCTGTTAGAATGTGTACGGGCCAAAGGTAGTTCCTTTAGACATGACCCGATACTTAAGAATAGGTTCGCTAGATTAAGCGTATATTGAATAAAATGCGGTTTATGTATGAATTGTAGAGGTTATGGCTGGATTATAGATGTATACTTGCTTAGGAACAAAACCCTAAGTGAAAATTATACATATATTTCTATGATTTGAGTGTTTAGATGATTTACCACACTTAGATAAGTGGGTTTTAATAATATGATAAAATTGATGATATAATTATGTTGAGAATCATCATATATGATAGTGATAAGAAGATGCTTGAATAAGCTATGAATTCGGGTATATGTTCATACTTGCCGTAGAATGGGTTTTGTATGATATGATGGAGTGAATGTTATAATCATGTTAAAATTGATGTTAACGATTGTGTGGGCTTAGTAGAGAAATTTAGTTAAGGCGGTTGCGTAGAAATAATGCCTACCGGGTAAATGGTGGAATGCCAAAATGAGTTCGTTGAACTTAATTGTGAAATTACATATGTAAATAGGCGGTTGACTTTTAAAAGTCAAACAGACCTATAATAAGGTTAAATGATAATTTTGATTGAAAATGCGTAAGCTGGGATAATCGTGTTAGACGATGATTAATCTAACCATCTCACGAATTATAAATGATAGTTTGACACTTGATAAGCTAGGTGGAAGCTTGGGGAAGAAGCGGGTCAAACAGATCAAGTACGAAGGAAAAGCGTATTTGGATGCAAGGTAAGCAACACATACACCCTTTTGTAGAATACCTCTTTATTATATTGATTATGAATACGTTAAATAAGCATTTGGAATATGATGTTCCGACGTGTAGTAATACAGGTTAAAACAAGTGAAAATGATAAGAAACCATGTTTGATGGTTAAAAAGGAGTAAAACGGTATTTTGGTTATGCAATGACGAATAAACAATGAGTTTTGATTTAAGTTACCTTATGGTATAACCCATAATGAGTAAAAAGGGTAATATGGCAATTGGTTATGAGCTAACTGATAAACATCAGTTTTGAAAAGACACTCTATGGCGTAAGCCATGATGGGTCAAAAGAATTAAGAAATGATTTTTAAGTAATACAATCGTACGGTGTAAACCAGAATGGGTTACATGGATGAGATAGCAAATAAATACCATCTCACAAGGATAAAATGGTCACTTAGACCAAACGGGTCAAAAGGTGATGATATCACCATTTGACGTTAATGACTAATGGTTGTTTGTCGAGTATTATGCTCACAGGAACAAATAGTGCCTGAGATTTCATTGTTATTTGATTAACAACTAATATGAAGAAGTATTAAAATGGGTCATTGTTATGACCCGAATCAGGTATGTGAAATGGGTCAACTCTCATTGAGAACGTAAGGTTCGACAAGAGTTAATCGAGTCATGGGTGGGTTTCGGATTACCCAAGGTGAGGTATATCAAGCGAATTGAAATTTTGATATTATGTTCTTATGGACGTAATGAAATTATAATGGGATACGGGTTAAAAGAGTAGTCTTGTTCGAAACAAACTTTTAAAATGTCTTTAGTTAATAAATGACTAAAGTTGACTAAAATGTCCACGAATGATAAACCAAGCAAACGACCCATAAGGGTAGTTTGAATATCAGTTTTTATAATTTGGTAAAAACCTCTCGGTAGGATACGGTGGTAGTCTTAACCATTTTGGCTTAAAAACACATAATGGGTCTTTTTCGCAAATGTGTCAAGCTCAAGGGTAAAATGGGAATATAATGAACTTTCCCATCATAATCCATCACAATTGACGTTGTGATAATGGATGAATAAAGATCTTTGAGCGGGAATAAAAGATATGATAGGTTATAGATAATTTAAGCTTAAGGTGCTTAAATCTCATAAAGGGTCAAAATAAAAATACGCAAAATGTAGGTAATGGTTGCGTAATTTATAAAAGTTATGAATCCGGGTTAAGGATTTTGGGTTAAATACGTAGGCAAATGTTTTACGGTCATTTAGAAACAAGTTTCATGCGAAACTGATAAGAATTGTGAAAGTTGTGAGCCTTCATGTGAAAAATGGTTGAGCTGGGAAAAATGCAGCTCCAGAAACAAACTTTCTGTGAAAATAGGGCCGTCGCGCCCCGCGGAGGTCGAGCTACATCCTGTCGCGGCCCGCGACGGGTATCGGAACTGGCAAAAGTTGTTTTCTTTGCTTGTTTGTCTTACGGACTTGTTTATACACGTTTTAAACGCCATATAACTAACGCATTTCATGATTTATAAAATGTAGGAATATTTTGAAGTACTGGATGACGATCAAGCTCAACAAAGAACCGAACATGATTAAAGATTTAAGCTTCCGCATTATGTTTCGTCGTTACGCAATTAAACGAAAATATTATGTTGAATGTTTTAAATTCCAAGTAGTTTTACGAAACTTATACTTCAAATGTATGTGTATTTCTATACACACATTTATATGCGAAACTTTATGAAATTTCGATAAATAAATTAAGGGTCTTACTTGACTGCGACGAGTGAGACTCGTTCGAGGATTGCGGGTAATCCGAACTATGGGATTGAGATGGTATTTTTCTAGATGGTCCTCCCCTCATCGGATCTTATCCTCTTCCTCTAATTCTTGGCAGCATATTACCTGTTAAATATCAAAATCAACAACAATATAACTTAAATAGATATGAATGGTCCTAGGTTAATGCCTAGACTTGGAAAAGTCTAAGGATTATGTTAATGTGATATTTGAGTTTAGACACAAAAGGCTAGTGTCTAATTTACTCAAATGTTGGCTCTGATACCAACATGTCACACCCTGATTTCCCGGTGGGCCCGGAATTGGGGTTTATGCGTGATAAATTGATATAGATATTCACATTAACACAACGGAAGTCTTGGGAGTATAAAATAATTATTACAAAATACAATTGTCTGAAAGTTCAAAATAATATACAGACCAAAGTGTATAAAAGATCCACAGGCGGATCGAATAACGAATGATTATGTAAGACCACTAGGCTTCTTGCATGGAGTTGTAAATTCCACTGAGCAAACCGTGCAGTTTCCAGCCGATTTACGTTCTTTACAACTTGTGTTTAGTCTTTTGAAGATATGCCAGTTTTCAATGGTAAATACAAATAACCGACATATTTTGAAAATATTTCAAAATCATTTTATATACCATTTGGTATATTATTTTCATAAATAACTTGGGACAAACTATATCTCTTGTTATCAGTATTACATGCTTGTAAATACATATGGGGCCCAGAACTATGTCTGAGAACATGATTAAGCGACACACCACTTTAATCCTCTTATTAGGTAAACCCATATTGGATAATAAAATATTTTATCATAGCATCTATCAGGTGTATGCCTACACCATGTGCTTAGGTCGTGGCCATTTGCAATTAAATGAGCCAAGGATATCCAGGACACGGTCACATTAACCCCCAATGTTTAAGATATCAAGCAATACGAATTAAAATGGGTTATTTGGATTTTGGACACATTGGTCATTGATCCCATACCCGACCAAGCGGTAATAATTTACCGTATCCCAAGCCCGTTTAGGGAAAATAGGTTAAGAGTATTTACCTGAGCTTAAATCTTTACAATCCAAAGATAATTATAAGCACAACCGATTAAACAAAACAACTAGCAAGGTTGCAATTTATTGGACGCCCTTAGTCTGGAATGAATGGAGTTATTATCCATTAGAATGTTAACGGGTCTTATTCAAGTCATATGACTTGGACCGGTTAACTAATATTAAAAATGATATGGTTCGCTAGATTAAGCGGAGACCGGATAGAATGTGGTTTGAACCCTCACAGGTACTATGACTTGTATAATATTAATATATTCTGATTAGAAGTGAATATGAAAAAATTTGACCTAATTCGGCTAACTTATATAAACTAAGTTACATAAGTCAACCGTACGTGCATAGGCGGCATCGGGTGATCGGATGAGTCAATGTCAAGTTCATTATACTGAAAAATGTTTATTATGTTACCACATCAGTAGGTATTCCATATTATAAGCTCATTATGGTTTAAAACCATTTTATGCTCAAAAGGGCATTTTGGTCAATATTTAGGCATAATACATGAACTTGCATAAAACTCGACAACTTATTATGATCAAATGGTATAACCTCGGAGGGGTTATTCCATACATTAATATGATCATAATACAACTTCAAATCAGTAGCTAACTTAGCTAAAACGGGTCAGAATCGAAAGTCAAAGCAGAAGTCAAATTGTTTGACTTTCGGTTGCAAACTGAGCAATAAGCAGGAAATGACGGGTTGAACATGATCTAACATGTTCTAATTTGTTATATTAACTGATATAATGTCAAAAAAATATGTAGATGTTTAGAAGTCCATTTAACTTAATTTATGTAAAACTACATTTTGACTTTTATTTTAACATAACTTTGACCCGTCATTTGACCAACTTAACGTGATCTTCAGGAGGTGCCCTCATAGGGGATTATCACCTACCTTATTACAATCACGTAGCCATGTTCGATTCGAACATAGGCTTAACCGTAATGGTCATAACCGAAAGTCAAAGCAAAAGTCAATTTGCTTGACTTTCGGCTAATAGTTTAGCCTAGAAAAAGAAAAAAGCTATGAAAGAACACTTACATGTGTTCTATGGGAATATTGAACTCAGTAGGAGGCTTCCTTTTGATCAGAAACAACTCCAAGAGTGGATTAGAAAGAAAGAAGTGAATGAGCAAAGAAAATGGTGCAACCATGGAGGCTATTTATAGTTGCTAATTGATTATAGGATCGTGCCATGTGTTAGCATGGATCCTCATATGATTACAAGTAGTTTGTGAGGTGTTTAAACAAGAAAGAAGGTGGCAATTCATGAGAGAGGTGTAATGTGTTGCAGGCTGCCAACGCAGTCTGCCATTTCTGCCAGTTGCACCCCTTACGGACCGTAAGGGGTGGCAGCTTACGATCCATAAGGACCTTGCACGCCAACAGGTTTCAAATTTCTTACGGCCCGTAAGACCAAGGTCTTGCGGTCTGTAAGGCACTGCCAGTTACAATATCAATATTTACCTTACGGTTTGTAAGGCCTAAGCCTTGCTGTCCATAAGGGTCACTCAGAGGCCAAAAATTGGCATGTTGACATAAATAGTCCCTCTGTTAGTGCATTTATGTCTATCGCCTTCGTCAATCCGAGCCGTAGCGAGAAACAGAAGAAAACGAGTCGTTATGATGTAATATCTAGACAAAAGGCAAGGTGGCAATATTGTAATTAATGAGAAATCTCAATAAAAGCCAAGGCCTATAAATAGGAGCTTTATGTTTAGATTAGAGACTTTTGGGCTCATTTGTGTTTAGGAGAACTCTAGATCTAGAGATAGAATCTAGAGAGAGAAAGTGATTCAAGGTGCTTGTTCTTGTTAGATTTCTAATAGAATCACGTTTATATTACATCGTGTGTGTTAGGTCGCGTTCGTGTACGGATTCCGCACGTCATACGTTCGTTTTGCAATCGTTTCGGAGTCAAAACCGGTCCTACAAGTGGTATCAGAGCAGGAGCTCGATTACACTGATCTATCACACATTTCCGCGCAGAAAATCATCAGATTTCAGATCCGAATTGCATCACTTCTTCATTTTTTCATATTTTCACGTTTTTCACTGATTTTCGTCAAATTAAACGGGTTTTTACGGTTCAAATCGTCTGATTTTTTGATATGTTGTGAGAAAACACCTGATCTATAACCCTACCAAGTTTCAGATCCTAATTCCTAGCCGTTTAGAAGAAATCTGAGTTTTTGTGTCCGACTTCGCGTGAAAACTGGTGTCCGTTTGAACGAAGCCTAGCTGACCGTTTGAAATCTGCACCTTACCGTTTGAAACTGGACTGACCGTTTGAAATCTGCACCTTACCGTTTGAAACTAGACTAATCGTTTGAAATCTGCACCTTACCGTTTGAAAATGCATGTGTCCGTTTGAAAATGCATGTGTTCCGTTTGAGGGTGTGACCGTTTGAAACATTGGGTTGTG
This sequence comes from Helianthus tuberosus, assembly GCA_030545235.1. Lineage (NCBI taxonomy): Eukaryota > Viridiplantae > Streptophyta > Magnoliopsida > Asterales > Asteraceae > Helianthus > Helianthus tuberosus. The sequence continues at coordinate 26,576,731 of CM060448.1, forward strand.
TCCGTTTGAGGAATGTATTCTGTTTGAGGATTACGTTTGAAGCTAGCTTTCCCGTTTGAAACACAATGTCCGTTTGAAAGTGGTTATCGGGTCACGTGAAATCATAATTGAAAATTAATGTTGTCGACTAGCTTTAATTGAACAATTAATTGGAAATTGAAAGTTGTTTTATCGATTACGGATATATTGGATGGTCCAATAGGTGTTAAATGGGTTGTTGGGTTTTGCAAATGTTGCATGTGATCTCGGTCCAATAATCAAGTGATAATTAAAGTTGTTGTCGGCTCAAGAGACTTGTGTGTTTAGTAATTGCATGTGCCGCCCATATTATTAGGTTGTGTGAGGACTGTTTTGTGTGAAAATAATTGTCGGCCATTTTCAATCAAGTTTGCATGTGTAGTTGATAAAGTGATTCAAGGCCCAATCAAAGTTCAAAATACAAATCACATATAAATTGTTGTCGGCTGTTGTTTTCAAATTCCAATATAGTGCATACAAACAGGTTGCATGTGAAATTGAACCAGTTTGGTTGCTTGATATTGGTAAAGGTCATTTGGAGTTAATTTAGTCCTTTGAAAAGTTCATCAGTCCATACGAAGTGAACCAGTCCGTTTAGAAGTGGTCCAAGTTGTGTTTTTGTGAACAAGGTCATTTGAATTTGATCCAGGTCATAGCAGTCCGCACAGTGTGTCAACCTTCAGTCCGCACAGAAAATTCACCAGTTCGAGTATTATTTTGATTCAGTTATTTGATAGTGTTTAAACTGATAAGTGTTTGTTTGTTTGTTGATTCAAGGTAATTCAAGGATCACATCATGGCTGAAGAATTCTACAATACATTTTTCAATGCGTTCACATCTGAATCTTCCGAGATTGCAAATGTTACACCAAAAACCATCACGAAAGCAATCAATGAGAACATCAAGCATGATAATTTCTACGGAACACATTCAAAGCCACCAACTCTGGAAAGCATTGAGGATTATACATGGTGGAAAGAACGGTTTCTTAACTGGGCGAAAGCGTATGCGCATGAAAGCTGGTTCTGTTTAGAATTTGGATACGAACGACCAAAAGATGATAAAGGCGAAGAACTTCCATTCAAGAAATTAACCAGAGAGGATAAATCTGAATTTGCCGCCGAACAGAGAATGATTACATTGATCCAGTCGGCAATTAGAAATGATATTTTTGCATTGCTTAATCATGACGGGTCGTCAAAATCTGTTTGGGAAGCTTTACGTGTTAAAGCTGAGGGAGGTAAACAGATAAAAAAGAACAAAATTGCTTTACTTAAAAAAGAATTTGATCTGTTTGATAGTCTAAAAGGAGAGACAGTGAGACAAATGATTGAGAGATTTTGTCATCTTAAAATTGAACTTGAGAGATTTGAGATAGTGAAAACGAGAGAGGAACTTATAGATAAAGTGATTGAAGCGTTACCACGAGCTGATCAGTGGCAAACGTTTGTTTTTATTTTGAAAAATGATGCTTTATATGATACAATTTCTCTTGATGCAATGTTTGAAAAGATAGAGAGTCATGATCTGGAGCTACAAAAGCAAAGCAAGATGATTGGTTCTTCACATTAACAGAATGTTGGATTGTATTACAAAGGCAGTGTACCTTCGGAGAAAGGTGTTAGTTCACCAAAGACAACATTCAGTGGTGGGAAGATGAAAGAACCACAAACAACTTCATCAAGTTACCATTCTGGATATCATTCATCTTCAAAATCAAGTTCTGATGAAGCTGAGGAGATTCTGTGCAACATTGCTCTCAAACTGAAGAATTCTCCATCGATGAGCATCAATGCAGCTAAGCAGCAAATGAGTTTCCTTGCATCTGTTCTGGAATCGTGTGAAGGTCTTGTAGCTGGCAAAATTGGAAACTCAGAGTTGACTAAAGAAGACTACGACCAGATTGATCCGGAAGAAATGGAGCTCATAGATATTCGTTGGTGTTTAGCAAGCTGCATCCGAAGAGCTCAGAGATACATGGAGATTACCGGGAAGAAATCATTGGGTGGTCCGTCAACAAAGCTTGGATTTGACAAATCCAAAGTGACATGCTTTAGATGCAAGCAAAAGGGTCATTTCAAAAGAGAATGCAGAAATTCTGAAGTTGCTGAAGGAAATGAACGTCCTTTCAACGATGATTATTATCGAAAAGCGATCTATCACCGAAGCAAAGAAGAGCCGAAATTGATTGAAGATAAAACCAAATCAAGAGCTTGTTTTGTAATTCAAGATAATGAAGGTTTTGACTGGAGCTCAATTTGTCCAGAAGAAGATCGTTTGGAGAATGTTCGAAAAACAGCTCATGGCAAAGCTATAACAGAGGAAAGAAAGTTTGTTTTTATTGCTGAGATTCAAGATGAAAACAAAGACAAAGATAAAGTTGAGATCAAAGAGAAGACTCGAGAAGAGATTTTGAGTGAGAAAACTTATCGAGAAAGAAACGTTGTTTTTAATAGAATGGATGAAATGCAAGAAGAGTATGAGAGTGTAGTGAGCAACAGAAGATGGGATAAAAAGAGAGAGTGTTACTTCAACAGAGAAGGTGAACCAGTTGTTCCAAAGAAAGACATAATCTTTGATGATGTTCTTCTTATAATTCCTTTGAGAGCTGAATACTATAGAAATGTGATGAAAGATGACACATATGCTAAAAGGCATGAAAAGGAGATCAGATATGTCATGAAATCGTGTCTGAGAAAAAGGGATGAAGAGAGAATGAAAAAGAGTGTTGAAGAAATGGTGAACAATCTGAAGAAAACTGCTGAAGATGTTAAAGCTGAAGTTGTTGAAGTTGAAGTTGTGAAAGAGGAAGTTTTGAAAGTTGGTGAGACAGAAAAGATTGAAGAAAAAGTTGAGGTGAATGAAGAGGTTAAGAAAGTTGTTACTGAAGAACAGCAGATTGGAGAAGAGGTGAGAAAAGAAGAAGAAGAAGAAGAAGAAGTAAAGAATGAGAATTTGGAAGCTGGTAATGCTGGTGATGAAGTTAGTGTTGAAGAAAATCAGAATGTTGCTGAGTCGAAGCAGACAGAGGCAGCTGAAAACACCGAGGTGCCAATCACTGAGGTAATTCTAACATCTTGACTGAAACTGTTGAACAGTGCAAGAAATGCATGGAACTGTGCAGAGCTTGTACTGAAATAGATGAGCAATTCAGAACAAGAGATCTTGAATTTACTAAAATTGAAAACATTTTTAAAGAAAAATGCAAAGAAATGCTAGAAAAAGAAAAAGTTTTAAAAGAAAATTATGAAAAACTTTCAGAAAAATGTAAAAAGTTAGAAACGGAAAATGAAGTTTTGAAAGAAAATGTTTCTAAAATGACAGAAGAATGTTCACAAAAAGAAATTGCTTGTCAAGAAATGAATAAAGAATATGACTCAATGAAATTAGCATATCATATTACGAAAGAGTCATACGAAAAAGTGAAAGATGAAATGAAATATGCTCAATCAAGAATGAATTATCTTTCTAAAACAACTAAAGAACTTAAACGAATGTATTCCATAAACAAGATGTTGTTAATTCTTATATTGAGGATGTTGCTAAGCTACAGCGACAGATTGCTGATTTAGAACAGGATAACAACAAGTTAAAGAGTTATCATGTGTCATCATATGTGCTTGAACGTATTTTCAATATAAAACCGGGAGATGGTGAGTCTGAGCAAAACAAGAAAGGCATTGGCTCAGAGTTTCATCACGTTCCACCACCGGAAAAGTTCGCATTTTATGATGAGGAAAAGGTCGAAAAAGCTTTCAACATGGTAGACCAATTGCCACACAACATTGACATAACCTATTCCAAATCTGATGATTCTCATGATTCAGAGGTGGTAGGTAAAGTTGTTGAAAGTGTGTTGAAAGAAGAGTCGTTTGATACAGGTAAATCTGAATCACAGGATGAAGATGAAGGAAATCTTCATGATAGTTATCTGAAAAACACAAAATCCGAGAAAAGTTTGAATGATGATTCAAAAGGATTGGTTTATACCATGATTGGATCGGACAAATTGTTCTTAGATGTTGTATTCCCGATTCAGAATGTGATTTCAGAAAAGGTTGATAAAGTTTTCAAGATGGTTGAGATTGAGAAATCTGAGATTTCAAAGTTTGCTGGAAAAGGTCACAAAACTTTTTATAACAAACCTGGTTACAAAAAGAAAAACATGAAGGCTGGGTTGGGTTATAAGAAGAAACAAAGTTGGAAAAGAAATGAAACTCCCAATTTTCAGACAAAAATGAGTTTTGTTCAAGGAAAAAGTTTTGAAGAGGAGGAAAAACTCAAATTTAGTAATGAAGAGTTCTTAGCTCAAAAGAAAAAGCAACAACCACAGGTCAAAGATGTTTCCATGAGAACATGTTTCAAATGTGATCAAAAAGGACATCTTGCTCGCAAATGTCCAAATCTAAAACCTGTGGATGTTGACAAAAAGAAGATTGATGCTGAGAAACAAAAATCTGAGAATGTGAGACAAAGGTCAACCATATTTGACTCAAAACAAACTTGGAGGTACAACACAAACAAGTTTGCTTCGAATCAAATTTGGAAACCAAAACAGACTATGTCTGATTCAAGACAAACCTGGAATTCTCACACACCCAGAGTCAGAACAACTCAAAGTTGGAAAAAGTCAGTTGATATGACAAAACCAAATGAGTTTTGGAAACCAAAAGTTGTTCAAAGTCAAAATGTTCAAAACGATTCACATTTTTACAAAAGAGGTACTCCAAAAGGACAAACATGGAGTATTAAGAAACAAGTGACTTTGGTAAAAGATGAGAAAGTTGAAGTTAAAGATGAAAAAGTCTTGGTTAAGAATGACAAAGATTTTCCAAAGTTGAATGATACATATTGTGTTGAAATGCCTAAGGTCCAACAGACTTGGGCTAAATTGTTCAAGTAATTAAGAAGTTTGAATGTGCAGGTGGTCAACAAATTCAAAGATTGTGAGAATGAAAGTTGGAGCAGCTTGGCACAAGGTGGAGAGGAGGCTGCTGGATCCTGTGTTGGTTGAAACAGGAAGTTTATTTTCATTATGTACATAAATAAACAATATTTTCAAAATCCTAAAAATTGAAAAACTAAAAACCAAAAATATGTTTTAGTTTGTTAAAAACTTGAAAAACCAAAAATATGTTTGTTTTTAATTTTTGTCAAAAATAGAAAATTACAAAAATATGTGTTGATTGAATACGCCGAAACCCTCACGGCTGAACAAACATGATTAATTTCACAAGATTGAAAAACGGTTTTCAAAGTGTAAATATCAATGTGTTGTAAATCATGGGGGTACATTATTTTTCTGCAAATCAGTGCATGAAAAGCAGAAAATGGATGGCGAGACAAAGCTATCAGTATTGGTTGTCAAATTTTCTTTAAATGGTTTTGCATTTTAGGCGGAGTATTGTTGTTAGAAAATACAAAAACATTTGAAAATTTGAAAAAGACAAAAACATGATAAAATTCAAAAATTGAGTTTTTGTGTAAAAAGAGGAAATGATAGTACATCAGTAGACAGTTACAGTATGCTAAAGAAATGTGATGATTAAATAGCGTTAAACAGTCTCACTGATGATATGCCGATAGGTTTTTATACATTTAGTAAACTTTTTCGGGATATAAACATAAATTCAAACTTGCTTATTTCGTGGGGAACACTACTTGGATATATAGGTAACCCCTGAAATCTCGTTTGAAGGACCCCTCTTTCTGAGATACTAGGTCTTTATGCTTAGTGATATCTGGGGTATTATCCCGGGACTTCTGATTTTGCGGAAGCAATGGCCTAGTCCCCGGAGAATACTTTCTGCATTGCATGAAATATAGCGCCGCCCTCAGCAAATTGATGAAACAATAAAATTGATAGTCATTGCTGTTGTAATACAAAAGATCCTCTAAAGGGGACACACCAAAAGTCGAGCCGTCATCTCTCTGCTGAACGGAAGTTCTGACCTGAGCTCTCACGGTTTCGTACTATAATTTATTCCCCTTACAGATATCATCTAGGTATACTCACCTGTAAGACTGAATAATGGGATCTGGATACGGGAGTATATTCAAGAGGTGGGACACATGAATGAGTTTAAGTTCTTAATACACCTAATTCGTATCCTGAATTAGTTGAAATTTGTGTGAAAATTTAAGTGGACAAGTATATCGACAATCTAAGTGAATTGTTTAATTCTTAATGTGTAACTAAGCTCAACGGTACTTGTGACTTGTCAAAAACTGATATGATCCTCTGATGCATACTCAAACAAAAATATTGTGTGTAAATATGTTTGTACATATTTCTTTAATGCTTTATATTTTCAGAAAAATACAAAAAGATTTTTGAGTCTGCTTTATTTTCGACAACCGATGTCTGAAATGCTGAGTTTCAAAATCTAAGTAAGCTGATTGTGTTTCTGAAAATAAAACAAGTTCATTAATTTGAAACTTGAATTAAAAATCAAAAATTTCAAAAACAGTTTGTGATATCTCCAAGGTCATTAGTTTGGACTTGGATGATTAACTGTGAGGGATTTTGGATACTTAACACTGCCAAATCTGTAAAGATTGTTGATAGGGGGAGTGATTTAAAAAGTTGAATAGAGCCAGATTACAATTCCTGGATAGTTGAAATTTGAAATGTTGTTACTTATAAATGTTTGAGTGATTGCAGATGTGATACCAGACTACGATCCCGGAAGCTGAGTCTAAGGGGGAGTCTGAAGACGAGCTCAACGCAAGAGGAAGTGTGGATTCAAGGAGTCATGTAACTATCCTAAAGGAGCTTGTATACGGAAAGCAAGGTGTCGATCCCAAAGCACGGAAGCTTGACGAAAGGGGGAGCCTGATGAAGAAAAGAGTCTACAGAAAGGAGAAGCTGAAGACAGATCCACCGGGATTCTGTTCGAGAAGATTCAAAGAGAGAGAGAAAAAGAAGACGCTACGAGTTTGACTCAATGATCGAGATTGACTGCGGAAATATCCAAGGGGGAGTCTGTTAGTGCATTTATGTCTATCGCCTTCGTCAATCCGAGCCGTAGCGAGAAACAGAAGAAAACGAGTCGTTATGATGTAATATCTAGACAAAAGGCAAGGTGGCAATATTGTAATTAATGAGAAATCTCAATAAAAGCCAAGGCCTATAAATAGGAGCTTTATGTTTAGATTAGAGACTTTTGGGCTCATTTGTGTTTAGGAGAACTCTAGATCTAGAGATAGAATCTAGAGAGAGAAAGTGATTCAAGGTGCTTGTTCTTGTTAGATTTCTAATAGAATCACGTTTATATTACATCGTGTGTGTTAGGTCGCGTTCGTGTACGGATTCCGCACGTCATACGTTCGTTTTGCAATCGTTTCGGAGTCAAAACCGGTCCTACACCCTCCACAATTTTTACACATATAGTCCCTCTCGTCCAAATAACTTGGCATATTTGAGATTTGATTGGACACGTGTCGCCATATAATTTGATAAAATTCTCTGAGGTGTTACAGGTTTGGGTTAGGGGTGGGATCAATTTGGGTTTGGGTTGCGGCTCGGTTTGGGTTTGGATTTGGATTTGGGTTGTGGGCTCGGTTTGGGTTTGTGAAGAGGTTTGTTAGAACACGACCATGGTTGTTTGTGGTGCGACCCCGACCACGATTGTTTTGATTGAAGGAGGTAAAATAAGCATGTAACTGTGGGTTGGAGGGTTATAACTAAAACCCCAATTAGGAAGCAAGTTGAGTCAATGCCTGTAATGTATCAAGTTGTATTGAGTTGGTGGGTGGCGGAGTCCCCGTGGCCGAAGTTGCAAAGGCTTGTGGTGAAGCAAGAACAGGTGCAAACAGTTTGACCATAAAATCATGATCCGAAAGCAGCTCATGGAGTTCCGAAAAGGTTGTTGGAACCTGTCTGGCAAGGATATTGGATTTTAACCCGTTATACTCGTCACGAAGACCTGAAATTACCAACATGACGAGGTCTTTTTCTTTAAAGGCTTCCCTAATATTAGCTAGGGCATCAGAATATTCTTTTGCCCGATTGAGATAAGCAGAGACAGTTTTATCACCCTTCATCTGAATCTTTAACAATTGAGTCTTCAGTGTGTATTCCCTAGATGACGTATGTGGTGCATAAGCACGTTCTAGGGATAACCATAATTCTCGAGAAGTACTACCCTGAGCATGGATGAATGAAGCTCCTGAGATGGTAGAAATAATCAACATACAAACATGGGCAACATTGGATACCCATGTCGCATAATTCGGGTTCTGCTGAGATGTTCTTGGTGCATCTTTGTCGGATGAAGCAGGATGTTCTATCACAATAGAAGGAAAAGGTATGGTGCCATCAACATAGCCTGTCAAGTTGTTTGTGACAAGGAACGAATGGATCATAGTTTTCCAGAATCCGTAGTTGGTAGGGTTTGGGGTGAACGCAAATTTATGAGAGTTGTGGGACTGGGAAGTCTTCTCAACCAGAGAGAATACAGCTAACATGGCCATGATAAACTGAAAAAAAAAAACAGAGAAGGCTACTTGCTGTGGGGGTCGAATTTGCTAACCAATTCAATTGAAGACTCCTTGTTGTTCAATGGAAGACTGTTTGTTGTTCAATTGAAGACTCCTAGTGGTAGCTGCTAGAATAGGAGACTGGGAGGGATTGTATAACTGCTATTGTATGTCAATTGTTGTATATTGGATAGAAGATTGTTGTTGCTTATTAAGAACTGTTGTTGTTTGTTGGGGTCGGAAGTTGTTTACCAATTGGAGGGGGAAAAAGAAAGTGGCAGCAATAACCAGGGTTTCCTAGCTCTGATACCACGTTAACAGAAAAGAGCATAATATTATTGTATATCAATTGTTAAGATACATCAACTATATATAAATCTGCTATTTACACTTTATATCCTTGTATTTCTAAACATATATATAATATTTTTCTAATAGACGATTACGTCATGGATATTTTAGTGTTCAACTTCATTTATTTTTTAGATTTTTATAAGGAGCGTAAAAAATCGGTATTCATTGAAGAAATTTCTTTTCACTAGAACACCCTCTAACTCTAATATGTGTAATTACATGCCTTTTAATAATTGTATGCAAAAAATATGTGTCCTCATATTCTTAAGTGCTAGGATCCTATAAAAGAAAGTCATGATTTTGAAAAAAAAAATCATAAAGCCAAAAAATAGTCAATCATGCAACTATCATTTCCTTGAACCGTCATCACCCCCTTTAGCTAGAATTAATTTATCACATTTAGTACAACCATATGTTGCTCTCATACGCATCATCGCCATCCCTCTCCTCTTTCTCGGCAACCCACCTACGCCTTTTCTCACCTCCCCGTTACCACACTCTCGGTCCCCTTCATTTTAGTCATCCATCCACAAAAATCTTTGTCAACCATTTAGTATCTAATTTAATTCCCTTACAAATCAAAAAGTTATCACTAAACTACTTGAATCCCTCCAAATCTCAAACACTAACCATTGGCAAGTGAAAATGTTACTCCTTCACAACCTCAGTGGAGCATCCACAATGTCACTCTTCACATCATCACATACTTTTACAATTAACTGTATAAAAATATTTATAATATAGTTTATTTTAATGTTTTGTTTATATATAAAGGAAAAATTACAAGTTTTGTCCTTTATCTTTATACCACTTTTCAGGCGATGACATTTTAACGAATGTTGACAGGCGGTGTCCTTTACTATGTATTTTGTTGCAAGTTTAGTCCTTTACACCCAACCCAGTTAAAAACCCTGTTAATTGTTGGGTGTAAATGACTAAACTTGTAACAAAATACCTAGGTAAAGTACTAAACTTGCAACAAAATACCTAATAAAGGACACCGTCTGTCAACAATTAACAGGGTTAGGTGTAAAGGTCTAAACTTGCAACAAAATACCTAGTAAAGGACACCGTCTGTCAACATTCGTGAAAAATGACACCGCCTGAAAAGTGGTATAAAGATAAAGGACAAAACTTGTAATTTTTCCATATATAAATATAGAATAGTGGAGGGTACAAATAAGTAGATTTTTTTAAGAATAAAAAAGAAGAAATTTTAACCAATAAGAATACTTTATTAAATTTTTGTAATTAATATTAGTGTAAGAGTATATTGGAAAACTTAGATAGATCATTAATTGGTAGTCTTCCTTTTAAATAGCTAACTATATTAAATTTGTAACTTATTTTCAAAAAATATATATTTTCAAAGAAGAAAAAAATTAATTTAAAAGGTAGGATAAATTACGAGGTGTGTAGGATGAATTACAAGCCGTGTAGGATAAATTTCAATATTTGTAGAATAAATTTCAAAAGATGTAGGATAAATTTTGATGTGTGTAGACAAAAATTTTAGTGTAGAGGATCGTAGCCTTTGTGACTAATTAATTAGTCAAAAATAATAATAAATTAAATGAGAGAAAAACTATTTAATACTTTACAATTGTATCATTTTTTTTTCTTCTCAGTTTAATTTTCTTCATATAGAATATTGCTTAAAAGTAAACATTAAAATTAAAAACATACATAAAATAATACTAAAAATGTTCATAAATTTTTTTAAAAAAAATACATCAACTGAAATTAAAAAAAAATACACATTTGCTACTTTTAATGACGGTCATCATTTGAAATAGAGTAAATTTTCAAAATCATACCTAAGGTTTAGTTTTGTTTGCCAGTTTCATCCAAAATGACTTTTTTTTTTGCCAAACAACCCTTCACCTTTGGTATTTTTTGCCATTTTCATCCAAATCACTAACTTAGTTTACTTTTTATGTTAAGTTGAAGGATATTTGGATGAAACTGCCAAATATAAAACCTCAGGGACGATTTTGGCAATTTACTCAAACTCTTTTTAATTTTTTTTATTTAATTAATTTTGTCACATATATATAAAACAGAATATACATACAGTTTTTATAAAAAAAAAATTAATAGTTTTGTCACATAATTTTTATAAATTTTCATCCAAACCACTAACTCGGTTTATTTTTTCTATTAAGGTGAAGGATGTTTTAAATTTTATAAGTTAAGACAGAAATTAATATCCAGTTTTTTATGTAGATCAATTTTATAAGAAGAAAACGATATATAAAATAAATATCAATGGTGTGCAGCACATAACAATCGATTACAACTTTTAGTATTTAATCAAGTGTAGAGATAGAAAAAAAAATTGTAAAACGTTACATATTTTTAAATGTGCTGAGCATCTAAGAAATATGTTTGCAGAAATAAAATATTTATCTAATTAAGATTATGAGGGTAACTAACTAATATTTATTTCGAGTGATTTGAGTAAAGAAACTTTTGGTTCATGGCATTATACTTACTATTTGGTAGATAATTTTAAAGTTTGGTAACGATATGTTATTTCATGGGGGGGGGGGGGGGGGGTTCTGTTTTTTGTTAGGAGCGAATTTAAAAGACTGGAAGATAAATTACAAACTTGGTGCATATGATAAGATTTGTTTATTTGATCTTTTTCTATAGGGTCACTAGCAGTTTAGTTTATAAAAATTAGAGGTTGAAGTAGATTTTATTTTTATAAAACTGATGTATATAAAAAAATTGGAAATTAATTTTTGTCTTACTTTATAAAATTTAAAAGATCCTTCACCTTAATAGAGAAAAATAACTGAGTTAGTGGTTGATTGAAAATTTATAAAAATTATGTGATAAAACTATTAATTTTTTATAAGAATTGCATGTATATTATGTTTTATATATGTGTGACAAAATTAATTAAATAAAAGAAATTAAAACGAATTTAAGTAAATTGCCAAAATCATTCCTGAGGTTTTATATTTGTGAGTTTCATCCAAAGGTGAAAAGCTATTTGGCACAAAAAAATCATTTTGGATAAAACTGACAAATAGACCTAAAACTCAGAGATTGTGGCAAATTACTCGTTGAAATATTTAAATTCACACCCTTGCAAGCAACCGTTATATATCCGATGGACATTCGTACATTTTCATATCATCACGAACATTTATATCATAAAATAATCATTAACATCTACAAAAATCATTAATGCACCCAAAATATCTCTTGCTTTTTAACAAGAAAATCAGTTGATATACAACACAAACACGCTAAAAGCTCAAGAACAATAACATTTATGACTAGTTCTCATTAGCATCTTCATCAAGAGTTCAAGACTACAAGAGTGAATATCTTCTAACAACAAGATACATAGATTTTGATTTGTACAGTCAGTCGTTTTGCTCAATGATCCCAATCATCCCATTGAATCTAATGCAAAATCGTCTAAGAAACCATAATATTTAAACCTTTATGAACAAATCAATGTCGTCCCCCATGGAGTTCATACGATCCAACCGAGCCAAGTGCAATTCATGGAAGATTTTGACGTTTGGACTCACAATAATATATCATAAGCAAACATTATGCAACAGAAGAAACATATAAAATTCAAACCCATATACCTATGGATCTTGAAAATCTAATCTCAAGATCCATACACACATTACAACATAAAACTTGAATCACAAATATTAAACCATTTTTTCACTCCAAAATTGTTATATATACATAAACAGATTCCAAATCAAAATAAAAGCATGGGAATTGAAATGAATTTGTAATGAGGTTATGAGGCGCTTTCATGAACGAACATTATGGATTTGGTGAGCATGAGGGGGCGATCTTTCGCTTCTTCATCATTGTCGTCAAGATTGTCGTGGGAGGTGGTGAGGTTGATGCACCAACAACGTTCCAAGGAGGCGAAGAAAGCGGATGCCACTCGGTTGCCTAACCAATTAGCCATTCGATCAATCTTGTCACAAGATTTCACGCCACAGCTATTGTGCGGCATCACCGCTTGCTCCGAAGCCATCTTTGATTTGATTTCTGGATCAATGGTTTGATTTGGGAGGGAGAATTCCCCAACATGAACATCACTTTTATTGTTGGTGTTTGGATTTGACAATTCTCCATATAGTTTTATTCTTTTTAATTAAGTTAAAATTATTCTTTTAATAATATAATAAATAATGAGGACAAGTAAACAGCAATACTAATGCACTATTCAGACACAATTGATACATGTTATGTAGGCCTACGGGCCGTACAGTCTATATGTGTTGCATGAGGGCAAGCAGAGCCGTCCCCAAAACTCTTGAAAAAATCTAGACCTCGGGCGACGAAAAGAATTGAGCCCAAAATTATAGTTAAGGGTAAATGAATTACAAAAATAAAAACTTAGTGATGGAGCAAAGACTCGAACTTGAGAACTTTACGTTATTTTGAGATGGTTTTAGCCGCTACACCAACAATACTTTTTTGCATAATAAATGGATAAATATACTAAATATATACAAGCTTATAAAGACTTTTCGGAACCTTTGAACTTTTGGGCCTCGGGCGTCGGCACGGGTTTGCCGGGCCCAGAGCCGGCCCTAAGGGCAAGCCATGCGACTCGTATGACATGTATGCCTAACACATAAACGACTAATTTAACCATTTGCAAAATCATATGACTCGTATAATCATTTTTCGCCCTATTATAACCATGTTACATCAAATGGTTTGTATCGTCGTATGATGGTCTCTGTCTTATGATAACATACACTTTTAAAGGTGGCGTTTGTATGATATTACCATAATTAATAATTCTATTGAAAAGGTAAAAGGAAAACTCTAATCATTATATATTATCAATTATCAATTTGTAACATTGTTATGCTTATAGTTGTTGTAAACTATGCATTAAGGGTTTTACATGCTATTCTTTATCATAGGTTCTTATGTTTTGTTTGTACTTTGACATAAGGCTTAGGATTTGTACATGTATAATTGTACATGTCATATAAGGTTTTGTGTTGTGTGATTGGGTAAATTGGGCGGTGATCCTTTTCGGTGTCGGTACATGAAGGTAAAACCGGCACCAGCTTGTACAGAAAACGCCAAAAGTCGGTACCGAGTTGATATTGAATCTTTTAGTTCGGGAAATTTGGTGCCGCTACCCGGTACCATTTGCTCATCCCTGATCACGGGTACTGTACGGACAATGGACAATGGTATCGTACAACGTTTTTTTTTCTTCAACTTTTAATGATTTCTTTTTTTAGTGTCAGGGGTAGGGATGAGCTCGGTGCCAACCTATACCGAATCGGTACTGATACAAAAATAACGGTTACAGTACTAGTATATGAAGGTAAAAACCGGTAGCGAACCGGTACCAAGAACGCCAAAAGTCGGTACCGAATTGGTACTTATGATCTTTCGTTTCAGGAAATTCGGTACCGACACCCAGTATCATTTGCTCATCTTTGACCACAAGTTTCATACAAACAATATCATTACCATCAATTTTTTTGGTTGATTTTCTTTTGGTTATCTTTTAGTGTTTTTTTTACATTTTCTTTTTTGTTCTTCTCAGCGATCCCGTGCGCAACGCGCACGGAGGTATAGACCTAGTTTAGTCTAAAAAGTAATATTTTTATTTTATTTATTAAACTAATAAACATGTCGAGAAAGGATCTCATACAAGATAACTTTTCTATAGAAGCCTACGAGACATGGATTTGAGGACAAGCAGTATTGGCTTGAATGGTAATTTTTAGTCCTTTATCATTTGAAACAACTTACCCGATTAATTTTCAAACGGCTATAACTTTTTCATACGTTAATATTTAGAAAAAAATCATACCGTGTTAACGAGCATTTCATTCCCTTTAATTCGAGCAGCCTATTGCTATAATTTTCTTAAAAAAATTACAGGATTTTAAATACACATTAGTCCATTACGTGATTTTGAATAACCAGCACATGACTACGTGATTTTGAATACACATTACGTGATTACACATTCAATATAAACCATTAAGTGATTACATTTTCAATATAAATCTATTACTTGATTACACATCCAATATGATTTGTTATAACTTATAACTAATGTTATTACAAATATGCTTATAAGTAATCACTCAGTGTGTTTCACATAAAATATTATAATGAAATCACGTAATCATGAAATGGGTATTTAATAATCCATAGTCAACTATTGTTACGTAATTACGTAATCACTTAGTTTGGTTTCACATTCTATAATGAAATCATGTAATCGGTATTCAAAATCACGTAGTCATGTGTTGGGTATTTAAAATCACGTACGTAATGAGTATTCAATAAAATCATGTCATTTTTTTAAAGAAAATTATAGCAATAGTCTGTTAGAATTAAAGAGAATGAAATTATCGTTAATACAGTGTAATTAAAAAAAATATATTAACATATGAAAAAGTTATAGTCGTTTGAAAATCAGGGGGGAAAGTTTAACTGAGAAAGGACTAGAATACCCTTTCTCTGTTTGTTTCTTCAATTATTTTAACCTTATATTTACGAAAATGTCACTGCCTAGTTTTGAACCGTTGATTTTAGGAGATCAATGATTGAGCTTTTTCTTCTCCACTTCGTACAAGAATTCTGTACATGATTTCTAATCAAAACATGTCCGTGTAATGTTTCAATATTACATCAACGATTTTTTTTCTTTTATAAAAGGAAATTTTCCATTATCGATTTGAGGTGCCTAAATCATTTATGAGTGTACAACTTGTTGCCGTTTCTTTAAATATTTAACTGTTACATTCTGTATAATACTAGTGTTATGCCTGCCCGCGTTGCGGGGCGCTAAACCGAATATTTCTTAGTTCAATAACATGTAGGTCTTTATTTCGGTCACTTATACATGCTACTTATAACACGATCTAAAAAAAGATACATCGAGTGAACCAATTAAACCAATAACACTACTATAGTTTTGCCAAAAAAATAACTAAAAGAATGGCAAGCATGTAATTTAGAGCTGGGGACAAAACAATAATTTGTCAGGACCAATTAGTGAGTGTTAGGCAACTGTTTGGCACGAATAAAAACTACACTGAGTCAATTAAGTAAAGTAAAACACTACCATAGTTTTGTCCAAAAAAACGATGACAAGATTGCAATTTTGAAATGGGGTAAAACCGTAATTTTGAAATGGAGGCAAAATCATATTTTGAACTGAAGGTAAAACAATAGTTTTATTTTTAACTGAGGGCAAAATCGTAATTTTAAGATGGGGGCAAAAACAAAATTTTATTTTGAACTGGGGCGAAATCGTAATTTTAAACTGGGGATAAAATCATAATTTGGCAGGACCATAGCTGGGGCCAAAATCATAATTTTATTTTGAACTGGGGGCAAAATCGTAATTTTTAACTGGGAGCAAAATCATATTTTTAAGCTGGGGCAAAACCAAACCGAAGACAAAATCATAATTTTAACTATTATATGCTAACTTTAAAAAAAAAAAAAAAAAAAAAAAAAAAAAACTTCTATTGGTTGCCGCCACTTTTGGCAAATGATATAAAAGAACTATTCCCCTCAGGGAATATTTATATGATTTTTGTTATAAATATAAATATAAATATTATTATTGTGGTTATCAACTCCTAAAATAATTTAGCTTGTTTTCCAAGACTCCATCTCCTATATATATTGTCATTGTATTCTCTTGTATTAAATATATCTATCAATGAAATATCAGTCTCGTTCTCCCCACATCTTTTTCTCTTATTGTTTGCTATTAGGCTAGTAGGTCATTGTTTCACAACACCTTATCAGCACGAGTCTCTCAAATCTGCCGCTCTCAACAGCAGCTAAGACATCACTATGGCCCTTCTAAGGTAATATGCTAATCAGGTAAGCAAATCGAATCCTCGATTTAATTATGAACAAGTCCAAGGAATTTGCATGTTTTGGGTTGGGTTGATTCTTGCGACGGTCTTGTAAATGGGTAAACGAGACTTATAGTCAGGGATTCTGATTTTGATCGGGCGGTTTATCGAAAATAACAAGTCGATCCAAAATTACTGATTTTTTCGTACGTTCATGTGAACACATTCTATCATAAAGAAACATTTATTTTATCGATTACTTCAATTAGCACTTGGTTAAAATATTAATTTTTGTATGGATTTCCATGCTAAATAAAAAACGTATTTAATTGCTATCGTGTGGGCTCTTGACATAATATTAATTTTATATGATATATTAGATAATGATCTAAAACAACATATTAATATTTTATTTGGTAGATTTGTAATATTAATATATTTGGTTGATTTTATTTCTGTTAATTACAAAACTTTGCAACCACCGATCGAGGATCACCGCTATTTGGAGTTTTGGTTTGTCAGCGAGTTCTCACATATAGTTGCCACATAACTGAGCTTGCGAAGCTATATTTCGATTTCTTTACAAACCAGGTAATTAAACTCTTCTTAAAAATCTATGTGAATCGTATGTGATTTTTAAAAAATATTTGACTGTAAATGTTTCGAGTTTCCAACAATTTGATTTCGGGTATCTATGAATGGGTTATGGTAGGGTTAAAAAAACCCTAATACTAGGAAGATGACTTTTGTGTGTTATCCTCATCTTTAAACCACCAGTATCTTAAAATATCGGCTCATGATTCCTATGTTCCCTGATGATGAGCAATGCCCGGTTTGCCGGAAAGCTTGCTTAGACCAATTTGGGGAGCATGCTCTGCACTGTAAAGAACTGCCAGGTTTTAAGTATAGGCACGACTGGGTGCGGGATGTCTTGGGGGACATCCTCAAACGGGCGTCGATCTCGGTGAAGAAAGAAGCCCCCGTAAACTTTTTGACAGATCCGAGGGAAGGAAGATCCACATTGCGCCCCGCGGACGTTTTAGTTTTCGGGTGGGATGCAGGTAAACACGCTTGTGTTGATCTTACCGGGGTTTCCCCCCTTGTAGGCTTTCGGGATACAGGTTTTGTCCCTAGTCAGGCGATTGCAAGGGCGACAGCAAAGAAAATGGACAAACACGCAAAAGCCTGCGAGGATAATCAACATTCCTTTATCCCTTTTGCCTTTGATACCTTTGGCTCGCTGGCCCCAGAAGCCATCCGATTTCTTGAACGGGTCCAACGGGTTGTTCACAGCAACATTTCGTCTCCTAGAGATCGGGGTTTCGTTTTTACTAGGTTAGGTTTCGCTATTCAAAAGGGGGTAGCGGCGCAGCTTGTTGCCCGCTTACCGGCTATCTTGGTGTAATTTGTTTGACCTTATATATAAAAGTACTTTTGTCAAAAATGGAGATTTAATTCATTAGAAATTCCATATTATATTAATTAATATAAATCGACTTTTGCCAATATTGGCTACGACATTAGTAGTGGTTGAAAATTCCATGGGAACCAAAACTAAATGATTGTTCATAAAACTTACTACTAAAATTATGTATTAATAAATTATAAATTTTGGACAAAATTAAGAGTTTTAGAGTAAACAAGTGATATAGTTTGGAGTTGTGATTCGTACAGATATTAATCAATCATATCTATTATTATATATTATTTTACTATAATGTAATATATGCAATGATCTATATGTTACGAATATTAAATATATTGATTGATAGATATTACTAATAGTATCTCAAAGTTAAAGGTGTATATATTATTTGTGAACAATGTTAATTTGAATGTATTTGTTTATAATATAATCATTTAAAATTGTTTTCGTATGCTTGTACATGATTAACTGATTTAATAAACCTAATACATTAAGTGTTTAAATAGTTTATTGTGTACATGTATTAGTGTTAATAATATACATTCGTGTGCATACTACAATATTAGTATGCATTTCTAAATTGGTTTTTGTAAGATTCCATATCTTGTCTATATGTACTATTATATTTGGATTTGCTTATTGAAGTTGATTTAATTTAAAAGTTTTTCATAATCATATGTTATTAAAGATCATGAGAAATTAATAGTTGTATATGTTTCAAATAAACCAACACAAATATTTGTTTGAAAACGATAAAAATTATTATTTCATAGAAGTTCGTTATAATTCTATATGGTGAGATGTTATAACATCATATATTTTATACTATAATTCTATGGTATGCTATTTTATTTTGTATGCTATCATTTATTATTATAGAAATTATTGAGAGAACAACTAAACCAAAGATATGGTTTATTAATTATTATTACTATAATGAAAAACGTCATACTTTCCGAACATCATTATCAAGTTATTAAAGGTCGTAAGATATTAGATTGATAAATCTTATATGTCTTAGTTACTTTTCAATTGATTTTAAGCAAAGAGAGTATATGTTTCTTCAGTAACAATATCATGATAAGAGTTATGAAAAGTTTGAAATGATTTTATTTGCATATTTATTTCGGTTATAACTGTGAAATTTATTTTCAAGTTATTAAGATCACTAAAATAAGTGTTTTTTTTTTTGTTGAAGACAATCATTAAACGTCTACAACTTATTGCAAAGTAAATTATTACGAGAGCAAAAGTTCATGTTTCTATTTTAGTACATGTAATTTTACATGCAATAACATTAACTCACATCAAGCCAACATGGTGTAATAGTTTCTCCCCATTATAGTCGGTTTTTTGTCAGGAACCAAAGATGTCCCTTCTAAGATTTTGGTTGTGCGGTATATGTTGAAAATGATCCACCACTACGCACAAAGATGGGACTTTAAAAGGTGGTTGGGAATACATGATAACGAATAGGGCCTTTCACGAGATATTTATTTATGGCTCAATTAATTGATATCCATCTAAATGGATTAACATTCCCAACATCAGGGGGAGATAAAAAGCAGTTGGAAAAGAAATGAGTTGGTATGAATTATCATTGATCCTCAAAACCAAAAGTGTGAACCAGAAGTTCAAAGAATAACTCATTTACAAAGATTAGCGAATCTAGTACCAGACGCATTCACTGACCTTAAAAAGGTGACTATGTCACATATACCAACTGTTAATGCTCCAATTAAGATGCGTGTCCTAGAAGGACAATCACCACATGTTTGTAATGAGTCTATTGCACGTCTGAAGCGTGGTAGACCAGTCGATTCCAATAATAAAATTCCTCGAAAGTTGGAGCAACTAATTAATATGCTCAAGTCGAGGTTATATTAAAATGGTCTCCTGAAGAGACAATAGACATGATGGTTCAAGAAGAACCTCAGGTACCTGAAAATAAAGAGATCTCGATAAGTTGTATCATGTCTAAGATATGTATGGAATCGAAATTAAAATCGACGTCGTTATACTTTTATATAAAATGTAGCGCTTGAAATGATTAAATGACGAGGATCAAAATTTAAGATCTGCCTATGAATTAATACATATAAATGATTGGCCAAAAATGAAAAGTCGCAAATAAGGCAGAGTTGAATTCTCTAATGAAATGGAAAGTTTTCAGACCAACAGTCCATACAATTGAATTTGTAAAGTATGTTGGATACAAACAGGTCTTTTATGCGAATTATGTGAAAATCAAATTGAGTGATATAAGGAAAAAACAAATGGTGGCACAAGAATTTTCGCAAAGACCTATGATTGATTATGAGAAGACATATTCTCTAGTGGTTGATGCATTGACTTTCCAATATTTTATTAGTCTGGTAATATAAAGAGAGAATTGATATGCGTCTTATGAATGTTATGTATCACTTGATACTGAAAGTTTACATGAAAATCCTGAAGGATTAAATTATGTAAGTCATGTAAAAGAAGTTCTCAAGAACAATGTGATTATTTCTACATATTTGGATTTGAATAAGTTATGATTATTTTACATGTTGGAACTCCTGATGAGTTTCTAAAGCAATTGAGTGCTTAAAAGGTTAATTGAAACATCTTAACGATGTAATACTTGTGCACCAAGAAACATACATAGAAAACTTGTACCCGATGATTATGACATCTCAATAAATAGTGTACATGCATGGTACAATATGGATTTTTGAGATAAAAACAAGTGTTTATGATATTTGCATATGATATAGATATCTATGTGTTAAATTGGCAAGTTTATGTAGCAAAACTTCTAAAGAGTGAAAGCACATGCATATTTTGATAAGATGAAACAAATTCCATCATGGATTGATAATGCTAGAAGCATAGTGATGTCAAAACCTCAAGAACGTATGATATGAGGTTGACAAAATAAGTATGGACTAAATAGTCGAGACGAGTGAAGTACAACTCGAGATATTCGCATAAAGAGGGATATAAGTTTGATTAGATTACCCATGTTTTATCAACGTGCTACTTTTAAAAGCTCACTATAATCGCAATTTACAGTATTGATGTCTAGGCATCATCAAGAGAAATTGTCGAGCTTTTAGAGAGAGAATTTTTGAATGACCTTGGCACAGTCTAATTATTACTCGAGCTGCAGTTCAAGTGTATATGTAATTATATTTTATCAATCCCTCGAGTACATCTAGAAGATGATGTTGGGATATTTTAGTATAGACATGGTTGAACCTTAAAGTATGTTAAAGGTTCTTAAGTTACTTGTTATAAGAAATGTCTATTATCATCTCCTACCAAAGTAGAGATTCTCATTTTAGAAGTAACATCGTTAAATGCGTATGTTCATTAACATGTTTGGCTAGCTATGTATGGTTATAATATCTTTCACTTGAGTTTATTGTCATGATATAGCCTTTGTCAAGCGAAGTGACAATGGAATGAGTTCAAAGAAATATTTCAGGTATAAACGATATTTGGCTATATTTTACTAACTCGTCAAAACAAGTTTGGTTAGTCTTGTAGATGCAGGAATGTAACAACACACAGTCGTGGACATATGATATTTTTTGAAAGGAGGGACCTAAAGTCTCGTTAGAAGATTATATAACATTGCTCAACATAAAGGATTGCGCATTAAGGGATCGAGCGACAAATCATTGGCAATAAAAGCTTTGTTTGATTTTCAAGGAAGATGGACACACATCACTTAAAGGATACATGTTAAAATGAGGGGGAGACTTATTCAAGTTGCACTCTTTTTCCCTTTACTAAGTTTTGTCCCATTGGGTTTTTTTAGTAAGGTTTTTAATGAGGCAACATACCTGATCCAGAAGTATCAGGGGGAGATAATGCGCATTACACATTGCACTCTTTTTCCCTTAGCTATGATTTTATCCCACCGGGTTTTCCTAGCAAGGTTTTTAACGAGGCAACATCAAGCGTATTATGTTGATAACCAAGGGGGAGTGTTATAAATATAAATATTATTGTGGTTATCAACTCCTAAAATAACTTAGCTTGTTTTCCAAGACTCCATCTCCTATATATATTGTCATTGTATTCTCTTGTATTAAATATATCTATCAATGAAATATCAGTCTCGTTCTCCCACATCTTTTTCTCTTATTGTTTGCTATTAGACTAGTAGGTCATTGTTTCACAACAATTTTAACTATTATATGCTAACTAAAAAAAAGCTTCTCTTGGTTGCCACCACTTTTAGCAAATGATATAAAAGAACTATTCCCCTCAGGGAAGAATATGTATATGTTGGATAATGGATAATTCTACCTCAATTGGAAAAATGCGCTGAGACCATGGGGTCACATCACTATTTCTTTCACCCCACCAATTTCCCCAAGACTGGTGTGTGGTTTTCTCTTCCATTTTTTATATTTTTTTATTTAATGTAATTTATTTTTAAATATTTTTTTATTCGTTTAATGTATTTTATTTATAATGAATACAAATATCTTTAAGAAAATAAAAAATTACATAAAAGTTCTAGAAAATTACAAATAAAAAAATAAACACATATTACCATCTAAAATTACATACTAAAATCATAAAATAAATATAGCCTAAATCTACAAACACCACTGCTTGTCATCGACGGGCTCGTCATGAAAGTTATTCCAGATATGATCGACTAAATCCACACATAAGTTTGCAGCAAAAAGTTTCCAACATTTTTCTCATCCGATAAAGAACTCATGGCGACTATTTATTAATATAAATGAAGGAGAAGAATATATAAAAGATGGAGAGTGGTGAGTTTTTTGATATAAAAATGAGGTTTATATAGTGTTAAAAATATAAATTAATTGAATTTTTTAAATAAATAGCCATTGAACAACGGTCACAAAATTCAAACATCATCAAAAATCGTGTCGGGAAAGACAGGGGTGAGTCCTCGAGCTCACCGAAGTACGGACCGGGAGGGGTGTTGGTCCATTGGCAATGGCGAAGCGTTTAAACACTTTGGGAGGGGGAGGTCTTGGGTTCAAGTCTCACAGACGATAGGAATAAAAAGAAATTTGCAGTTCAAAAGAAATAGCGAGATCTTGTGTGTGTGAACTGTGAAGTATTAAACATCGGGGTTGCGATTGGTGAGAATACAAACGAGGTGACTTCATCTCATACCATACTAACTATTGAGAAGTGGTAACAAAGACTCCTCGTTATCGTGCCGCAATATAGCCTCTGCCATCATAAAACCATACGCTGCCCTCTGCAGCCTGATCTACGCCACTTTTCTTCATTATTTATTTATATTGATTAAGTTTTAATATTCGTATTCTTTTTCCACGTTTTTCTTTCGTAGGCTTTAATAATTTGCCAACCCGTTTTTACCAAGTCTCTTTAATTATATTTATCATTAGGTCTAATTTTTTTTTCCTAGACATTTTTAGCAGAATTTAAAAAAATATACGATTCAATGCGACCTCTATTGATTCTGTCAAAGAATAAACACATCAATTACATTATTCAATACTACTCTATTGACACTGTCAAGATTAAACACATCAATTACAGGTGTCGATTTACTCCTAAATTGGTGTATAGACATTGTAGTCTAGTGAAGATGAATATTATCGTGTGGTTTCGCTGGTGGCATGATAATACTCTAGTGGTCCGTCAGTAATCCAAATTTGCAGTTAAAAAAATGCTGATTTCATACTAGTGCTATGAAGAACCGGGTCGATTTCTCAACAACATTGATACTGACATTAGTATTATCGGACACATTACCGGTATTCGTCCAATGTGACGGGTATGGGGGTGGTGCGGTGGTGGGGATGATGGTGGGGAGGGTGGTGATAATGGTGGATGTGAGCTTAGACTACATGATTTCTTTGATTTTTCAGTTAGAATTTGGGTAATTTTTTGTTTTATCTACTAGACAATTTGGGGATGATGGCAGTGCAGTGGTGGGGATGGGGGTGGTGGTGAAGCCATCGAGGATGGTGGTTGTTGGGGTTTTGAGAGGATGGTGGTGTTGGTGGTTGATTAGAGGTGGCGGCCAGCGGCGAAGTTTGAAAATTTTCATCGTGGGTCGGAAGTCACCGAACCTAAAAATTTTATATAAGTATTTTTTTTATAAAATCGGGGGGTCGAAAACGTATATACCTAAAAAATTCTACACGAAACGTACATACATAATACTACTCAGCGAAAAGTTCGGGGGGTCGGACGCTCCTCCCGGCCCCTTGAAAGCTACGCCCTTGGTGACGGCAGTTGGATGCAGGTGTTGGGGGTTCAGTGGGATGATGGTGTTGGCGGCAATGGGATGGTGGTGGTGGGGATGATGCGATGGTGGAGGGTGGTGGTGGTGGAGGGTGGTGGTGGTGGTAGGATGTCTAGAGACAGGTGTGTGCAGTTTGTGAAATTGATTTTATATATGATGTTAAAATTATTATGCATCAAAGACTTGTTCATTATACTCTTTTGCATATAAGAGTTGTACTTGTTTCTAAATGACTAAATTACCCTCGTAGTTAAGAAAAATGGCTATAGGGACTCAGAGCGTTAACAATTTTGATTTTAGATTTAAGTGGTTAAAACTACTAAAACACATAGACTCAAAAAGTATTTTACCCTTCTCTTTTTTAAGAAAAAAACAATGATCACATAATTAGATCATCGTGACAAGCAAGACTAAGTGTTTTCTTCTCCATTCTTAGCCATATTTATTTCTATAACATGGAAATTAAATTGGAAAATGACAACTAACTTGCTTTCAATGCCAATTTAACAACGTATGAACGATGACGAAACCTTTACATTATTACATACGCAAACTGAATTAAAATCCGATACATATATCGTTTAATATACGATCATACACGATCATGAATGAAAAGCAAGTCAAAGAATGAAGCCTTCCTTCTTAGTCATCCTCCTCCATGTAACCACTTGTTTAAAACCTTCATGGATCCTATGCGAAAAACCAAGATATTTTTTTAACCACTAATTTTTCCCCTTAAATACTTACATCTCCCAAAAATTTAACCTTGGTCTCCCCAAGATATTAATGAAACAAAAAAGGAAGGAATAAAATGTATGTAACTAGCGGACCCAAAAATTATTTACTAGGGGTGCGTACGTGGGTCTTAATCCCATCTCAGAATATTCCCCCCACCAGTACCACATTTCACCTATTTTTCCTACAACAGTCCCCCGTTAAAAAAACTTAACGGAGTTAAGCTTTTTTCCAAATTACAAACAATTTTTTTAGGGCTTTTGATTAGAATGACGATACCAGTTCATTGATGTAAAACTTGCCTTGAAACGGTGCTCCAAACGATGAAAACGGCGCTTCAATTCGGGTGTTTAAATTTTCATTTAACCAAAATCAAGTCACTTGGAGCACCATTTCGAAGTAAGTTTTACATCAATGGACTTGTATCATCGTTCTGATCAAAAGTCCTAAAAATCTGTTTGTAATTTGGAAAAAAGCTTAACTCCGTTAAGTTTTTTTAACGGGGGGGCACTGTAGGAAAAATAGGTGAAATGTGGGACTGGTGGGGGGAATATTCTGAGATGGAATTATTAATGGCCAATAAGGTCTAGATGAGATTATTACAGGCCAATTCCCCATATACTATTCAGAAAACACATACCCCTGGTACGAGATATGCAGACCATATGGTCTATATGCATTGTATGACATGAAGAAAATATCCATGTGAGCTATATGAAATGAAGAAAATAGCTATATGGGTTTTATGAGGGATTAATCATACGTCTTGTATAACTTGTTCTACTGACACAAAAATAATTGATGTGACCACCGTCTAAGTTATATGACATATAGCGTTATATGGCTTATATGATCATTTTCCACCATGCCCAGTGTTATATCATACCTATATGATTGTGTGCACATTTGGTGATGATGTTTGTATAGTAGCACCAAAATTATTAATTCTTCTTAAATGGTAAAAGAGAAACTCTAACCATCTGGTCTAAAAAGTAATATTTTTATTTGGTATTGGATTATTTAATCCTTGACACAAAAAATAATTGATGTGACCACCGTCTAAATTATATGACTTGTATGATCATTTTCTGTCATGCCCCGTGTTATATTATATCTATATGATAGCGTACACATTTGGAGATGATGTTTGTATAGTATCACCCAAATTATTAATTCTTCTAAAATGGTAAAAGAGAAACTCTGACCCTCTAGTCTAAAAAGTATTATTTTTATTTGGTTGGTTTATTTAAGGGAAAATTACCAAACTAGCCGCTTGACCAACCTTTTTACGAAAATAGCCATTTGACCGGGCTTAATGGACCTTCCCATCCAAGTGAACCCCCATTTTTATGCACCTTCAATCCAGCCACAACCAAGCGGACACGTGTCCCTTTAACCTGAACCGGCTTTATGCCGCCAAGCCTGTCAGCCGAGCCGCTTCATCCCCAAGCCAAGCCGCTTCGCCCCCTGCCTGATTTATGCCGCTTTGTGGTACTGCCAAGCCGAGCCGCTTCATGGCCAAGCCGACCCGCTTTGCCCCATTCCAAGCCGCTATACCCTGGATCTAAGCCGCTTCAGAATGCCACCTACCCCCAAGCCGTTTCAACCTATGCCCAAGCCGCTACACCCTGGATACGAGCCGCTTCAGCATCCCAGCTACCACCAAGCCGTTTCAACCTATGCCCAAGCCGCTACACCCTGGATACGAGCCGCTTCAGCATCCCAGCTACCCCCAAGCCGCTACACATGTGTTTTTTATGTATAATTTCGTATGTATATATATAACATCTTCCAAACGGGTGCACGTGTGTCGGGTTCAAAAAAGACAAGAGAATTTATGACTTGGAAAGTGGGAAGCCTTTCTTTTTTTTTCGTATTAACAAGATTGGCGGACACGTGTCAACATAGGGTGAACCGGGTAAGTGAAACGGCATATTTGTAGAGGTGAAGCGGCATATTTGTAGGGTGAAGCGGCTTGGGGTCTGGTGAACCGGCATAATGGCAGCGGTGTACCGGCATAAGGGCAGCGGTGTACCGGCTTGGCCATAGGTGTACCGGCTTAATGGCAGCGGTAGCGGCTTGGCCACAGGTGAACCGGCATAATGGCAGCCGTGTACCGGCTTGGCCATAGGTGTAGCGGCTTAATGGCAGCGGTAGCGGCTTGGCCATAGGTGTAGCGGCAAAAGAGTATTTTCATATTTTTTTGATGTTTTTTGATATTTTTTGATGTTTTTTGATATTTTTTGATGTTTTTTGATTTTTTTATGTATTTTGATATTTTTTAAAAAATACTACTGAAGCGGCTCGGCTTGTACTTTAAGCGGCTCGGCTTGTACTTGTAGCGGCATGGCTTGTACTTGTGGGCAGGGGGCGAAGCGGCTTGGCTTGGGGATGAAGCGGCTCGGCTGACAGGCGTGGCGGCATAAAGCCGGTTCAGGCCAAAGGGACACGTGTCCGCTTGGTTGTGGCTGGATTGAAGGTGCATAAAAATGGGGGTTCACTTGGATGGGAAGGTCCATTAAGCCCGGTCAAATGGCTATTTTCGTAAAAAGGTTGGTCAAGCGGCTAGTTTGGTAATTTCCCTTTATTTAATTTATTGACACAAAAATAATTGATGTCATTACCGCCTAAGCTATATGGCTTATATGATCGTTTTCTGCCTTGCCCCGTGTTATATAATACCTAATGGCGGAGTCACATACTCGGCAACGAGATCACTAGACACCATTCAAATCTGAGTATTATATGTATCTTGCAATAGAAAAAAAATACGAGTGACGTCATTGCTTTTTTTTTAGAACGTTTTACATAACAAACAAATCTAGTATAAAAATCAAGCCCAATTACTTAATTTTAAAATAGTAAACTTTTAATCATTAAAAGGCACATAATTTCTAACTTTTTTTACCCAATAACTATGAATCGCAATCGAAATTAGGGTATCGGGGCACCAGCGGGGAGTGGCCTCGGTGACTCCATTCCCCCAGCGGGAACACCGCCGCCATCCCTGCGGTGACCCAAATCGGGGAGGTGGGTCGGGGGAGACACCGAAGAAGGTAGGAGAGAGAAGGTGGGGCCACCCTCATTTTCAACCAATGAAAACTTTCCTTTTTTTTTGAATAAAAAACAAGTCACCTAACAGGGGAGTGCCGCCATCAAATTGGGGTGTGAGGGGAGTTGACGCAGGGCCGGCTCAACCATTTTGGTGGCCTAAGGCAAAGTAAAATCTTGTGGCCTTTTTCCCAAAAAAATGTATGTAATTGAAAGTTAAACTTGAAGCGCCCAGGTGTAATTATTTGAAAGATTGTGTTAAAATTTAAAAACAAGTAAAAAAAATTGGTGAATAAGGGTTTCGAACCTGAGTCTCACCAACATCCATACATACACAAAACCACTACACTATTAAAAATATTTGTTAATAACCCACACCCTAAATCTTTTATAAATGGACAGTGGTTTCATCAAATAATGGAGGCCCTATAGTTTTGGTGGCCCAAGGCCCAAGCCTCATTTGGCTTACCCTTGGGCCGGCCCTGACGTGGCATAACCTGATTGGGTGTGCGTAAGAGAGGGGACTCCCCTAAGAGGTGAGTGCCCCGGATACCCTTAATACAGTCACGCCAGTCACGTACGAAGGACTGTGGGAGCAGGGGTCAATAAATTGAATGAATGATTGATTGTATTCTGAATTCTGATACAAAAGCGATTGTGAGGGACTCAAGATAAGCCACGAGTGTCACTTTATTTACCAATTTAGGACCTAAAGAAGCCACGAGGAACAAGGGTTGATTGTCAAGGACTCAACTGTTGAGAGATTTTCTTTTCTACTATGAAGCATGTGAAGACAAAGTTGTGTATTCAGATGGGTGATGATTATTTGATTGATGTTGCTTGATTTTTTATATTGAAAAAGTGTTATTTGGGAAAGTTGCGATTGAAGACGTCATGAATCTTTTTTAAAACATGAAAACACGTCGAGTGCAACTATAAATGCATTTTATTATATATTTCAAATGACTTTGTATTTTCATTTTGTGCTATTTTCAATGGCATTGTACTTTTATTATGTTATCGGTTTTTATTATGTAATCTGACCCAACCTGATTTGATCCGACCTGAAATTTTTTACTCCGGATTATTATAAACCCGAGTATCAAATAAAATAACACCAAAGAAAAGAATTTCTGCCCCCATCGCTGATTATATCTATATGATAGTGTACACATTTGGAGATAGGGCTGCAAACGAACCGAACGAACACGAACAAGACCTTGTTCGTGTTCGTTTGTTAAGAAATATACGTGTTCGCGAACCATTTACGAACACTTATCGAACGAGATTCTATGTTCGTGTTCGTTTATTAAGGAAATGAACTTGTTCGTGTTTGTTTGTTAATTTTAGGCAACGAACAAAAATGAACGTCGACGAACACAAATGAGCACAAACTATTGTTCATGAACACAAATGGAAACAAACGAACACAAACAATCATTCATGAACATAATATATAATACACTGACATTTATTAGATATTTAATTTGTCGGAATTTTGAAGTATTTAAATAAATATAAAAACTAAAAACACTAATGAACTATCGAACATAAACGAACACGTTACCGAACGTTCACGGACATAAATGAACGAACACGACCTTTGTTCATGTTTGTTCATTTAACTAAACGAACAAAATTTCTTGTTCGTTTGTTTAATAAACAAACGAACACAAACGAACTACCCGCCGAACGGTTCACGAACTGTTCGCCAAACGTTTGGTTCGTTTTCAGCCCTATTTAGAGATGATGTTTGTTTAGTATCACCCAAATTATTAACTCTTCTAAAATGGTTAAAAGAGAAACTCTAACCATCTAGTCTAAAAAGTAATATTTTATTTGGTTAGATTATTTAATTTATCAATCCGTTTGATGTTTTAATTTATCGATTTGACGTAGGAGTATAAAAGAGTCAGGTTGGGCCCGGACTTGACTAGGCTTGAGCTCACGTAGGAGTGTAAAAGAGCCGGGCCGAGCCCGAGCTTGGATAGGCTCGAGCTCAGCTAGTCATGTTTTTATGAAGCTCGAGATCGGGTTCGAGCTTACTTATTTGAGCTCGAACTCGATTCGTGAGTAAAACTCAAAGCTCGAGCTATTACGTAGACAACCTCAAACGAGCTAAAAGTTCAGCTCGAGCTCACTTCGATAGCGCTTAAACGAACCAAAACTCGGCTCGAGCTCGGCTCACCAATGTTATCATCATTATTATCATATATTATATATAAAAAAACTAAAATTTTGTTTGGACTCGTTTAGTCTCGCGAGACTGAGCTTTGTATTTTAGGCTCGAGCTCGGGGTAGATAACTAAATGAACTCTATTTCAGGCTCAAGCTTGGGCTCGGGCTTGTTAAGGCTCGACTCGTTCGAGCTTTTGACCGAGCCAATCACAAGTAGCTCTCGAGCTTTTGTGCTTGTTAACACCCCTAAAGTGATTAGGTATACAAAATCATTTAATGAGTGTACAACTTGTTGCCTTTAATAATTGTCAAGTTCTGTATAAGATTCTACCCTAATTAGAAAAGTAGCATTTTAACAATTACAATTTTTTTTCTGGTTTTCGTTGGTTAACTTGAAATAAACTTACAAGGGTGCTTACATACAAACAAACAATCTGAAGCTTGCAAAGAAAAAACAAAACTTTGGTGTGGGCTCAAGTTTGATTACAAACTTCATTCTCTTCGATACATGCTATATTATAAAAAGAATTAGTCATGTGCAAGTACGTTTATACTTAACTTTTATGAAAATGAAGGCGTATGATCCTAAATGGCGCATACCTGTATGCGCGCACGATCATACCTACGACTATTCTCCAAAACACTTGATTGATTCTAGAGCTATCCTGCACGTAAGCATTCGCGCGTGTGCATCACAACAACTCACATAAAAGATAGGTAGTACACTCGACATGACCATGCAGCCAATCAGCTTGTGACAAACCCTGCCACCACACCCCCGACGATAAAAGAGTCGTGCAGGGGACAACAAGTAACAAATAGGGGTGTTCAAAAAACTCATGACTCGCAACTCGCTCGAAAAAAGTTCGAAAAAAGCTCGGCTCGAAATTGGCTACGTTGTAAACGAGTCAGCTCGGCTCGGCTCGGTTTGTAAACGAGCCAAGCTCTAGCTTGTCCTGGCTCGGCTCGTGAGCCTCCTCAATAAGGTTTACCTCCTTCATTTTTTGTCCCACATCACTCAGAAGACAAAAATCAAGGGAGTATCTCCCATATAAAAGAAGGTAAAGACAATCTACAAAGTGAGCTAACTATTTATACTTGCATATTTAGCCATTTGGTTAAATTAAATTGCAATTATGGCTCTTAGTCTATGAAGAGATTCATTTTTAAGGCTTTTTAAGTAGTAAATTTTACGGTTCTTTGTTAGTTCGAGCTAGATCAAGCCGAGCTAGCTTGAGCCACAAATCTCAGCTCGAGGGTCTGCCTCTGGGTCCTGCCAGAGGGAACCAAATGGATATTCGTCGACAGTGATAGCTGTGCAAAGGCCCATCAGCCCATCTTCTCCACACTCTTCGACTATAAACAAGAACCTTCAACCACAAGTTTAAAGATTGACTCTCTAACTCTTAACACACACTCGTTTACTCTTCTTAAACGATACTTATTCTCACGCCGGACAATGATTATAAGGAGAACCCACCACCTCTCCTCCTTGTAACGAGCTTCATAATGTTCTTGTTTTGCAGATCAACTGTTGTAACAAACCAAACTACTGATCAAGAAAAGATCAAAGATTAACCATCTTGTTGAGACCACTCTACGCATAAACCTAAACCCTACGGTTTAGACTTAGTGTTTATTCAGGAAAGAATTGCATTCATGGGTGGAGATACAATAGGAAGTTTATTTGGCTAGGAAGGCTAGGAAGTGATCTTGACCATCCATTTAGTTAATCAAGGGCTAAGATTAAATGATGGAAAATGAAGAGAAGAAAAGAGGCGCGTGAGTTTGTTTAGGGGCATTCTAGTCAATCCAAGCCAATAGTTTCTCTCTCCCCCAATTCCCCCCATTTTTTAAACGTTAATAACTCTTTCATATGACATTATTTTTTTTATAAAAATTGCACAAAAAAACGAGCGTTTTTTTATCTTTAAAACTAGTATACTATTGCTATATTTTCAAAAAAAAAAATTAAAAACCCAGTTGCGTAAAACGCAATAGAAAAACCCCCAGTTACGAAAAACACAATGAAAAAAAAAACCTAAAAAAATGACATTTTTCTAAAACGCAATGCACCAAAAACACAAAGAAATATATTATTTGTAAAACGCAATGGCCAGAAAACATAAAGAAATGTCTTATTTCTAAAACGCAATGAAAAAAAAACCTAAAAAATGACATTTTTCTAAAACGCAATGCACCAAAAACACAAAGAAATGTCTTATTTGTAAAACGCAATAGGCAGAAAACACAAAGAAATGTCTTATTTCTAAAACGCAATAGCCTAAAAACTCAAAAGAAAATTTACTTTCTAAAACGCAATGGACTAAAAACACATAAAAATGTGTTTTACGTAAAACGCAATGCACCAAAAACACATACAAATGTCTTATTTCTAAAACGCAATGGTCAGAAAACACTTAAAATGTTTGTTTTCTAAAACGCAATGGACTGAAAACACATAAAAAAGTGTTTTACCTAAAACGCAATGCACCAAAAACACTTCAAGAATGTGTTTTTCTAAAACGCAATGGCCAGAAAACACATAAAAATGTTTTAGTTCTAAAACGCAATTGTCTAAAAACACCAAAGAAAGTGTTCTCTCTAAAACGCATTGAACTATGACAATAGTTTTGTCTGTGCTGTGAATTGTCTGTGCTGTGAACTGTCTGAACCAATACAGTTTACGAATGCAGTTTCCAGATGCAATTTACAGAAAATTAATTTTTCTGATGCATTTTTATTGCAGCTCAACCCCAGCCAGGGGCTCTGCCCCTTGGACCCCGCCAGGGGCTGCCTCCCCTGGGACCCCGCTACCAGGGGCGCTGCCCCCGGACCCCCGCCAAGATCGTAAAACGCAATGACTAAATCAAAAACTCAGATCGTAAAAATGAAATTAAAGAATTTCTTACATGGATCGAAGTGATTTCTTAAACAATTGACGAATTTTGAATGATTGAAACACTTATCAGCGCTCGAATCGAACGGATCGAGTGATTATCTTCAAAATCACGGGAAAAAAACGAGATTTTGTATGAAATTAAACTGGGTTTTCTTAAAAAAAAAGCTGAAGAACACGTTGATCGGGTGTTTGAATCTTGATTGGTGATGAAAATCGCACTATAATGTAGTGATTATTGAGATAGA
This sequence comes from Helianthus tuberosus, assembly GCA_030545235.1. Taxonomy (NCBI): domain Eukaryota; kingdom Viridiplantae; phylum Streptophyta; class Magnoliopsida; order Asterales; family Asteraceae; genus Helianthus; species Helianthus tuberosus. The sequence goes on from CM060448.1 coordinate 26,610,234, forward strand.
AAGTGAAGAAATGGTTGAAGATGGTGGGTTTTGAAGTTACTGGGTTTTGAAAAGGAAGAAGAAATAGTTGGATTGACTAAAATACCATTTTTCTTTATTTTATATGTTGGCACATGTCCTAATCCTATTGCTTCCTATACTTCCTAGCTAAAATAAACTTCCTATTTGATCTTTTCCCCTTGCAATCATACAAGCATACAGTTTATTGATAATCATTGCTCATGTCATGAGTAACATATAAGAATTACCCGTATATTAATTTCTAAGAAAAAACTCCTCTCATACAAACACTATTTAATTTTGTTTTATTTGTTTTGACTTTTTTATATAAGAATTATTTAAGAACATAAAATTTCGAAGGAAAAAAATAATCATTTAATTTGTTTTATCCATAAACTAGGTTATAACCCCGTGTATTACACGGGGTTAAATAAATAAATTTTATATACTAAATAATAAAACAATATATTTTTAAAACCTCATTTATTGTACAGGTTGAATAAATATAATTTTATATATTAAATAATAAAAAGTTATATCTATAAGAACCATATTGTACAGGTTGAATAAATGTAATTTTCTATACCAAATAAAAAAGTTATATCTTTAAAACCACGTGTATTACACGGGTTGAATAAATGTAATATTGTTTACCAAATAATAAAATAATACGTCTTTAAAAAACCTCATTTATTACACGGGTTGAATAAATGTAATTTTATCTACCAAACAATAAAAAATTACATCTTTAAAAATATACGCATTACACGGTTTGAATAAATGTAAATTTCTGTACTAAATAATAAAAAAATATATATCCTTAAAAAACCCCGTGTATTGTACGAATTGAATAAATCTAATTTTATATATAAAATAATAAAAAGTTATATCTTAAAAAAACCTCATGTGTTAGATGGGTCGAGTAAATGTAATTTTGTATAGTGAAAATAAAAATATTTAATATATTAATACAAAGTTTGGTTTTCGTGATAAAATAGATTATTCTGTTGTTGCAAAATTTGTTAACAACGTCTCAATAAATTTAACCCTTTATTTAAAACTCCATAAATGTATAAATGATAAATAATATTAGTTAATTTTATTTTAAGTTTCGTAAAATTTATTTGATACCAAACTAAACAGAACGTTCAAATATAATTAATTCAAATAAATAATATTATAAATGAAAAGGAGATTAAACTAAATAATAATTATCCATAAGATATTATGTGACAACCCTCGTAATTCCATGTATCCGTACAATTTATTAATGATAATTAAAGTGCTTGATGACTGTGCTGAATTATTTAACTGCTCTCTGATTACTGTGTTGTACTTACATGTGTGTGTTAACTTACTAGTAGTATACAGAAAACTTACTAAATAATCCGGTATGCTTTCCTGAGTGTTAGGAATTAATTGTGTTACAAAAATATACATATAAGACACTCTACGGAATAATTAAACGCTTTAACGGAACAGTATCCAACCGAACAACCGGACATTACCCGGGACACTAAATTTTTGCCAAATACATTGTTTAATTATTTCTGAACTAGTTATGGTCCCCGAACACCATAACACCCCTTATAACATAATAGCACACAAGTCCCTAAAAGTTACACTTGTAAACTAACTTGTTATTAAAATTAGAAGTTGGAAAGTTGCACTTTACCCCCCCATATTATACACGGTCACATGAGGGTGGCCCACCAAATATTTACTAGATCTTGCCAATAATCCCTTAAAATCTTACTAGATCTTTCATAAGATTTCTTTGGATTCACAAGATCTTTCCTTGATTTCTTTGAGATATATAGATCTTGCAAGTTACAATTAACCCCCCCCCCCCCCATATGAAACTTACGGACCAAAGAAGTGTCCCCACCAAGATTTCTAAAATCCTACAAAGATCTATAATGATATTACTTAGATTCAATTTGATTTTGTCTAGATATTGTAAGATATGGAAGGATTCTTTAAGAAGATATGAACACTACACCTTTCACCCTTCATCACCTCAACACTTCTCCTCCTTCTCCCTCATTAAACTCTCGGCCAAACACCCTACTTCACACACCACCATTTTCATTTTTGGTTCAAGCATTCCAAGCTCATTTTGAGGTGTAAGAAGCTAAGTTAGGAAGTGTGGAAGCAACGAAAGCTCAAGGACCTTCTTCATTTACTATTAACCACCTCATTTCTTCACTTGTTCATCCCTAGCCTTGGTGCTAGTTGTAAGTCTTTGATTACACTCTTGGTTACTTATATGTTGAATTCTTGATAAACACATGTTTAGGACACTTGTTGGTACATTTTAGTAACGTTTAAACTATAAAGAAACATGCTGAATTACTTTTTCAGCCAACTTCAAAGGGCTGTAACCGAACCTTAATAAAGCGAAAAATGTGTTTTCTGAACTCTAGATTTATGTATTATAAAATACGGTTCTAATGGCACTGGAATCATAATTTTTGGACTTCGTTTACTATTTTTAAAAGGTCATTTTGTAACAGCAGCTCAAGCTGCATTTTTGCTGCTGAAAATAGGTGTTATGTTTTTGGTCATAACTGGAAATCTATGATGAATCGGACCATGAAATTTGTACAGTAGATGAAAACCGATGCATTTGTAATTACCCCACTGGAATTTCGTAAATCGGAAACTCGATGAATTTTTAATAAATTATTCCGTGGACTGTGGTCAGAAATACATAAATCTCAGTTCAGTCCGGAATATGAATTTTTATAAAATATTGAACGTTTAAGACATCCTGTAAAAATTTGGGAATTTTTGGAATAATTTAACTATTTTATTAAAATGTCCGAAAACAGCCGGTTTTGAATATTATTGCTGAAATGACATAAGTTGTGACTCGCGTGTCTAAATGTAGAGTATGCTATCTGTGAATGATCTAACATGTTATATATGTTATGTGCATTATCGCATGTTTGATTTTGAGTGGGGAATGGATGGGGAAACTTATATGGGCATAAACCGTTAAAGTGATGCATGTTGTGTGATAGATACGTGTAGGAACTCTGTGTTCTATTTGAAAATCACTAAATGACTAACTGGTAATTATATTAGGACGTGATTGACCGACCTTGACTGTTAGCTATTTTTGAGAGTCAAACCGAGCAACCGAGGTGAGTTCACACACTTTCTAAGGCATGGGATTCCCGGCGGGTTGGGAATGGGATTTGAATAACTACTCGTACTATCATTACTACTAAACTACTTTTCACTGTCCTCGGATTGAAGGGCACGTACGTAAAACCTACGTACACTCATACTTACTACTGTCCTCGGATTGAAGGGCACGTACGTAAAACCTATGTACACTCATACTCGCTACGGTCCTTGGATCAAGAAAGGCACGTACACACACGACTAGTCTACATCATGGGAAGCCCCCACTAATCATCGCAAACATATTTGGGAAATCGCGATACGGATTAATACTATCCCCATGGGAAGCCCCCACTAATCTTCGCAAACATGCCTGGGAGACCGCGATACGAATTAACACGATACATGGTTTACAAAACGAACGTATGATTTACGAAACGAATGCTATAACTCAACAACCAAACGTGAACTCACTCAACTTTGTTGTTGACTCGTTGCTACATGCCTTGCAGGTCGTTAGGTATCTATGGAGCTTGCAACGGAGTGGGAAGAGTCGTTGTGGGACATGGACAGCTGTGTGCCATACTAAACTTTTGAAACGTTTAAACTTATGACTTAGTTTTAAACATTATGCTTCCGCTTGCAACTTAAACTATTGTTTGGTTTAGACACCAATTGTAAGGTGTTAGATCTTTATATATTACTTACATGCTTGTTCAATATGATTGGTGGCTTGATCCTGGTCACGTCACGCCTCCAAGCGGTGATACTCCGCAGGGTGGATTTTGGGGGTGTGACAGATTGGTAGCAGAGCCATTGGTTATAGTGAACTTGGTTTTAATAAGGGGAAAACTTTTTGTTAAAACCAGACTATAACCTGTATAGTGTTCAACAATCCACAACGACGCTTCGCTCCACGTGCAAGACTCAACATTATAGGTAATATGGTTTATGTTTGTATTACCTACCTGCTAGTAGCACATTTGATCATAGTATGCATTAGCTAGTGTAATAACTGCTATTTGAACCTTGTGTGCTTACTCTCTTCTGTCATCCCACACTTACGCCCCTTGCGACACCTTCTTACGTGTGTTCCTTCTATATGAAGATCATGAGTGAACGTCTCGACATGACCCAGGGTCAGCTGACGACCTTGATTAACGAACGGATTGCTGAAGCCTTAGCAACCCAAACAGGGAGTCAACCCATGCACCTTCAAACACGCATGGGCACCTTCAAGGCGTTCCTGGAATGTAAACCTCCCACTTTTGACGGCACTGAAGGGACAATCGGCCTTCTACACTGGATCCGAAGAATCGAATTTACATTCGAAGAAAGTGAAAGCCCTACCAACAAACGAGTGGAGTACGCTACTGGCATGTTGCAAGGGAAAGCATATTCTTGGTGGAACGCACAGGTTCAGATGCTCGGGTTGGCAGACGCGAATGCCACCCTCTGGAGCGACTTCAAGGATTGGATTAAGGAAGAGTTCTGCCACCTGGACGACATACTGAAACTTGAGATAGAGTATTATGGTTTGAAGATGGAAGGATCAGAGATCGAGGCATACACAAAGAGGTCCAACGACTTGGCTGCCTTATGTCCTAACATGTCACAACCCATATCTAGGCGAATCAAGCTATATCTCAGAGGCTTAGTCCCGGAAATCCAAGGGTCTGTAAGTGCGGCCAACCTTCCCACAATCCAGCAAGTCATTCGTTTGGCACACCAGCTTACCGATCAGGCGGTGGAAGAGGGCAAGCTGCCCAAGCGTATTAAGGCTACTATTACTGATGCTCCCAGTAACAACAAGCACAAGTGGGATGGAAATTCGGGCGAGGGTTCTACTCCAGTTCAGTCCCAGTCCCAGCAGCGAAAGACAGATGAACACAGGAACCCCAGTCAGCAGCCTTTTGGAAATCAAGGTCAGGGTAGATACAGGGGAAATCACCCAAAGTGCAATCGATGTAGTTTGCACCACAGCAGGCCGTGCAACAAGGGTCGTTGTCAGAGATGTAGCAAGTTGGGACATGAAGCCAAAGATTGCCGAAGCTTACGTCCTGCGAAGCAGAACCGACAACAGCGGCCACAAACTCCCCAAAACCAACAGCAACACCAGCAAGGTAATAAGGGATGCTTCCAGTGCGGTGCTGAGGGTCACTTCAAGAGGCACTGTCCTCAGCTGAATCAGAATCAAAACAACAACCAAGGAAATGAGAACAACAATGGAGGCAAAAACGGGGGTAACAATAACGGCAAAGGTCGCACCTTCGTGATTGGTCAGGCTGACGCAAGGAACGTTCCCAACGTTGTGATGGGTAAGTTTCTTCTAGATGATTTATTTGTTACTGTTTTATTCGATTCGGGTGTCGATACTAGTTATGTGTCCTTAAAACTTAGTCAAATGCTTAAGCGCACCCCAACACTTTTGACCGCCAAACACACGGTAGAGCTAGCAAACGGTAAAAGTCTCGAGGCCACAAATATAGTTAAGGGTTGTAGCCTCGTTTTAGCTGGTCAGACTTTCTCTATCGATCTCATCCCTATCACACTTGGTAGTTTCGACGTCGTTATTGGGATGGATTGGTTATCTCATCATCAAGCGGAGATTGTTTGCAAGGAGAAAATCGTCCGCATTCCTCGTTCTGGTGAAGAACCTCTGGTGATTTAGGTCGATAAGAGTGGTGCTGTTGTAGGAATTATCTCTTTCCTTAAAGGCCCATAAGTGTTTGCATAAGGGCCACACAGCCATTCTAGCGCTCGTTACTGACACATCAACGGAAGAGAAGAAAATTTAATACATTCCTATAGTGCACGATTTTCCTGAGGTATTTCCTGAGGAATTACCTGGTCTTCCGCCTCATCGACGAGTCGAATTCCAAATCGAGCTAGCTCCTGGAGCAGCACCCATAACTCAAACACCTTATCGCTTAGCCCCAACCGAACTGGAAGAACTGTCCAAGCAATTACAAGAACTTTTGGAAAAAGGTTTTATTCGTCCTAGCTCTTCGCCCTGGGGAGCTCCAGTGTTATTCGTGAAGAAGAAGGACGGTACCTTCAGAATGTGTATTGACTACCGCGAACTCAACAAGGTGACTGTGAAGAATCGTTATCCTCTTCCACGTATTGACGACTTGTTCGACCAGTTCCAAGGGTCGAGCTATTACTCCAAGATTGACTTGAGATCGGGATACCATCAGCTGAGAGTCCGAGATGAGGACGTCTCCGAAACAGCATTCAGAACTCGTTACGGCCATTACGAGTTTCTGGTTATGCCATTCGGGCTGACGAATGCACCAGCGGTCTTCATAGATCTCATGAACCGAGTGTGCAAGCCTTACCTGGATAAGTTCGTTGTTGTGTTCATCGACGATATCCTGATCTATTCTAAGAGTCAAGAGGAACACGAGCAGCATCTACGACTTATGTTGAAACTTCTTCGAAAAGAGCAGTTGTATGCCAAGTTTTCGAAATGTGACTTCTGGCTTCACGAAGTCCACTTTCTAGGCCATGTGGTAAACAAGGATGGAATTCATGTGGATCCATCTAAGGTTGAATCGATCAAGAACTGGCCTGCACCCCGCACACCAACAGAAATCCGCCAATTCTTGGGTTTAGCAGGATATTACAGAAGGTTTATCGAGGATTTCTCAAAGATTGCGCAACCTCTCACTTCACTGACTCAGAAGGGTGTCACCTATCGCTGGGGTGATGCACAAGAATCTGCGTTTCAGCACTTGAAAGATAGACTTTGTAGCGCGCCTATCCTCTCATTGCCTGAAGGCACAAAAGATTTTGTGGTTTATTGTGACGCTTCCATCCAAAGACTTGGTTGTGTGTTGATGCAACGTGACAAGGTCATTGCCTACGCATCGCGCCAACTTAAAGTTCACGAAAGGAACTACACTACGCACGACTTGGAATTGGGAGCAGTTGTTTTCGCGCTTAAGATATGGAGACATTACCTGCACGGTACCAAGTGCACCATTTACACCGATCACAGGAGTCTCGAGCATATCTTCAAGCAAAAGGAGTTAACCATGCGTCAACGCCGATGGGTCGAGCTCTTGAATGATTACAAATGCGTGATCAAGTACCATCCGGGCAAGGCCAATATTGTGTCGATGCCCTCAGTCGAAAGGATACTATACCTAAGCGTGTACGTGCGTTACAGCTTACCATCCAATCTAGTCTTCCTGCTCAAATTCGTGATGCTCAGGTCGAAGCATTGAAAGCAGAGAACATCAAGGCTGAGTCCTTACGAGGATCGAGGCAGCGGCTAGAACAAAAGGAAGACGGCGCTTACTATGTAACAGGGCGCATCTGGGCTCCACTTTACGGAAACTTACGCGAACTTGTGATGGACGAAGCGCACAAGTCTCGTTATTCGGTACACCCTGGTTCGGATAAGATGTACCACGATCTCAATACTACGTATTGGTGGCCCGGTATGAAAGCCCACATAGCAACCTACGTTAGCAAATGTCTGACTTGCGCGAGAGTCAAGACGGAATACCAGAAACCATCAGGTCTGCTTCAACAACCAGAGATCCCGACATGGAAATGGGAACAAATTTCCATGGATTTCGTTACTGGCCTGCCTAGATCTCAACGCGGAAATGATACCATTTGGGTGATAGTGGATCGCTTGACTAAGTCTGCACACTTCTTGGCTATCAAGGAAACCGACAAGTTTTCTACTTTAGCGGACATCTACCTAAAGGAAGTGGTATCAAGGCACGGAGTGCCAACCTCCATCATTTCTGATCGTGAGGCGCGTTTTACTTCGGAATTGTGGCAAGCTATGCACAAATCTTTTGGCTCTCGATTAGACATGAGCACAGCTTATCACCTGCAAACGGATGGGCAATCTGAGCGCACCATCCAAACTTTAGAAGACATGCTTCGTGCATGTGTAATCGATTTCGGCAACGGCTGGGAAAAACATCTTCTGTTAGTGGAGTTTTCATATAACGACAGCTACCACACCAGCATCCAGGCCGCTCCATTCGAGGCATTGTACGGACGTAAATGCCGATCACCTCTCTGTTGGGCAGAAGTTGGTGACAACCAAATCACTGGCCCAGAACTGGTAGTAGATACGACCGAGAGAATTGCTCAGATACGACAACGAATGGCGGCAGCTCGCGACCGTCAGAAAAGCTATGCTGATAAGGAAAGAAAACCACTCGAGTTCCAGGTTGGGGATCGAGCACTACTCAAAGTCTCACCTTGGAAAGGTGTAGTCCGTTTTGGTAAATGAGGCAAACTCAATCCGCGATATGTCGGACCATTCGAAATCATTGAGAAAATTGGCAAAGTCGCCTACAGGTTGAATCTACCTGAAGAACTCAGCGGAGTTCACAACGTATTCCACGTGTCAAATCTGAAGAAGTGTCTATCAGATGAGACCCTCATAGTTCCTCTCAAGGAACTCACTATCGACGACCAGCTGCGATTCGTCGAGGAACCAGTAGAGATTACTGATCGAGATGTTAATATTCTCAAACGTACCAGGATACCTCTTGTCCGAGTTCGTTGGGATTCCCGTCGTGGCCCAGAGTATACCTGGGAACGAGAAGACCAAATGAAACTCAAGTACCCCCAGCTGTTTAAGAAAAAATGCAACCACTACTGAGGCTGAAGCTACTGCATAATTTCGGGACGAAATTCCAAATCAACGGGGGGATGATGTGACACCCTAGGAAAAACCAGGAAACCAACGCAACTTAACTAAGCTTCCTCAGTAACCACGCACTAAATTTCGGGACGAAATTTTCTTAACAGGGGGAGAATGTGACAACCCTCGTAATTCCATGTATCCGTACAATTTATTAATGATGATTAAAGTGCTTGATGACTGTGCTGAATTATTTAACTGCTCTCTGATTACTGTGTTGTACTTACATGTGTCTGTTAACATACTAGTAGTATACATAAAAATTACTAAATAGTCCGGTATGCTTTCCTGAGTGTTAGGAATTAATTGTGTTACAAAAATATACATATAAGACACTCTACGGAATAATTAAACGCTTTAACGGAACAGTATCCAACCGAACAACCGGACATTACCCAGGACACTAAATTTTTGCCAAATACATTGTTTAATTATTTCTAAACTAGTTATGGTCCCCGAACACCATAACACCCCTTATAACATAATAGCACACAAGTCCCTAAAAGTTACACTTGTAAACTAACTTGTTATTAAAATTAGAAGTTGGAAAGTTGCACTTTACCCCCCCCCCCCCCATATTATACACGGTCACATGAGGGTGGCCCACCAAATATTTACTAGATAATGCCAAATCCATAATAATCTTGCCAATAATCCCTTAAAATCTTACTAGATCTTTCATAAGATTTCATTGGATTCACAAGTTCTTTCCTTGATTTCTTTGAGATATATAGATCTTGCAAGTTACAATTAACCCCCCCCCATATGAAACTTACGGACCAAAGAAGTGTCCCCACCAAGATTTCTAAAATCCTACAAAGATCTATAATGATATTACTTAGATTCAATTTGATTTTGTCTAGATATTGTAAGATATGGAAGGATTCTTTAAGAAGATATGAACACTACACCTTTCACCCTTCATCACCTCAACACTTCTCCTCCTTCTCCCTCATTAAACTCTCGGCCAAACACCCTACTTCACACACCACCATTTTCATTTTTGTTTCAAGCATTCCAAGTTCATTTTGAGGTGTAAGAAGCTAAGTTAGGAAGTGTGGAAGCAACGAAAGCTCAAGGACCTTCTTCATTTGCTATTAACCACCTCATTTCTTCACTTGTTCATCCCTAGCCTTGGTGCTAGTTGTAAGTCTTTGATTACACTCTTGGTTACTTATATGTTGAATTCTTGATAAACACATGTTTAGGACACTTGTTGGTACATTTTAGTAACGTTTAAACTATAAAGAAACATGCTGAATTACTTTTTCAGCCAACTTCAAAGGGCTGTAACCGAACCTTAATAAAGCGAAAAATGTGTTTTCTGAACTCTAGATTTATGTATTATGAAATACGGTTCTAATGGCACTGGAATCATAATTTTTGGACTTCGTTTACTATTTTTAAAAGGTCATTTTGTAACAGCAGCTCAAGCTGCATTTTTGCTGCTGAAAATAGGTGTTATGTTTTTGGTCATAACTGGAAATCTATGATGAATCGGACCATGAAATTTGTACAGTAGATGAAAACCGATGCATTTGTAATTACCCCACTAGAATTTCATAAATCGGACACTCGATGAATTTTTAATAAATTGTTCCGTAGACTGTGGTCAGAAATACATAAATCTGAGTTCAGTCCGGAATATGAATTTTTATAAAATATTGATAATGAACCGGACCCCGATATGTTTATACAATAAAACATGGAACGTTTAAGACATTCTGTAAAAATTTGGGAATTTTTGGAATAATTTAACTATTTTATTAAAATGTCCGAAAACAGCCGGTTTTGAATATTAATGCTGAAATGACATAAGTTGTGACTCGCGTGTCTAAAAGTCGAGTATGCTATCTGTGAATGATCTAACATGTTATATATGTTATGTGCATTATCGCATGTTTGATTCTGAGTGGGGAATGGATGGGGAAACTTAGATGGGCATAAACCGTTAAAGTGATGCATGTTGTGTGATAGATATGTGTAGGAACTCTGTGTTCTATTTGAAAATCACTAAATGACTAACTGGTAATTATATTAGGACGTGATTGACCGACCTTGACTGTTAGCTATTTTTGAGAGTCAAACCGAGCAACCGAGGTGAGTTCACACACTTTCTAAGGCATGGGATTCCCGGCGGGTTGGGAATGGGATTTGAATAACTACTCGTACTATCATTACTACTAAACTACTTTTCACTGTCCTCGGATTGAAGGGCACGTACGTAAAACCTACGTACACTCATACTTACTACTGTCCTCGGATTGAAGGGCACGTACGTAAAACCTACGTACACTCATACTCGCTAAGGTCCTTGGATCAAGAAGGGCACGTACACACACGACTAGTCTACATCATGGGAAGCCCCCACTAATCATCGCAAACATATTTGGGAAATCGCGATACGGATTAATACTATCCCCATGGGAAGCCCCCACTAATCTTCGCAAACATGCCTGGGAGACCGCGATACGAATTAACACGATACATGGTTTACAAAACGAACGTATGATTTACGAAACGAATGCTATAACTCAACAACCAAACGTGAACTCACTCAACTTTGTTGTTGACTCGTTGTTACATGCCTTGCAGGTCGTTAGGTATCTATGGAGCTTGCAACGGAGTGGGAAGAGTCGTTGTGGGACATGGACAACTGTGTGCCATACTAAACTTTTGAAACGTTTAAACTTATGACTTAGTTTTAAACATTATGCTTCCGCTTGCAACTTAAACTATTGTTTGGTTTAGACACCAATTGTAAGGTGTTAGATCTTTATATATTACTTACATGCTTGTTCAATATGATTGGTGGCTTGATCCTGGTCACGTCACGCCTCCAAGCGGTGATACTCCGCAGGGTGGATTTTGAGGGTGTGACATATTAAACTAATAATATTTAGTAGAAGAGTTATCTATAATATAATATATTAAATTAAATAATATTTATTAAATTAAAATAATAATTATCTATAAGAGATGGCTTAATATGATGACAAGTGTCACTAAAGCGGTTTCTTTTATTATATAGTAATATTATAAGGAAAAAATTAATCATTTAATTTGTTTTATCTATAAATTTTTTTTCTCATATTTTGATTTCATTCCAATCATCAGGGCAAATTACATAAGGATAGCAGGTAGACGAGCAACAAACTGCGCCGCCATCCCTTTCTGAATAGAAAACCCTAATCTACTAAAAACAAAGCCCCGCCCCTGAGGGGGCGAAAAGTTGTTATGGACCACACGCTGAACTCTATAAATTATATTTTGTAAATTATATTTCTCTTACATGTATTAAACCTATGAATTTTGGTTTTACGTAACGGATGACCTAAACGTGTCATTGTTGTTTACAATAAGTGTTAACTTTCTTGAAATGGTTGCTATGTACCAATTACCATCACAAAAATTGTCACATGTTAAAATCCAAACCGCATCACCTCAGTATTTTAGTCTTTTTTTTTTCTTATTTATGCGTCCAACCACCCAAAGGCGTTTGTTTGTATGAAAAAAATACGATAAAAGCAAGCAGCCTCCTTATTTAAAGGACCTAGGTATTTTAGTGCTTTATTAACTTCATTTTAATAGGGTAAATTACTTTTTGAGTCCCTGTGTTTTATGGGTTCTAACTAGTTGAGTCCAAAAGCAAAAAGTTTAACGATCCGAATCCATATAAGCATTTTCTTTAACCATTTGAGTCCATTTTTTGGATGTCTGTTAAGTCTGCTGTTAAGTCCCCCCACGTGCAATCCACGTGAGGGGTATTTTCGTCCATTAAGCCTATTAAGGTGCTGTTTGTTTTTTCAGATGTAAAATGTCTGTAGTCTGCGAACCACATCTGCAGGCATCTGCAAGAGAAGATGTGGCCCAAATGTCTGCAGTCTGCAAGGAGAAGAGGGTTTGTTTTTTTCCTTCAAAAACAACTTCACACACACAAGCTCTCTCTCTGCTCTCTCTCTCTAGAAACTCTCTCTTTCTGCTCTCTCTCTAGAAACTCTCTCTCTCTACAACCACCACCACCGCACCACCTCTGCCACCACCACCGCACCACCTCTGCCACCACCACCGCACCACCTCCGCCATCACCGCCGCCCTCTTATTGTCTGAAAACGGTGCACCACCGTCACGGAACCACCTGTGCACCACCGTCACGGAACCACCTGGTCCGACCGGAAAAACAGAGATGGAGAACGAGCACCACCGTCACGGAACCACCTGCACCACCGTCACGGCTCCTCCTTGTTCTGGTTGCCAGCTCGACATCACACCTCACAGATCTCTCTCACAGCTCTCTCTCTCCCTCACAACTCTCTCTCTCTCTCTCACATCTCTCTCTCTCTCACAGATCTCTCTCTATCTACGGTCTCTCTCCCTCACAGCTCTCTCTCTCTCACAGCTCTCTCTCTCTCTCTCACAGATCTCTCTCTCTCTCTACGGTCTCCCTAAATTGACGATGGTGGTGGCGGAGGTGGTGCGGTGGTGGTGGCGGAGGTGGTGGTGGTGGCAGGAAGAAGAAGAAGAAGAAGAAGAAGAAGAAGAAAGGTTGGTGGTGTGTGAAGATGTGTGTGAAGATCTTGAAGCAATATTCCATAGCTTTTTTTTAAGCAAACAAAAGCTATTTTAAGATCTTTTTTTTTAACAAACAGTCTTCAAGAGCTTATGTCTGCCCGCCCGCAGACATAAGCTATTTTCAGACAATATAAGCAAAAACAAACAGCACCTAAGTGTTAATTGCTTTTTGAATCCCTGGTGCGTGGGAACGTTCAAAAGGAGAGGATGATGATGATGCCATACCTGTTATACGTGGGGGACTAAAAAAATGGACTCAAATGGTTAAAGAAAATGCTTATAGGGACTCAGGTCGTTAAACTTTTTGTTTTTTTGACTCAACTAGTTAAAACCCATAAAACACAAGAACTCAAAAAGTAATTTACCCTTTCTTTTTACTAAAACCAATATGATGGCATTTTAAAATTGTATACACAAAATTATGGTTTATCATATTTCTAAGTGTCAAGATCCTAAACATATATTTTTTACAAAAGGTTCGGTTTTAGAATTCGTGTTCCCCCTTTCCCCCTCCTCTCCACTGGGTAATAAATAATAAAATGAGTCTATCATGTAACCACCATCACCCCTCTATACAACACTATCATCATTCATCATAGCCACATACTGCTCTCCCGAGCAACGTCGTCATCCCTCTCCCCTTCTTGGTGACCCTCATGCGCCTCTTCTCCCCTCTCGATAACCAAACTCTCGATCCGTTGTGTTTTAGTCATCCTTCCACCACTATCTTCATCAACCCTTCATCATTTTGATTAACTCACCCGAATCGAAATCCTAACCCCAAACAACCTAAATCCCTCAAAATTTCAAACACTAACCATAGACAAGTGAACACATTGCCCATTCACAACCTCAATCAATCCTTCATCCATCAGAACGCTAAATACCCTTGACATCTTCACCGAATCTCAAATCTTAACCCCAAACTTATAAATCCATACGCCGTGAACCAAAAAAAAAACAAAACAAAAAACAAAACGTGGTGTTTAAGAATTGGAGAATGACAAAATATAAAAGCACACGGATTATATATTTGATTGTGTATTTATATGTACATGTGTATAGTGATTAGCGAGATTGCCATTTACCTGTTATATGTATACACGTAGCAAACATCCTTATCATACAAAGCATAGGAATCAAAGAATGATCATTGAATGCCTTATACGAGTCCATGTGGTCAAGGGAGTGACATTTTCGTAATAAACTGAAAATGGACGGTATTATGGTAAAGAAATAAAATTAGATGGAATAAAAAAATTGTAACAACCAAATATAAAAGAATAAAAAATCAAGCTTTTGTTCAGAAATGTTTAAAAAACATTATAACTAGTTAGTCAAATTACAATTTTGCATCAATTGTATGGCAACACAACTTGATTACATGATATTTATATAGAAAAACGAATTACTTTAATTTGAGAAGAGACGACCTTTCAAATTATTCAAGTACAAGTGTTCTTTTAGTTTAGTTATAATTTTATTTGGTTATGTTTTAACTGTACTTTTGTTCGATTGTTTTCTTTGTAATTGATGTAATTCCATTATATAAGTTATTAAGTATTCATTTTGTGATATTTTTGAATCAGTTTCGCATAACCATAGGTATTTGGTTTATCGAAATTCAACTTAAATAAATAGAAATGGATATATATTTTTACATTTTATTTTAACCAAGCTTGTAAAGCAAAGAAATTTAAATCCTCCATTGCACACCACCAATGTTGCCATAGCCGACCATGCCGTCGCACCACTGTTTTTTTTTTTCAAACTAACATGATATTTTGTAAAAAAATGCATTAAAAACTTATTCCTTTGACATTTTTGGTTCCCTAGAATTGTAATCCGTTAAGAATTTTTTATTTCAAATCCGTTTTTTTTTTTTTTTTTTTTTTTTTTTTTTTTTTTGTTGACAAACTTTAATTTCAAATCCAATTCATTTGACATGTTTAAATTTAAAATTCAATTCTTTTGACAAATTTCAATTCTATTAGAAAAACTTTGTGAAGCAAACGCCTACCATTTTTTCTCAATCCATACTCGTTTTCATTTGATACTTTTTAGACAACAAATGACATTCTAAAATGTGTATTGATCTTTTGACCTTCTAAAATGTGTATTGATCTTTTGACCTTCTAAAATGTGTATTGATCTTTTTGTTGCAACGAAATCTTCAACTTTATTTACATTAGATGTAGTGTCGGAAGCTTTGTTGTAATTCAATAGTTATGCCATACTTAGTTCTTTAATATTCAAATATAACGTTTACACTTCAAAATATCACATTTACACACAATGGCGAAGCTTGAGATTTCCGACCGGAGGGTCGAAAACGTATATACCTAAAAGTTTCTACAAAACGGGGGGTCGGCCGCCCCCTCCCGCCCCCACTATGTTGTGCCCGTGTTTACACATTTGAAAATATCCCATTCTTTTGTTATAATGATGATTCAATTATTTAAGCTTCAAAGCTTTATGCATATCAAAGTATAAAATTCAGAAATATAGCACTTTTTTCCTTTAAATTTAAAGCTTGGCAGGCGAGATGTTGTATTTAAAATCTTTACTCTAAAAATATATATAAAAAATGAATAAACAAATTATTTAAATTTTCGTTCTCTTATTGTAAGAACAAATAATGATCACAAAATTAGATGATTGTGACAAGCAATCTAGTACGTATTTTCTTCTCCATTCTTCACCATATTTATTTCTATAACATGGAAAATTAAATTGGAAAATGACAAATAACTTTCTTTCGATATCGATATAACACAATATAGACGATGACAATAATACATACGTAAACCGAATCAATATCCGATACAAACACCGATTAATATACTAATACAGGATCATGGATGAAAGCAAGTCAAAGAACGAAGCTTTCCTTGTTAGTCTTCTTCCGCCATGGAACTACTTGCTTAAAACCTTTATATACCGTCGCCTGCCGAAAAGAAAAAAAAAATAATAAAATAAAATAAAAAGGAGCAAAATGTAAGTAACAGTATAGTTGAAGGACCAAAAGTGAAACTTCAGCAACAAATGAGAATTCAGCAATTGTATGGGTATGAATATAGATATTAACGTTCGAAAGACCCCACATGCTCTCACCCGCCACTACACTACCTTTAAGTGGGCCCTCATGCATTATTTTCTTGCTATATTTTTGACTAAAATGCTTTATATTTAATTTTAACTAGTGGGATTCCTCAGCGTTTCACGACGGGAATTCAGTCGGTATCAGTTCGGATTGTTATGGTGACGACACTCACTATAATAATCGAAAGAGGAAACATTACATTGATCGAAAACAATAAAAACGAATATTGATATTGGTACCAACGTTATTCAGCTGATATATTTGTTCAATTGATATCGATTCGATTTGTTTGCATTCTATGTTTATTTTATTTCAACATTCCCATATTTATTTTTTGAAAATGGATAGTGTGCAAGCGATCGTACCAAACCGAATCAAAACCGATTGAACAACATCTAATCGATACTAGTATTTATTTTTATTGTTTTTTCTTTGGATAAACTGATACTAGTATTTAAAAGTTTAAGCTTTAAAGTACTAGCAAATCATGCATTAAGACTTTTTGTTAATTAAATGCCCCTTTCGGTGGTTTCTTGTCTTTTTGGTAGTTATATACCGATTTATCTTTTGTTATATACCTATCTGACTAACATGCTTTTATGTTTAACTTTAATTTAAATGAATATAATTCCAAACAAACTAATCATGCTTTAACACTTTCTATTAATAAAATGTTTATTTATTTGCCCATGACGAACTAATGGTATAGTGTTTGCCCTTAAAAAAAATGCTATAAATTTAAATTATCACGAGTACAAGGTGAGATGGTATTTAAATGTTTAAAAATGTCATTAAAAAGAAAAAAAATAAACATATTTGACTAAAGAAATTTCAAAATAGACAAAAGTAAGGTTGGGCCGGTGTTTTCGCCAAAATCGATGGTTAAGTATTACTCGTTTCAGCTGGTTAATTTTACTTGACACAATCTGAACGGTTTAAATAATTTTGAGAAAGCCTAAAAGGGATGCCTATTTAAAAAAAAAACTTTGTCAAACATGTCCATTCTAGTAACCTTCTCTAGTAAAAATATACCTATATATTTAAATTATTATTTATTATTATTTTATAGTAAAACTGAAAATAGTGTGGGTCTTTAGTGAGAAAATAAAGCTCATCTAACCCATACTAAATGCAATTTATTTTCTCACATATGAACCTGAACATTTTCTTAAAAATACGAACGCAACATACACTTGTACACTATGCAATAAAGGTTGTACCCAAAGAAAAAACAATTCTTACCCAAAAGTGAGCCCTGGTGACTTTAGACAAACTAGAATTTCTCCTCATCTTATTCTCATCGGAAAATCCACCTCCATCCATCGAAATAACTTTACGGCTACCACTTAACAACCTAAACGACCCAAACTGCCGGTTCTCTCTACCAACTTTCTGCCGGTCACTTTTGTCATCTACCTGTCCCAAACAACCGTTATCATCATTCGGACTCCACCCACCGCTACAGTTACTATCAAACGACCCTTGCATCTGCCCTCTACGACGTCGTTCTTTAGCAAACCTAAAAGAAGCCGATGAAAAGACGGTTTTGCCATCCAGAACCGTTGTGGGTGAGCATGTTTTGGGTGGTTCCACTATTGCTACTAGTCTTGGAGGAAGCTCTAAGCATTTGTTGTGGGTAGATGATATTATTATGTCCGTACATGGTCTGGGTTTGCCGGGTTGTGTTTCCCATTGGAAGGGGATGGATGCTGTGGCGTGGTGTGGTGGTGTTAGTGTGCCGGATGGTTCGGGGTGGTGTTGTGTGGTGGAGAAGAGTGGGAGTTTGGGTAGGGTGTATGGGTCGGGTTGTGTGTTGGATACCATTTTGTGTTTTGAGAGAATGAATGAGATTGAGATGGAGTTTATAGGTGGTTGTTTGGTGTGAGGAGGATGTATTGAATCACGTGAGTTGTACGTGAGTATTTTATGGCCATGAAGGTTTTGATTTGTTAGACTATGTGTACTGGTAATGTGTTATAATGCCCCTACCATGGGGCATTATCCGACATGTGGCGTCCTAGTCAGCGATAGGGCATTATAGCAAAAGTGGCGTAGGACATTATGCCAATAACCCCCATTCAATCATTTCACAATTATTTATTTTAATTTAAAACATAAAAAACTTCATTAATTAAAAAAAATACATTACTTGAAATAAAAAAAAATTGAAAATAAAAAAAAACAGAAAAAAAACCGAAAATAAAAAAAAAACAGAAAAAAACCGAAAAAATTAAAAGCCGATGAAATTAAAAAAAAACACTAGTTTTCATCTTCGCTTTCTTCACCCTCGCCAACTTCGTCTTCGTCGTACTCCGTTTCTTCCTCTCCCTCAGGTGGTACATACCGAACCGACCATGCGTGGTGTAGCAAATCAACCATTAACTGGGAATGGTACGGTTCGTAACGCAACTCTCGCGCATTATTCACTCTTTCTTCCATTGACGCCTGTGGATGCTCCTCTTGAACGGCTTCTTGCACATAATTCTGGCATATCGCCTTTCCTTCGTCTTCCAAGATCATGTTGTGCATGATTATACACGCGTACATAGCATCTCTCATTTTTTGCTTGCTCCATGCACGACAAGGATTTCTCAAATATTGCCAGCGTTGTTTAAGAACCCCAAAGCATCTCTCAATGTCTTTTCGTGAAGACTCTTGAACCTTTTTAAAGTATGCTCTTTTTTCATCAAAAGGATCACTATACGTCTTCACGAAAATCGAATACCTAGGATAAATTCCGTCGCTCAAATAATATCCATGAGGGTAGTAGTTTCCATTTGCGTAAAACGACGCTTTTGGAGCTTTGCCAGAAATCCACTCCTCTAACAGCGGAGATTGTTCAAAAACATTGATATCATTGCATGACCCGACCACGCCAAAGTAAGCCGACCAAACCCAAAGATCCTGTGAAGCAACCGCCTGAAGAATAATAGCGGGTCCTTTTTGGTCACCCCGTGTGTGTTGGCCTCGCCATGCAGTCGGGCAGTTATCCGAACGCCAATGCATGCAATCTATGCTCCCGATCATACCAGGCAAACCATGCTCGGCATTATGTACCTCGTATATCTTTTGAAGGTCCTCCCATGTAGGCGTTCTAAGATAACGCGCACCGTACACATCAATTATACCTTTATAAAAAATATAGACAAACATAAGATTCAAAAACAAACAAAAAAAAGTAGTAAAGTATAAGAATTGTACCGCGACAAAAATGTTCCAAGCTGTCCCGTGTTGTTTTCTCCGCCATTTTTAGATACTCGTCGTTGATGTCGGTAGTGTTACCATAAGTAAGGATTCGTAACGCCGACGTACACTTTTGGATACCGGTAAATCCAAGTTCCCCTCTCGCATCCGGTTTTTGTTTAAAATAATCGTAGTTGGCTTCCAAGTCGTCGACTATGCGTAGAAACAACCGCTTACTCATTCGGAAACGACGCCTAAACATTTCGTTCGAAAATGTCGGCGCCTCATCAAAATAATCTTTCATCAAACGATCGTGTGCCGTGGGTCGGTCTCTTTCAATATAACCTCTTTTATTTTTTTCTGCTTGGGGCCGACTAGAATGCTTGACATATCTCACCGCTAGTTGACATGCACTCGTAACCGCCTCTTGCTCAAGCTCCTCATCGGTCGAACCATCGCCATCCGCAAAATACTCGTTGTAGTAAAAATTTACCATGGATGAAGAACTAGGAGAATCCATTTTTTTTAAAATGGTTGTATTTTTTTAGAGAGTTTTTGAGAGTTTTGGTTGAAAATGAATGAGTTTTGATTGTGTTTGTATATATATATATATAGGAAAAAGGTTTTTAAAAATAAATAAATAAATAAATAATATAGCCGTTAACTAGCCGTTGTGGCTTTTGATTGGCTGGTCAACATCGAACAAGCGTTTTAATAATCACGCGGGCTTGATTTTTTTCGATTATAACGCCCTATAACGCCGGGTGTAGTGGCTTATGGGGCGTTATAGGGCGTTTTTTTTGAAAAATTTCTAAAAAACACGCCCCACTACGGGCGGTCTTAGTAGGGGTGAGCAACTTTAGGTCCAGATTGAAAATAACCGAGAACGAACCGAAAATATACCTAACCCGAACTGAATCAAAGTATCTAGGTGTTTAGATCGGTTTCAATTTTTCATATAAAATTGGGTCGGGTCGGGTTGGTTCTCGGTTCTTTTCATGGTGAAACCCGACTTGGACCTATGGACCGGAACCGACCCTATATTTAGAGTAGTGAATACGTTATGTATTTTATGTTTGATCGGTTCTTGGGTCGGGTGGGTAGGGTCGGGTTTTCCTTTTGCTCACCCCTATTTGTTACAATAAGCTGGGAGTTAAATGCAATTTTAGTTTATGTGGTTTGATTAATTTATCCGTTTAGTTCAAATGTTTGAAACGTTGCCATTTTAGTTCAAATAGTTTCAAGCGTTGCCATTTTAGTTCACTGAATTAACTACGTCCATTTTTTCTATTAGTTAGAAGGGTAATCTGATCATTTTATATGGTCGAATTGCCCTTATAGTTAACATAATTACATATAAAATGATCGAAATGTCCTTCTAGTTAACAGAATAAAGGGATTGAGTTAACCCAGTGGACTAAAATAACAACGTTTGAAACTATTTGGACTAAAATAATAACGTTTCAAACCTTTGGACTAAACTGACAAAATGATCCAAAGAACTAAAATGGAATTTAACTCATAAATTGGCCATGAAGGTTTTGATTTGTTACAATAAATTATGGTTTTTTTAGGACTTGTTAATATAAGTAACATGTTCATTGGTTAGTGAGTATATAAAATTTTACTGTTTGACAGATGTAAAGCCATACCGACAATTTGACTAATATTGGTCATAACTTTCACTTTCTAACAACAAATCCTGACCGGTAACTGATCTATAACTCCGCTAATTTGCAAGCTTTCTTTGTTGAAATGATAAATTTTTTTTGATCGGCGTACGGTTAGGATATCGCTAACCGAGTTAGTAGTTAGTATGTTAGTATCACCAAGTTAGTATTAAATCCCCCTTGCCTGGACTTGAACCCAGGACCTCTAACAGAAGCAAAGCTTCCCACCTCCCTCTTAACCACTAGCCCAAGAAATCATTGGTTGTTGAAATGATAAATGAACTTCTCGACGCTCTACCCATGTTTACGTTGAATGTTGTTGTCTACATTAATAATGTCCTTTGAACACCGTCGTTGATAAAAAAGTTGTATGAGCAACCTTTGGAGATCGATCCACAAAACTACAATATCCCCTTCTGGAAAACCATTGTGTTGGGTTCGTACACTGGTTTTAAAATTTAATTAGAAATGTTGAAGTGTGTGTACGAACCAATTCGAACCATAATTTGGATTGCCCACTGGAGTCCAGATGCAAGACGAAATGGAATAAAACAACCATAGGGTGTTAATCGAAAAACATCCCTTTTCGCAGAAACACAGCTAACCTATTTGCAACACCCTGGTTCAACTTTTGGGTTGCTAAAACCAAGACATGAACACCTAGGTTCAAACTCCTATGAAAGTACTTCATGAAAGTAAACAAACTACGCAAAACAAAGCGCATATGGGAGGTGGCGGCGACGCCGTGGTGGTGGTGGAAATAGGCTGTTGGAAATATTAAAGAAATATTAAAGAGGAACATACAAGTTGGTATGTTTCCTCCATCCCACATCGGTGGAGTGAGTGAAGTTTAAGTGGTTTATAAGGGATTACCCCTTATGAGCCTCCATAGTGTTAAATGGGTTGAGAAGTGGGTGAAGCCCACACGCGCGCCAGGCCGCGAGCTCGCGAAGGGTCGCGTTTGAGGCGCACTTCGCACTTGGCACGTACGCATCGTCGCTAGGAGCTTTTATTTTTAGCTAAGGTCCGGTTCAGGTGGGTCATATCTGTAAACCGAATGAGATGAGATAAGAAGGAGATAGAGATGAGTTCGAAACTGTGGGGGTTATCCCATTATCTTTCGAATTCGTTTGGGATATGTATCCAGTATTCGAATTCGTATTCGTATAGGATATGTATACAGTAATTCGAATGGTTATGGATTGATATATCACTCCCTGTTTTTCTCATTCTCTGGTATAACCAAACCTATAAATAAAAGCTAAGGTCCGGTTCAGGTGGGTCATATCTGTAAACCGAATGAGATGAGATAAGAAGGATATAGAGATGAGTTCGAAACTGTGGGGGTTATCCCATTATCTTTCGAATTCGTATGGGATATGTATCCAGTATTCGAATTCGTATTCGTATAGGATATGTATACAGTAATTCGAATGGTTATGGATTGATATATCACTCCCTGTTTTTCTCATTCTCTGGTATAACCAAACCTATAAATAAAAGCTTCCTGCTACCTGTTAAACACACTGATTTTCGCAGCCTTCTCTCCTCCCACCTGTGTGTTCGAGTTTTCGTTCCAGCTTCTGCGTTTTCTGGTTTCTATTGCTGTTGGAATACCAGATCAGTTCTGCATTAAATCCTGGGAGTTTACGCTGCAGCTCACAACAATACGAGCGCGTAAAATCCTTTAAGGACAGGAATCATCCGTACAGTTCCAAGATTATTATTCCGTAATTGCCAGGTTGGTTTTTAATTTACGTGTTCTTTAAATTCGTCCGACAACGGGACAGTCTCCTTCTACCTTTCTTTAATCAGTTTGCTTAAGTTGGAACAAACTGGTTTGGCTGATAACTCGGTAATTAATAAAGTTATATTAATTTATTGTTGATTAATTTAATTTTCAACATAGGCAGTGGTGGCGTCGCAAGGGGGTTAGTGAAAAAGAGATATGGTTATTAATTTTTTTAACCTAATTTCAATGCCTTATATAATAACCCCACATCTTAGGTTTTCCAAAACTTACCAATATCACATAATTAGATCTCGATAATTACTTGATGGAAGTAATTATTTATAAGTTGAGGGGACAAGAATGATTACCTTTAGATGCCTATTAATAATGGAAGTTAAACGAGTTACATGAATACTAATATGTAACACTCCGTTTTGTAGACAAAATAAAATTATATAAAACATATATTTCATGTATTGTCGAACGAGTAAGTAACGAGGAGAATGGTTAGTTAGATATGTAGTATTTAGACTGGTATCTAGTATTATAAGGGACAGTATAATAATAATAATAATAATATACAACTTCGTTTCTAATGAAACTTAGGTTAAAATATAGAGAAAAATGAGCTCGTCTTAACAGTATATTCGTAATCTTATAAAACACCATAGCATAGAAGTTATAAACGATAAACGAGTGATGCAGCTGAATATAATAATATAAAATTGAGTTTGCGTTTGGAGCGGAGTAAGCTGGGTAGCAAGCTAGCACGACACTTTTAATCCTACATCGAGTTAGTGAAGAAATTTGAGCAGCTTTCATCGTTTATAGATATAAGTCAACTAGTAAGATTACCCGCGCTACGCTGCGAGGTTTCAATCGATTTTTATTTTGTTTCAGTATAGCAGCCGAATGAAATATTCTCAAAAGAATATTTACACATGTTTTATATCCATTGAAAACGGAAATGTAGACGCCATTTTTAATGTAAATTTAATGAAAAAATTACATCTAAATGTAAACCAACTTGAATTTATACCTACACGTGTATAAAATAAGCACGTAAGAAAATATTGTTTTTAAGTTAAAGAATGGTACGTCGCGTTTCGTTAGTATTGAAACGTAAAGTGAATCGAATTTATACTGTCTATTGAAAATGTATTATATTTGACGCGAATCGTTTCCGAACAAAATTTACGTCAAAACATAGACCAATTGAAAACGTACATAAAAATAAGCACGAAGACGTATTATATTTAACCTGACTCATTTATGAAAAAATATAAAATTTATGTCAAAACGTAGAACAACTGAAATGTACACAATAATAAGCACTAAAACATATTATATTTGATCCAACTTATTTAAGAAAAAAATTATATTGAAACATAATTTAACTTGAATTTATACCGACTTCACATCAAAACGTAAATTAACTTGAATTTATTCTGACACATACATAAATATAAACACGTAAAACTTGATCACAAAGTCTTTAGAAAGTTAAGGAGTTTTAAAGTTAATGCTAAAACTTAAGAGGTAATAGTATAAACAAAAAAAAGACAAAAACAGAAAAATGACAAAAAAAAATACTGTTCATAAAAGTTACTAATTGTATTATAGTTAATAGTTTCTTTTAGAATATAATTTTTAACGGGAACGCTCTAGTATAGAGAATCCCGAGTACGCAGTACCCTTTTGGGTGTTGTTAGTAGTCGTCTTTGGAATACAACAGGAGCACGAGTATGGAGACTCTACATCAAATTGTCGTAGATAGTTTTAAGATATGTGCTTGTTTAAGTTTAAGTTTATATTATTATTAGTAGTTAATATTATTAGTATTATTGTTAGTATTTATTATTAGGTATTAGGGTTATTGTCAGGGGCGGGTATTGGGTAGCTTGACCTTAGTTAGGCATGGCCTGATCAACCATGCTTAAACAAGGCATCGTTAACAAATATCTAACCATGATAATAACTAGTTAGATGTAAGATAACTTAATTTAGGATTTCTCATGATGTATCAGGACCTAGAAGTCATACCCCAACCGATGACGGAAACATCGGGATGAGACGAACAAATTGCTCAAAACATCATAACACTATGTGACGATATAAATTAAATTGAATTTCATAAATTGCTAAAGTATAATACAAGGAATCAACATAAACAACATCATTTCGAATATACAACAACAAAATAGTTAAATCTAAGTGTGTTTCTAAGTCCACTTAAATCTTGTTTCCTCACTTAGCATCATCTCGTCTATCATCCTGCAACATGTATTAAAATACAATCAACAAAAGTTGGCGAGTATACAAGTTTGATACATAGTATAACATAGAATAAAATTATTTAACGTGCTCGTATCCAACATGAACAACAATATGCAAGTTACTAGTACGCTGAGATTGTGTAACAATATGTTCAAACCCAAGAATCCAATGCGTTAAAATAGCCTATCCCAAAGTATCGCGGGAGGTAACATGTTTAACTTAACAATACCCCAAGTCTCGTGGGCGGTGCATTACTCCTATAGCACTATAATTGTTAAGGTGGGCTAGCAAAGTTAATGAGCATATATCAACACAAATAGTTTACGTAGCATATGAGATTAACAAGCATCAAATTGTTCAAAGTTTCACTCCCAATAGTCTAGCGGGAGATTAACATGTTTCAATATGGATAAAGTGTTATTCAAATAGTTTCAAGTGTTTTCGTGTTTTTACATAGAATACATGTTGCACCCAAAATTGTTTAAAAGTAAAATGGGTTTGAGTATACTCATAAAATTGCATATGCTTTCCGATTGTCCAATGTAACGAAGTGGTCGAGACTAGAAAGTTGAATGTGTTTGATTTGGGGTTCAAGAGGTATTTACATAAGGATTTATGGTCTTTGAGTTTAAAGTACATGAAAAATAAGCATATGAAAATAATCATCCGTCACATATGATGTTTAGATGATATACTTACTAACTTGACAATGACCACTTGTTCATCATCAAGAGTTCGGTTTGTTTGAATGTTACATAAGTATTACATAGAGTATACTATATCAATATCATATATGTCAAGCGCGAGGTAGAAGAGTAAAGTCTTCATTTAGGCACCTCTAAGTATCATAGAATTCATACATGAGGTAGGAAGAACAAAGCTTCCATTTAGGTACATCCATTGTTCTCTCTTTTACTTTCTCGATGGCTTACAAGCGTGGGCCAAAACTGAATTAGAAAGACGCGGTGTCCAAGATCTCTCTTCGGCAATCGCTATAGCCGAGGGCTTAACTGATTATAGCCGAAGAGAATCTAGGAACAAGGACCGCAAGAGTAGCCATGAGAAAGGTGGGGGAGAAAAATCAGCCCAAAATAAAGAAAGCACTACACGAAAGTCTCCACCACAATGGAAGGCCCGGGACAAGAAGCCCTTAACCAAAGAAAACAAGTGCTTTATATGTGACGGGCCACATTATGCTCGAGAGTGCCCCAAGAGAGCCAGCTTGCATGCTATGATTGCCCAAGCCGAAGGTGGTCACGAGGATGAAGATGTTTGCATGGAATCGATGCAAATATTAACCGCAATCAAGGCTATGGTTGAAACACGTCCGTCACCTAACAAAGGGCTGGAATTCGTCCAAGCTAACATTTTGGGCAACCAAGTTCGGGCCCTTGTTGACACGGGAGCGTCTCATAATTTCATGTCTATAGAGGAAGCAAGGCGACTTGGTGTAAAGTTTGCTAAAGGAGCAGGAGCGATGAAGACCGTCAATACTAATGCCAAACCAATTCATGGGGAGGCCAAGGACGTTCAGATTCATATTGGTGAATGGGCCGGACTTATCAACTTCTCCGTAGTAGAGATGGACGACTTCAAGGTCGTGCTTGGCATGGAATTCTTCGATAAGGTACGGGCTTTCCCTATGCCTTTTGTTAACTCCTTATGTATCCTGGACGAGGGGAAGACTTGTATGGTGCGCACGGAGCGTGGGTCAAAGAACGGATCAAAGACCCTCTCAGCTATACAATTCAAGAAATGATACAACAAGAAGGAACCCTGCTACTTGGCGGTAGCGAAGATCGACGAGGAAAAGCCCAGGGAAGCTGTGCCAATGGAGATCAAAAAGGTGCTAGAAGAATTCAGAGATGTCATGCCATCTGAATTACCTAAGAAACTCCTACCTAGAAGAGAAGTTGAGCACGAGATTGAGCTGGAACCAGGTTCTAAACCGCCAGCAAAGGCCCCTTATCGCATGCCACCACCAGAACTGGAAGAGTTACGCAAACAACTTAAGGAGTTGTTGGACGCTGGCTATATCCATCCCTCAAAAGCCCCATATGGTGCACCGGTACTGTTCCAGAAGAAGAAAGCCGGGTCCCTCCGAATGTGCATTGACTACCGGGCACTTAACAAAATCACGGTAAAGAATAAGTACCCTATTCCTCTTATTGCTGATTTGTTCGATCAACTTGGCAATGCTAGGTACTTTTCAAAGTTGGATTTACGTTCGGGCTACTATCAAGTAAGAATCGTCCAAGGGTATGAAGCAAAAACAACATGCATCACAAGGTATGGCTCGTATGAATTCTTGGTGATGCCTTTTGGTCTTACTAACGCGTCAGCGACATTCTATACTTTAATGAACAAACTCTTCCACCCCTTCCTTGATAAGTTCGTGGTGGTATACTTAGACGATATAGTCGTCTACAGCCGCACTCTAAAGGAACATGTGGAGCATTTGCGGCAAGTTTTTCAGGTACTATGTGAGAACGAGCTCTATGTTAAGCTGGAGAAATGCTCGTTCGCCCAAGAAGAGGTCGAATTATTGGGTCATAAAATCAAAGAGGGCCGACTCATGATGGACGATGCCAAGGTTAAAGCTATTCAGGCATGGGAGCCACCAACCAAGGTTCCGGAGTTACGTTCATTCCTTGGGTTGGTGAATTACTATCGTCGTTTCATCAGGGGCTATTCCGCAAAGGCTGCACCATTGACGGATCTACTCAAGAAAAACAAAGCTTGGGACTGGGACCAACGCTGTCAAGCCGCTTTTGAAGGATTAAAGGATGCGATTATGTCAGAACCAGTCTTAGCCCTCCCCGATGTCACTAAGCCATTTGAGTTACACACGGATGCGTCAGACTTTGCGATTGGTGGAGTACTTATGCAAGAAGGACATCCGATCGCATTCGAAAGTCGCAAGCTCAATGATACCGAGAAGAAGTATACAGTACAAGAAAAGGAGATGACGGCAATCGTGCATTGCCTACGCACTTGGAGGCATTATCTTCTCGGGTCAAGGTTCGTTATCAAAACCGATAATGTTGCCACTAGCTACTTCCAAACTCAAAAGAAACTAAGTCCCAAGCAAGCTAGGTGGCAAGACTTCCTTGCAGAATTTGATTATGTCTTGGAGTACAAGCCCGGAAAAGCAAACGTGGTGGCTGATGCACTAAGTCGCAAAGCCGAGCTTGTAGCCATTACACGCCTAACATTCGATATCCAAGACCAAATCAAGGAAGGCCTCAATCAAGATCCATTTGCCAAACATCTTGTCGCCTTAGCCCGAGACGGGAAGACGACACGATTTTGGTTAAAAGGGGATCTTTTATTCACCAAAGGAGACCGGCTCTATGTACCAAGGTGGGGCAATCTGAGGCGATCCGTGATAAAGGAATGCCATGATTCTAAATGGGCTGGTCACCCAGGCATCAAACGCACATTAGCACTGATCGGAGGCACGTTTTATTGGCCACGTATGGCAGACGATGTTGAAGCATACGTGCATACTTGCTTAGTTTGCCAACAAGACAAAATTGAGCAACGCCAACCAGGAGGTTTGTTGGATCCCTTACCGATCCCAAATGGCCCTTGGGAAAGCATTTCTATGGATTTCATCACTTGCCTGCCAAAGTTAGAAGGTTCGGGGAGCATTATTGTGGTGGTCGATATATTTTCCAAGTATGGAACGTTCATCCCTAAACCCGCCGATGTTACCGCAGCGGAGACTGCGAGACTTTTCTTTAAGCATGTGGTGAAGTATTGGGGCATACCACAAACCATAGTCAGTGATCTAGATCCTCGCTTCACGGGGCGTTTTTGGTCCGAATTATTTAAGATTATGGGGACAGAACTCAACTTCTCAACCAGCTTTCATCCCCAAACCGATGGACAAACGGAGCGGGTCAATGCATTGCTCGAGTTATACCTCCGACACTATGTAAGTGCTAACCAACGCGATTGGGCTAAACTTTTAGATGTTGCACAATTTTCTTACAACATGCAGCGGAGCGAAGCAACGGGAAAACGCCCTTTCGAGATCGTAACGGGACGCCAACCATTGACTCCAAATGCCTTAGCGCATCTTATGATGGTAATTGCCCAGCTGCTTTCAAGAGTCTAAAGGAGTGGCACGAACAAGCAGACTTGGCTCGTACTTCCCTTGACAAGGCGGCTAAAAGAATGAAGAAGTGGGCGGATGATAAAAGGCGACATGTGGAATTCCAAGTCGGGGACCAAGTCATGGTGAAACTTTTGCCACAACAATTCAAGTCATTAAGGGGCATGCACAAGGGACTCGTAAGAAAGTACGAAGGACCCTTTCCAGTAGTTGCCCGAGTTGGCAAAGTATCATACCGACTACAATTACCGCCCAAGTTAAAGATACATCCAGTCTTCCATGTGAGTTATCTCAAGTCTTACCATGCCGACAAGGAAGATTTAAACCGAGGAGTATCCAAGCGGGCACCAACGGCTGTTGTAACATCATTCGATCTAGAGGTTGCCGAGATCATATCCGACCGCACCATCCGACGACGAGGAGTGCCAAGCTACAAGGAGTACTTGATCAAGTGGAAGAACTTACCAGATAGTGAAGCAAGCTGGGAAACAGAAGATTCATTATGGCAGTTCAGGGACGAGATCAAGAAGTATCATGAAGGCTCGACGAGGACGTCGACGGATTAGGTGGGGGAGAATGTCACAGCCCTCCAAAATTCAGATCGCAGCTCTCGGGATTCCGGAATTTTCTACTAGCTTCAAGGGACTTCTATGGCAGATTTTTCCTTAGAAAATTCTGGATTCAAGGCTCCAAAATATCAACAAAGACTAGAGAATTCTTAGGAAAATATCCAAGATATTTTCCTTAATCATTCTAGATTAGTCCATGTAAATATTAAAGACATTTATACTTAGAATTATCTAGAGTAGGAAGGATCTAGATCCATAAGCACAAGTATAAATAGGTGATCCATGCTCATTTGTAAATCACCTTCCAAAATTGTAATCAAGCATCCTTTGTAAAGAGTTCTCAAGCAATACAAGTGTTTCCTTTATTCACAATCTTTGTTCCCCTTTGTTCAAGTCATTGAATCGAGTTGCAAGTTGGTGTCAAGGCTGATCTCAGCACGGTGACTAAGAGCCGCACGTGGGTTAAAGGACTAACTCCGTGACACTAAGCTAGTCTAACAATCACACATACATCAAGCTTCAAGCTTGAACACTTCTTGTGGGTAAAACCCTAACTAAAACAGAATGTTTGTGAGGTTTTAACCTCTGACTTAACATTTCTCAACCTTGTTTTTAAGCCCAACTAACCATTCAATTGATTATGAGCATTAGGACATAGGCTTGAGATGAGTTAGACTCAAGTTCAACAAAGATTAACAAGTTTAAATGAAAACATAAACAAATAGTCTACTTTGGAGCCTTTTTGGTGACATTCCAGGGCTTGGTTTTCCATGGAAAACCTATGGAAATGTTCCTAAGGTCAGTCCAAGCAAGTAGGAAGAAGAATCGATGAAAAAACCAAGAAATGAAGAAGTTATGCTTGTTTTAGTGACTTGTGTTGAATCTTTCCATGTTCTTCATTTCCAGCAGATTGAGAGGTGTTTTGAGGGTGTTTGGAGGGTTTGCAAAGTGTCAGAAGTGTGGAGAATGCTTGGTTTTTATAGGAGAGGGTTAGGGTTGGTTGTAGTTGGGTATTAAGTACAAGAAACACGTCTAGAACCCAACAAAAACACAAGGAATCGACCAACCAGCGACCATATCAGGCTGGTCTCAGATCCTGGTGCCTCGCGAGGCGCGAAGACGATAGGTAGGCCGGGTCATGGGCCACGAGCCTGGTCTGTGCGTGAACAACTTTTAAAGTTTGACGTTTACCACCCCTATACTTCTACAACTGATGTTTTAAGTCGTTTAAGGGCCTTTTATGCATATTAAACATAATCCAAGGTATGTTGAGTAATGTAATCATAACCAATTATAAAACGAGTATAAACATGGATATTTGTCAAGGTTTAAGTGTCGAGATTGTGTAAATTGAGCGTATAGATCAATAGTTTGCAAGTTTGACATAATTAGCACAAAGTATGAATAACGTGTTGTATGAATTATATTTTTGAACGTAAGGGCCATATACGGAATGTATATAACATAAATGTAGCAAAAATATGAATTTCATCATGATTCGAGTCTCGGATTTTACTTCGATTGCAACGAAAGAAGGCATACGAGAGTACAAGGTTTCCAAAAATAGGGTTTCAAGCAATGGTTTCTAAATATAGGAAGTATGAAAAACGCAGGGCGTTACACTAGAGATATTGTTTAATTATGATAACAACTGTTATCTGATTGTACTAGCAATTGTTACCTGATTGTGCTAGTAACTGTTAAACATGTGGGTTTTATGAATGCTTTTACGTGAACATGCTTGTCCTAAACTGTAATAATATGGCATGACTGTTGTACGCATGTTTATAACCTATAAACACATACACATGATATTTATGGTCTCATATAAGTGCCATTGTGGCGGGATTTGTCAGGTACGATACTAGTCGGTGTAGGGACATTAACTGTATGATGATGCATGTCACGTGGTGACGTTGAGTTATAATGACATGGGCGCGTACAAAGTCATGGTGAAATAATGGTGTTTATAACTTGTGTATATTCATGAACTCACTAGCAATAGCTGACGTGTCTTTTTAAGCATGTGTCACAGGTGATAAGGCATGATCGCTGCTCATAGTCCCATATTTGCGATAGTTTGCTAGAAATGTATATCCCGGATCAGTGTGATCTGGTGGAAGCGTTGTTACATCAGGCTAGTGACGTGCGTGCTAGTGTATATATTTTTAGTTATATTTTTAGCTCTTTTTACTTGCCGATTTCAAGTTTTAAATTTATAAAACACGATATTCCACTATCACTCTACACACACGCTAGGGCAAGTATACCTATCACGGACGTAGTATAGTGATGGCAAGATACCGAGGTCGTCCAAGGACACAAGAGCTTTCATACCAACATTTATCGTCAACGTCTAATCGAACCAACTTTTGAGAAAAGATTTTTTAAACTAATAAAAAGATAAAAACAGAAAATAAAAATAAAATAAAAATGATAGACAAGAAAGAATCACTTGGATCCAACTTATCCTTCATGTACCCTTTTGATGATTTCCGCACTTTGGGCATTTTTCTCTACGTTTTAACCTAAGTTTCATTAGAAACGAAGTTGTGTATTATTATTATTATTATTATTATTATTATAAGGGAACGTATAATAATAATAATAATACACAACTTCGTTTCTAATGAAACTTAGGTTAAAACGTAGAGAAAAATGAGCTGGTCTTAACAATATATTTGCAATCTTATAAAACGCCATAGCATAGAAGTTATAAACGATAAACGAGTGATGAAGCTGAATTAACTATAATAATATAAAATTGAGTTTGCGTTTGGACCAGAGTAAGCTGGGTAGCAAGCTAGCATGACACTTTTAATCCTACATCGAGTTAGTGAAGAAATTTGAGCAGCTTTCATCGTTTATAGATATAAGTCAACTAGTAAGATTACCCGCGCTACACTGCAGGGTTTCGATCAGTTTTTATTTTATTTCAGTATAGCAGGCGAAAGAAATATGCTCAAAAGAATAACTACACATGTTTTACATCCATTGAAAACGGAAATGTAGAAGCCATTTTTAATATAACCTTAGTGAAAAATTTACATCCAAACGTAAACCAACTTGAATTTATACCTACACGTGTATAAAAGAAGCACGTAAGAAAATATTGTTTTTTAAGTTAAAGAATGGTACGTCGCGTTTCGACAGTGTTGAAACGTAAAGTGAATCGAATTTATACCGTCTATTGAAAACGTATTATATTTGACTCGAATTGTTTCCGAACAAAATTTACGTCAAAATTTATACCAATTAAAAACGTACATAGAAATAAGGACGAAGACATATTATATTTAACCTGACTCATTTATGAAAAAAAATATATATATAATTTTGGTTGTTAAAAGCGTTACACACTAGGTCCTTTATCACTAACCTGGTTAAAATTTTCAGTTAAGTATGGCATGTGGTTTGCACATGAGGGTAGATTAGTAATTTTACTAATATATTTAAAATATATTAAAAGAACTAAACAAAACATAAACCAATCCCAGTTCTCTCACTCTCTCTATCCAACCAACCCCACCACCACTAAGCCTAAGCCACCACCATCGTCGTCCGCCACCCCTTTCTTCCCCAGCTGTGCCTTAATAACAAAGCCTTTCTTTATTCCCACGAGACAAAAGTTACTCTTCAATACACATGGACAATACTGTAACTGGTATGTAAGTGCAAAAATTCATGATTGCTCTTTCTCTTCCAATCCATAATACATTCAAAACCACCAGAGTCAAGACTACTTGTTGATGATGAATTTGATTTAAATCCGACCTCCCAATAAATTACATGATTTTGAATGCATAGCCATACCTTTTAACCAACTAGAATCAATTTATTTATAAAATGCTAAGAAGGTCACTGATAGTTTAGACCTTTATAAACACCAGCAGCGAGAATGACGAATCAATGGGCCAGGGCAGATCCGGCGACATCCCGTTCAGATCGGCTTACATTGTTTAGATTTAGGGTTCAAGAAGGATGGTGGTGGCCCTGTTTTTTACGGACGATGGTTAGGGTTCAGTCTGAAATTCATCGAAAGCTACAGGTGCTTTTAGATATGTTTTAGGCGGCCGAAGTAGTAGCTGATGGAGAGGGTGAAAACCGAGCCTTAGAGTGTTTAAATATTATGTTTGATGTGTTTACTTGCTTAGAATGAGATAACTATGAGAAGTTGGTGATTTGCGGGTAAAGCACATACTTTGGTGCACTTACAATGGTTAAAGATGAAGTTGCAAGCATAGGATTGGATATTGCAGCTTGAGAATGAATGTTGAAGCTTGTTCGGGTGATATAAAGGCTAAATAGTGAAAGGAGTGTGAAAGAGCAAAGTTCGGGGACTAATTTGGTATATTATGAAAGTTGTATGAAGTTCATATATGCAAGAATCAAGGAAGTATAAAGTCCAGGGGTCAATTGGCACTTAATTGAAAGTTATTATGTGCATGAATATGTGATAAGGATGGAGACATAAAGTACAGGGACCAAAATGTCAATTGCTGAAAGTTAATTGTGAAGAAGAAAGGAAGAATGTAAAACCGACCGTAGGCTATGGTTATGGAACCGTAGCTTACGGGTAGTCCATGTTTGCGAGATAGTCAACAGATATCATAAACCGTAGCTTACGGTTTTATACCGTAGCTTACGGATTGGTTTAACTCAACATCAAATGATCAAGATATGCGACCGTAGCCTACGGTCTCTGAATTGTAGGTTACAGTTGATGTTATATGTTGAACAGAACTTTGGGACCGTAGCTTACGGTCCTAGAACCGTAGCTTATGGTCCGTAAAGGTAAAACACGCGAAAAAAGGGTCTCAAGGTATATATTAGGGTTTTTAATGGTGCCAATTATTATTACATCTTCCAATATCGAACCAAGGCATCCAAGAGCTCAAGGTTGAAGGGTTTTTTTCACTTCAAAACATCAAGTTCTTCCACCGAATCATCGAATCAACCATGAACTCTTCATCAATTCAAGTTTTTGTTGATTTTGTGAGCGAGATGAGCGGCTAAGCTCTTATGGTTTCCTCCGGATGGAGGGTTTTTGTAAGTGAGGTGAAACGATGTGTTTGCTACAATTGTTTTTAACTTGGTGATCTAAGCATTCGATGCTTTTCACTATTGATTTGATTTATTGGTTGTAAACAGTTACATTTATTTAATCCTTAATTTCTAAGCATTCAGTTCCCGAGAGTTCTAGTAATTGGGATATATTTGACATGGGGTTAAGGTTTGTAATTGTAAATGATAATTATTCGATAACCTCCCGTTATGTATTGACCGGAGTACTTAGTCGTTGGTTATCACAATTAGTTAATCAAAATTAACACCTATGTCTATGTAGGTCACGATTAAACACATAGTTGAAGCTAACTGGAAAACCTGAAATCTGGAGGAACCATCTTCTCTCCTATTGACTTAAATCTCAATTTTTGTTCGTTAATTTAGATAATTCTCATAATCAATCAAACCGATTTTTTCAATTCAGTAGTAGTTAATTAATATTTTTCATTACGACACTTTCCACAATCCTCCTCTTGTTCGATATCCGACTTACTCTAGCTACTAGTTTATTTCGGTTTTTGCATGTCTATAACGACAGACATCAAAATGGAGTCGTTGCTGGGGAGGCGTGCGCAAAGTGTTTAGTGTTAAGTTCTAGTTTTTAGTTAAAAATATTCAAAAATTCAAAATTAGTTTTACTCTGTTTTGTTCGGATTTACGCGAGGTTTTCTTGTTTTTGTTTGTGCAGGTGATCTAGAAAGTGTATGCATAATACTTGGAATTCCGGGAAGTCATCACCATTAGTGTTCGACCCAGAGATCGAGAGAACAGTGAAGTATACGAAGCGAGTACTACATCGTGAGAACAAGGTCCTACAATCACCCACACCAACACCCAAAACAATGGAGAACTTAACAACTCCGGAGAAACAAACTGCAACTTCACAACCGCAACAATTCTCGCCAACACCGAACCAACCTTCACCGAACACTACCATACCACCACCACCACCACCACAGTCTACACTACCGACATCTACTATACCCATTCCATCATTCTCAACATCCTTCCACCCAAACGACATCTCTGCAATACCCGTCTGCCACCTTGCGGACGACCAACATACAACAATCATCTCCATACGTGAGAATCTTTGTAGATGATAACACCCAACCGATTAATTCATCCTCTACGATTCCTCAATCAACACAACCATCTCATTATCAACCCGATCATCAGCCATTTTCCTACAAAGCAACAACAGTTGATCAAGGGACAAGTTAGAGCGATTTCGACGATGGGTATGGAGAATAAAATAGTTATGTGCAACAAGGGGATCGCCAAGTGTTAAGAACAGCAAATGTTGAGAGGTATACTACAGAGTTCGGGTCTATGGAAACGGGAAATCAGAATGTTCCGGGTTATCAACCATTTGTGCAGCAACAACAAGTACCAATTCAACAAATTCCATATCATCAACCGCAGGTGCAACCGATACCGATGCCACAGCAGTATCATCAACCTGAACGGATCAATCAGCAGCCGATCCCACGAAGGCGGATGGATATTCCATTACCACCACCGGTACCTCAGATGCCAGGTCAGATAAGACCACTTCCACGAAACTTACACCGACCGGTTAATCTACTGGAAGGTATTCCATCGTAAAATGATCAGGGTCCAGTTCGCGGTATCGAGAGCCATTTCAGGCCTGCTATAGCTAACAACCCATCGCCGGTTGTGATCCCGCAATTTCAAGAGGGCGGTCATTCAAAGTACGGACACAATCAATATCTAGTCTGCCTAAATTTCATGGTCAAGCACATGAAGAACCCTATTTACACATTGCTGCTTATGATGCACGCTGTAACACAATCAGCAGTCAAGGTTTCTCAGCTAATGATGTGAAATTGGTACTCTTCCAATTCACACTCGAAGATAAAGCGCAGCAATGGTTCCATTCACTACTGTCAGCTTAGATTTTCACATGGGGAGAAATGCAACAACTATTTTTAGATGAATTCTATACTCATTTGCATACTAGCAACGCCAGGAAGGATATTCGGGGGTTCCGACAACAGCCCGATGAGTTATTTCATGAAGCATTCAATCTCTTTAAGATGATGTTCAAGAATTATCCATATCATGGCATATATTTGTGGGAGTTTTTTAATGCATTTCACGAAGGCTTAACAGATGAGGATGCAAGAGATGTGAATTCAATCTCTAATGATACTTTTGGAACGAATTATGAAGAAGATGATTGGGAATTCTTAGAAAGAACTGCAAGGACATCAAAACGCAAGGCTCAATCTTCTAGAAGTGCACGACATTCGGCGGTGAGAGCGGTAGAGAACCCACCTAATACAAGTGGACAGTTCCCAATGTGTGGACATTGTGGAGATACAGGGCATATCGCAGATCAATGACCGGCCAATTAATGGTGAAGGTGAGGATGTGAATTTTGTGCAAGGCGGGGGTGGTGGAAGAAACTTCAACATGCAGTTTAACACATATCACCCGGGCCTTAGAAATCATCCGAATTTTAGCTATGGGAATACAAATAATTAGCTAAATCCGGGATTTCAAGGCAATAATCAATCTGGTGGTCAGAGGAATTTCAATCAGAACCGATTCCAAGGTAATTTTCAAAGTGGCTACCAAAGCAATCAAAGAGGACCAACTGGGCCTTCTAACACTTCGGGGAATAATGATGTGATGGAGATGTTGAAGGCAATTCAACTTGATTTACAAAAACGTGCTCAAAAGGATGAGGTGCGAGATAAGGCCATTCAATCATTAACTACACAAATGGGCCAACTTGCAATCGAGATGAAGGAGCTGAAGCAGAATAGTGGGAAAATTGCCAAGTGATACAACAACAAATCCCTCTCATCAAAAGAAAGGTAGCCCAGTCGGCCAGGTAAGTACTTTACGTAGTGGTAAAAATTATCAAAAGGTCGACACTCCACCATAGCCTGTTGATGGTGTGGTGGAGGATTTAGGTGAAGATGGTGAGAGTGACGATGATTCGGAACCTAACATTGTTAAAATTAATGGTAAAAATACCCGTGCTACAACTTCTGAGCCATTCAAGGCTGCGGAAGGGGAACCAATTTTATCTCCCTTTCCCGAAGCCTTGAAGGATCCGGGTAATACGAAGATAATCCATAAAAGGGGACCTCAACCAAAAATAAATTTACCCTTAATTGACGCCATTAAACAGGTTCCGGCCTATGCTAAGTATCTTAAGGATTTGTGCACTCAAAAACGGCAGCACAAAGTCCCTAAAAAAGTTGATCTAACTGATACAGTTAGTGTCGTGTTGAATGGGGTCCTTCCACCTAAGCTAAGAGATATCGGGACGCCTTTAATTTCAATACAAGTTAGTGATTTTAAAATGGGTAGGGCGTTGTTGGATCTTGGAGCTAGCGTGAGTATCCTTCCGGGAAGCTTGTACGACCAATACGATTTTGGTCCACTGCGTCGTGCCGACACAACTGTTGTGTTGGCAAATTTGAACCCTAAGCTTCCTCGAGGGATAGTTCGTGACGTAATAGTTAAGGTGGAAGAATTCTATTTTCCTGTTGACTTTTTGGTGCTTGACTATGTTTCCGATGATCAAGTCAATCAACCAAATGTTATCTTGGGCCAACCTTTCTTAGCCACTGCACATGCTCAGATAGACTGTCGCACCAGCACTATCGACATGACATTTGGAAATAGAAAGGTCCGATTAAATGTGTTTTCTAACATTTCTGACATGTTTCAAAGTGATGAATGTTTCATGGCAGATATCATAGATGGATGCTATCCTCATGTAGAGGATGAGATGCCCGAGTTTTGTTTGTTGTGTGACAGGATAGAAGAAAATCACATGTGTGATTTGGAAGAAGAAGTTCAGAAGTTGGAAGCACAGGCGGGGCAAGAGAGAAGGCCTCCATGGTCCCATCATGTGGAGAGCCTTCCTACTGAGATTTCATCTGGGTTGAAACCGTCACTAATCAGCCCACCGAAGGTAGAATTGAAAGAGCTCCCTGCGCATTTGAAGTATGCATTTTTAGGAGAGGAGCAAACTCTCCCGGTAATTATCAAAGCTAATTTAGAGAAAGAGCAGGAGGAAGCACTACTGAAGGTGTTGAAGACCCATCGAGCAACGATTGGGTGGACTATCGCCGATTTGAAAGGTATAAGTCCCTCTATTTGTATGCATAAAATTATTACTGATGCAGATGTGAGGCCTGCACAGGATACTCAGAGGAGGCTTAACCCAAACATGTGAGAGGTGGTAAAGAAAGAGGTAATCAAGTGGTTGGACCATGGGATCATATATCCCATTTCAGATAGTGCATGGGTGAGTCCAACCCAAACGATACCGAAGAAAGCAGGCATTCAGATTGTCAAGGGTGACAATGGCGAGCAGATAGCCACTCGGCCGGTAACCAGGTGGAGGGTATGTATTGATTACCCGAAACTGAACGCTGCCACATCAAAGGATCACTTTCCTTTGCCCTTTATTGACCAGATTGTCGAAAAATTATCAGGTCAGAAATTTTACTTCTTTCTTGATGGTTATTCAGGGTATAATCAGATTGCTATCCACCCTGATTACCAAGAAAAGACCACATTCACATGCCCCTATGGCACATTCGCATTTAGGCGAATGCCATTTGGGCTGTGTAATGCCCCGACCACCTTTCAAAGGTGCATGATGAGTATTTTCTCGGATATGGTCGGGGATGCCCTAGAGATTTTTATGGATGACTTTTCAGTCTTTGGGTCATCATTTGATACATGTTTAGATGAACTATCTAGGGTATTAGAGAGATGTGTCCAAATGAATCTAGTGCTCAGTTGGGAAAAGAGCCGTTTTATGGTTCAAGAGGGTATAGTGTTAGGACATGTCGTGTCAAGTAAGGGGATAGAAGTTGATAGAGCCAAAGTGAGAGTCATTTCTACTTTACTTCCCCCTACTAATGTGAAGGGCGTCCGTTCCTTTTTAGGACACGCCAGATTTTACCATAGGTTTATTAAGGGCTTTAGTGTCAAAACGAAACCTTTATGTAACCTATTGTTAAAAGATGTTCCATTTGAATTTGATGATAAATGTTTAAATGCGTTTAATGTACTGAAGGAACAATTGGTACAAGCCCCAATCTTGCAATCAACTGATTGGACAAAACCGTTTGAAATAATGTGTGATGCAAGCGATTTCGCTATTGGGGTTGTACTTGGGCAACGAGTAGATAAGAAATCGGTCGTTATCTACTACGCAAGCAAAACTCTCTCTGATGCTCAGTTAAACTATACCACAATGGAGAAAGAGTTGCTTACCGTTGTTTATGCATTAGATAAATTCTGGTCTTATATTTGTGGAAGAAAAGTAATCGTTTACTCTGATCATAGTGCAATCAGGTATTTAATGGAGAAAAAGGATGCTAAACCGAGACTGATTCTGTGGATCCTACTATTGCAAGAATTTGATCTCGAAATTAGAGACAAGAAAGGGTGTGAGAATGTAGTTGCTGACCATCTGTCACGACTACCAGCTAGAGTAGAGGATATAACACCCGAGATCAATGAGAACTTTCCTGATGAGTTCATAATGGCTGCTAGTTCCGGACCTTCATATGCTAACTTTGCAAATTATCTTGTTTCAGGTACCATACCGAACATGTGGAATAAGCGTAGGAAGCAGCAATTCCTGTCGCAGGTGAAGAATTATATTTGGGATGAGCCGGATTTGTTCCGAATTGGTGCTGATCAGATTATTCGAAGATGTGTGCCCAAGACAGAGTTCTTGGAAGTATTACAACATGCTCACTCATCTGCATGTGGTGGTCACTTTAGCGGATAAAAGACAGGCCATAAAGTTCTTGAAACTGGCCTTTATTGGCCAACCTTGTTCAAAGATGCGTTTGAGTTTGTTAAACATTGTCCTAATTGTCAAAAGATGGGTGGGATTTCAAAGAGGGATGAAATGCCAATGCAACCAATTTTGGTTGTTGATATTTTTGATGTTTGGGGAATTGATTTTATGGGGCCGTTTCCCAATTCGAATGGTAATATATACATCTTAGTGGCGGTTTATTATGTTTCAAATTGGATTGAAGCAATTGCTACTAAGACAAACGACCATACCGTAGTTTGTAAGTTCATCCATTCAAACATTTTTTCTAGGTTCGGGATTCCTCGGGTTATAATTAGTGATGGAGGATCCCACTTTAAAAACTTTAATTTTAGCAAACTCTTGAAACGGTATGACGTTGACCATCGAATTGCTACACCATATCTTCCACAAACGAGTGGACAGGTTGAAGTGTCGAATAGGCAAATTAAGGAAATTTTACAAAAGATGGTGCGAACTGACCGTAAGGATTGGTCATCTAAATTGGATGATGCCTTATGGGCATATCGCACCGCTTATAAAACTCCTATCGGCACTACACCCTATCGTTTGGTGTATGGGAAGGGTTGCCATTTACCCGTAGAAATTGCACATCGTGCGTTGTGGGCTGTTAAACAAGTGAACACTGACTGTTCTGATGCATGTGCCCACAGGTTGTTGAAACTGAGTGAATTGGAGGAATTACGCAATGAGGCGTATGATCCCCCAGCCGCATATAAAGATAAGATGAAGGCGGTGCACGACGCGAAGCTGAGGCGTTTGGTGTTTGCGGTAGGTCAAAGAGTTTGGTTATTTAATTCCCGTCTTAAATTGTTTCCAGGTAAGCTAAGGAGCAAATGGACCGGTCCGTTCGTTATTACACGAGTAGGACAATATGGAGACGTGAAGATTGAGGATCCGAAGGACCAACGAAGACAAGTGGTGAATGGTCATCGGCTGAAACCGTATCTAGACGGTGATGATTTGAACCCGTTACCAGAGAAGGTGAGCTTTCTTGAAGCTTCACTAGAATACACGACCGACTGAGGGTCATGAGAAGTCCGGCTGAAGACTAAAACTTAGTGCTACCGGGAGGCAACCCGGATGTTCGGTACATATTTCCTTTGTTTTTCGTTTAATTGTCTTTCATTGTTTTTATGGTTGAAAAGGTTTTATGAGTTTACCCACAGCTTTGGACAAGTGTAGGAAGTTGAAGATACCCAGGTATGTAGCTAGCTAGTCTCAGTTGAGTGTCGAGGACGACACGATTTTCATATGGGGTGGAGAGGGTATGTGAATGAGAAACCGAGTGATTTGGTTTGCTTTAATTGATTTAAAATTTCGTTATATGGCTTCTTAAACAAACACATAACTTTTCAACCAATTTTATTCAAAAAAAATTGAAAAAGTGGACCGTGGCTTACGGTCCGTAACCGTAGGTTACGGTTAAAAACTTCTGTCCATCATCTAAAGTGAACCGTAGCTTACGGGTTCATGATAGTAGGCTACGGTTGCAATGTTCTGATCGTGTAAGTATCAACTCAAGTGGACCGTAAGCTACGGTCTCCGAACCGTAGCCTACGGTCGGTCTGTGAAGTGGGTAATCGGACCGGATTGGCAATGGATTGACCCGGAATTGCTTTAAATAAAAAAAACCCGAAAATTTAAATGGCTAATATCTCTCTCCACCATATTTTGTCAGATTTTCTTTCTTTATTCACCACAAATTCTCAACCTACCATCTATCTCTCATCATCTTCCTCAAGAACACTCACAACCTCCATAACCATCCATCATCTCTAAAAGCTTCGTTTCTCAACCAAATCAAGCGGTTCAAGAGTCTATCTTGACTAGTTTTTCGAAAGGAACACAACCCTACCCTAGGTTTTCACCGAAAACACCATATTCGTTCGAATCAGATCGAGCACGAAGAACCCTAAAAATTCAAATTTGGGGGTTTTTGTTTAAACTTCATAATCAAGCTATCTAAGTGTTCTCTAGCCCTCCTAAACAAAAAAGGTATGATTTTTCCTACGATTTTGCTCTAATTTGATGAGGTCAAGGTAGTATTGTTGGATTCATGTTTTGTTCATGTTTAGTTAGTTGTTTAATGGTTGGATAAACATGCAATGAGTCATGAATTTGTGATGTTGCTTTGGTTAATGAATTAAAATGGGGCAAAAGTGTTGCATGAGGGTTTGGAGTAATGTTATGGCTAAAGGGATGTTGTTGAATTTGTTATGATGCTAGTTAATGAACCACATTATGATTTTTGTATTGAATTTGTGAATTTGGAATATCTTGGGTAAGGATTTAACTAGTAAACAAGTTGAGCCATGGCGTAGAACAAGTGTGGGGAGGTTTCACGGATTACACACTTATTCTAGCGTAGTATTAGCTGATTTGGACTAACTTGGGGTGTTTGGTTGTTTGTTTGTGTAGTTGTAGATGGTGAAATCACGTGCGGGAAAGGAAAAGGAAACCGCGCCACTGGAAAACGTAGCAGTTGGTTCGAAGAGGGCAAGAAAAGGTACCGGAGTGGAGATCCTGGAAACAGCAATGGATGATTTTGTTCAGGCTCCACGGGGACATGGTGATGTTCCTTATCGTCCCACGTGGAGAGATGGTCCTCTTTACAAGCAAGAAGCAGCATATCAGGCTGAACTATTCTACGAAAAGATGGGAGATACGCATTCGATCAGATCAAACTCCTGTTTTGAGAAGCGCATTCATAAACCCGATATTAGGGCATTGGGGTTTTATGAAAAATTTGTTGAACTTGGTTGGGAAGCAGTTTTGGTTTTTCGGGGCAATGAGAGTGGGGAGGTCTACCTTAGAAGTGTTATGGAATGGTTAAGTACGTTGACTAAGAATGGCGGAAGTGACCCACCGAGAACAGTCACACTGACTGGGAAGGTTAATGGGAAGCCGGCAACCATGTCTCTTGCTTCATGGAGTCAGGTTGCCAAGTTTGATTTGAAAGCGGATAGTTTTTATACTTTTATCAACGAGGATGATTATTACAATGATCAGAAGAAGATAGTGGGGGAAAATGTGATGTATTCGGAGTTATTTTTGCTAGATAAAGGGGTTGGATTGAAGCGTGATAATCTGAAGCCGTTAGTAAGGGTGTTGTTGAGTTTGGTGGTTTCAAATGTGGCTCCGCGGCTAGGAGATATGATGGATGTTCGGAAATGGGAGCTGGTGGTTCTATTTGCTCTTATGACGGGGAAAATTCATTTGTTGTTTCGGCAGTTAGTGATGTTGCACATTTGGCAAAGCCGAAACAAAAGACTGAAAAAGTTGATTCCTCATGCCCGGTTGATTAGTGCGTTTCTTCGTAAGCATGGGGTTGTGCCAATATCTGAAAAACCCTTTGAAAAGCCGCTTACCACCTTTGCGATTGCTGAAATGTGCACTGGTGATCGGATTACTCATGTGAAGACCAAAATGTGGCACAAGATAAAGTTTTGGGATGGAGCTAAACTGAAAGTGTTGCAATGGGGTAAGCAACCACCAAGTCAAGGAGAGATGGATGACTTGGATTCGAGTGATGAGGAGGTATTGCGAAGGAGAAGAAAAACAAGTTTTCAAGTTGGTGAAGGTGGAAGTAGGCAGTATGAGGGGCCGAGGCAGTCGAACTACTCCTGG
This sequence comes from Helianthus tuberosus, assembly GCA_030545235.1. Classification (NCBI taxonomy): domain Eukaryota; kingdom Viridiplantae; phylum Streptophyta; class Magnoliopsida; order Asterales; family Asteraceae; genus Helianthus; species Helianthus tuberosus. The sequence continues at coordinate 26,654,817 of CM060448.1, forward strand.
GGAGTGTTCGATGCTGACATGCAGGCGAGGGTGCAAAGCAGTCAGCCGCCGGAATATGCTGACTGGGAGACGTGGCAACAATCTTTGTACGATCAGGGGTCGAGATTCGAGATTAGCCGGGAAAGGCAACATGAGGATATTATGGGGTTTTTGCGGCGTACTGATCAGGTGCGCCATATTAGTGGTGAGATGGAACTCAACTTAAGGGCATATGATGAAAATCAGACGCGCCACTATTACGACTACTACAATGGAGTTCCATATTGTGAGAAGCCACCTCATGTGGATTATCGCCAATTGCCGCCATACGAGCCTGGTATGCCTCGCCACCCAATGCCTCAGGTTCACGGGTCCATGTAGTTGCCGAGAGAGTATTCGGAGCCACATTTTCAAAGCTCTTACCCGTATCAGCCGCCGCCGTATGAATACCCGGCTCGGCAGAGTCAGCAGCATGCAGCTCAGTCTTCTCCATCCCAATCACAGCAAGGTCCGCAAGGAGGAGGTTTGGCGGACATTTTCGACATGAGCTCGTTTTACGAGCATTTAGGTGGATATTATGGTGGACCACTGGGCCCGTCATACCAATGACAGACTCTCTGACTCGTTCAGGTCCATGTGCTCTCTCCTTTATGAATAATTTACTGCTTATTTTTATTCGTGTGTTTTGTGTTTGGTGGTGTTAAAACCCTGTTTAGTGCGTTATGGGATGTGTTTGTTCTGTTTGTTTTGTTATGAGTTAGCCGCTCGTTGAGGGTAGTTGGTTTATTTTCCCGGGCTTATATTTTAAAAGCACCATACATTGGGGACAACGTATCCCAAGTGTGGGGATGTGGGAGCCCGGGAAGGGATTTGTGGAGAAAGCTTGAAGAGATTGAAAAGTGGTTGAAATCGATGAAAATTGAAAAAAATTAAAAATTTTGAAAATTTAAAAAAAATTTCATCGCCTTAAGCACACTAATTGGATACGAAAACCGAAAGTTTCAATCACTAATAGGCTTCTTACTGGTAGTAGACTAGATTAGTCCCTTGTCATGGTTGTCTCTTTAAGTTTCATGAGAGGAGGTTTGACAATTGTTTTTATAGAAATGAGTTGAAAAGAGATGTCTATCTAGGGGTAACATGTTTTAATTACATATGCTACATGTCGTCAACCTTTTTACCTTTTCTTGGTGAGATCTTGAGCCTGTAGATGGATAGGATACATTATACAATGAATTAATTTGTTGAGTGCAGGCTACATGTTATTCTGTGTTAGAACTTGTGTGATTTTATATATGCTGAGATTGTGGATTTGATATGTGCACGTACATGATAAAGGCATTAGGATTTCTTGTTACACCCCTTGTGTTTGTGTTTCTTGTGTTGTTATCTATCAATTTCTCTTAGTAGCCCTGTTGGGCCTAACTACCTTTCGTTTGTTCGCCCATTGTTTATTGTCATAATCCCCCTAGTTAACCCCTTTGAGCCTAAACCTTTTCATTTCTTAAGCCAAAACCAAACACCCTTTCACCCACCAAAACCTTTTTTTTTAACCCTTTATTTTAGTAACAAGCTAGGTTTTTCGTATGAATTTTCAAAAAAAAAAATGTTGATGATGAAGCAAAAGAAATAAACAAGCAAGTTCATCAAAAATAACTTTGTTTGAATAATGGCTTCATCCAAATAAAAATTGCAAAAATAAAAAAGTCTTACGAAAACCGACACTTTTTACGCTTTTTCGCCCTTTTCTACTAACTACTAACCCAACCACCTACCTTTAACCCAAGCCTAACCCTGCACCCAAAAGTCCTCTTGATATTTACAAAGGTTTATAGTTAAAAAGGAGGAGGATTGATTGCTTGGCAAGCCTATGGTAGGAATAAGTTCCATGCCGCTCTCGAGTGATTCACTAAAATACATCTTCGGCCGAGTATTGAGTGATCCCCCATGAGGTATGTGAACTTGTATATAAAAAGAATTTTAAAAAGGCATGTCATGCCCTAATAAGTAATTTATCTTATGAAAAGTTTTAAATAAATCATGACGAATAGGATTGTAAATAAATAAAAATAAAAACTTAATAAAGAATCTTGGAAATCCCAACACTCTATGACAAGCCCAAAAACCTTCTCTTCTACCCATTCCATTTGGGAGTGTAAAGCCACATTGTAAAGAATTTTGCTTGAGGACAAGCAAAGATTCAAGTGTGGGGGTATTTGATGTGTGCAAAATGCAACATATAAATTACATCAATTGTGGCATAAAACTAACCCTTTTTTAGTACTAATGTTGGAAAAAGTGTGCTTTTGTCTTCCTTTTGTATTTTCGGGATTAAATGAGCTCAAATTAACTAAAGAAGCAAAAAGGCAGCTAAATCTAACATAAATACAAGAAAAGGAACTAACGTGGCATGCCCGACCTCCCCGAAAGCATCTTCCCAAGCAAAACAAGTGAACAGAAAGCTGAACACGTGTAACACCTCATAAAATCATGTCCAATGAAGTCTTGACACGTGTAATGAACCCTAATGAAGTCAAACATTGAAATTTAGGGACTAATTTTTCGAAAAATCGAAAAATTTGATTATGAAAGGACTGGAAGTGTTAGCATACCTAAAATAAGTTTCTAAATAACCTCTTACGATGTTTATATTCACAAATGTGCCACTTGATGGTTAAGTGTAGCCGTTTGCGTAATAAATTGAAGGTTTGCTTAATAAAGGGTTAAAAGCGTCAACATGTCAATTCTAACCTCTGAGTGACCTTTTAACAAACCGAGAGCTTCATAATATTTAATTATAACTCTCGGAAATGCCAATTAATGGTCGTCTAAGGGTTTTATGCCTATAAGTAAAGTTACGCGCAACTTTGCAAGTTAGAGGGACTAAAATTGTCAATATGTTTAATTATACCTCTGAATGACCTTTTAGAGAACCCGAAGCATCGTAATGTTTAATAATACTTTCAAGTATTCCTAATATGGATTAGATGAGGCTTCAATGCTAATAAATGATGAAATGCGCAAGTTTGCGCAATAGAGGGGCCTAAAGCGTCAACTTTTGAATCTACGCCATTCGGTGACCATTTAAGAAAACGGGAGCGTAGTAATATTTAAATATATGCTTGGGAATGATTATTATGGGCCATGGAAGGCTTAGATATCATTAAACGGCATTTCGCGCTACTTTGCGCAATTAAGGTGACTAATTGCGTCAAACTGCAAAAGGAGGTCGAATCGTATGGTAACGGACCTTCCGGAATATGTCCATAGGTTAAACATACCCTATTTATCCTTTATATAGCTTAGATATATGTTTAGAGGTGTTTGGTACGCAAAAATAAACTTTATGTCATGCAGGGACTAAAAGTGTCAAAAAGTGCACAAGTTTGCACTTTTGCGCATATCTCGCATTCTGAATATCCCCGGACACCCAAAAATTTATGTAAGCACTAAAATATTTTATTTTAGTGTGTGGCATGACAAAATTCCACTCGTCGCGTAATTTGGTCCGTTTTTAGCGTTCGTCCGTGTTTCGTCGTAATTCGACGCACTACGTGACCGTACGGCCAAAGGAACCGACATCCGACATGTTTTTGAACATGTTTCATGTTCCCTATGTTTAAACATCATAATGGGGCCTTAAAATGAGGTTAACGGGCCTTGAACGTGCCTAAAGTGACCATAAAAGCTCACAGGGGCCATTTCTGCCATATATGAAAGTGCTGTTTGCTGCTAAACAGCTATAAACAGCCTGTTCCAGCAGTTTCTATCAATTGTAAATGGTTTTTTTTGGAAACTAGGGGCTGCCCATTGATTATAAAACCATGGGTAATATGTGTAGGGTTCAGATTCAATCACGGTTTACGAGGAACGATCCTAACGGTCCTCAAAAACCTATAAATACCCTTCCCCGCTTCCTTCATAACCCACACTTGATCTTGAATTCTCTAAGTTGGGGACTTTGCTCCTCATACGTGAGAAATTAGGATCAACCCTCCTTGCTTGGACCGTTTTGTAAGTCCCCTTTCTTGCCTAGTTTAAATTTTAGCGTTTTAAACAGAAAAGTCAAGCGTTATCGATAAATGCTTTGACTTTTAAACGGTTAAGCTATTGTTTGCAACGAACATGGCTACGTGACCGTAATTAGGTAGGTAATTAACCCTCAAAAGGGCGCCTCCTAATTACCACGTTTACTTAGTTTAATTGTCGGGTCAAATGAAAGTCAAACGAGTTAGTTTTAAATAAAATGCATAACTATTAAATTAAAAGTCATAAAATCAGTTTTGCCACATTAATAACTTGGTAAATATTAGTTGAACATGTCTAAGCATGTTCAACCCGACAATTCTAAGTATAGACTCGGTTCGGAACCGAAAGTCGCAAAAGTTGACTTTTGCTTTGACTTTCAGTTCTGGCCCGATATAGCTTAGTTTAGATATGCCTTAGGATTCCATTAGGACCATATTATAAGTTAGTATAACCCTCCAAGGTTATACAACTTGGTTCCATAGAAATCCTAGTTCATGCGTGTTTCCGTTATATGCCTAAATGTTGACCGTTATGCCCTTTTGACCATGAAATTATATTTTTGAAAATGTGAAAGAATAGAAACCTTTATTACTGATATATAAACGTGTCCCTAAAATTTGACATCAGTTGGTGGTCTAGATTAGGAGTTATGCTCAATAGCGTAATTAAAAAGCTTTTTATTAATTAAACGGCGTAATTAGCGTATAACCTATTTAAACCCAATTTTTATACCAAAATTTTTACCCACTGAAATAAAATAATATTTTGTGATTTTTGAAGATTTTTAATTATTTTTAGGCTGAGCATAACATAGGGTTTTAAGCTTGATTCGGTAATTGCCGGTTTTGCCCTTTTGGGCTATAAAATGAGTTTTATAAATCCTTTTGACCTCAAACCTTTTTCTACTGATCTAATATGTTAAATAAAATATTTTGAGCCTTCTGGAATATTAAAAATATCAGCTTTCTATACAAAACCCGGAAATGGCTCCAAATCGCCTTTTTAAGCGTTTTTAACGCATAGTATGTATCAAAACTAGTTTAAAGATATAAGGGTTGATGCCTACTGATTTTCTTAGTAAATTTTTATATTTTAACAGTAAGCAAAAGTTTTAAACTCAGATTTCCAGTTTTGGCCTTTTTAGGCTTATGTGAAATTACCAAAATGCCCCTACGGTGCATAGTATGATTATAATTAATAAATTTTACGTATAAGTGATACCCTACTGTTATAACTTATTAAAATGAGTATATTTACTGATTTAATCAGACCTATAACTCAGATTACTATTTAAACTCTTTTATAAACTTTAAAATGACCAAAATGCCCTTGCGAGACATAGTTTGAGTTTAAAATCATCCTGGGCATAACAGAATGTATCTTACTGATATCACAACATATATAAGGCATATTAACTTAAGAAAGCTGTATATGACTCTTATGGTCACCCGTTACGCATTTTCGCGTTCGGTACGGTTTATGTAACTAGTTTACATAAATTGACCGAAACGGGTCAAACCTTATCATTTTCACTTCAAAATCCAGAATGTGTTTAAGTTTACCCATATTATACAAGTCCCCAAACTTGTCGGGTCTAAATCACATTCCAATCCGGTATGCGCTTAATCTTGCGTTTTGAACCGTAAACCTTTCCTTAAAACTAACCGGTCTAAGTTTCAACTTACATAAGACCCGTTAGGAATCTAATTGGTTATTAAAAACCTTCGTTCCAGATTAAGAGCCCCAATAGAGGTACTTGTGCTTGCTGATTAGGATATACGGCTGAGTATAAATTGCATTTTAAGCTCAGGTAAATACTCTTAACTTATTTTCCCTATACGGGCTTGGGATACGGTATTATAAAGATACCGCTTGGTCGGGTATTGAATGTTTAATCGTATTGTGATTAAATTATTGAGGTAACCCGCTTTAATCTGTCTTGTTTGAAATAAAGGCCTTTAGGGGTTAATGACCATGTCCAGGATATCCTTGGCATCATTGTATTATAAAATGGCCACGTCTTATGCACGGGGTGTAGGCGTACACCTGACAGTTGCATAAGGGAAACGGTATCTCACTCTCTTGTGGGCCTATACTTGTGGCGTGTCTGTTAATCTTGACTCGGTTTCTACATCGGGCCCTAAATGTATAACGAACATGTAAATCTGTATACATGATTATTTTTATATAATTGTCCCAAGTTATAAAAGTTTTGTGCCATGTGCATTCAAATCAATTTTCTAAAACATTTTCAAAATGAGTCAGTTAAGTTGTATTTACCAGTGAAAACTGACGTATTTTCCCAAAAGTTTAAGTGACAGGTACTATACGTAATTGGCTGAGAGCTCAGGGCGTCAATAGGGAATCTCGCAAGTTCTAGATGCCTAAAGTCTGTTGAACAATGTTATCTTTCTGTTTAAGATCCGCCTGTGGATCCAACTTACATTCCGTTGTAATAATTGATATTACTTTTGAATCGGATTGTAATGTATTTATCTTTTGCTTCCGTTGTGCATTTAAATTGTGTTGTTTGACTATGATGATATCAACTACGTCACTATACCCCCACCGGGCCCACCGGTGACACGTGGAAAATAGGGGTGTGACAGGTTGGTATCAGAGCCAAAACTGAGTGAATTAAACACTAGCCTTTCGTGTTTAATCTCAGTTACACAGTTGCACATTCTTGAGTCTAGACAAAGAACTTAGGACTACTCCTGATTCGTTTTTGTCCTTTATTTGTTTCCTTTGTTATTTTTCTGATTAGCCCCTGCATGGGCGAGTCAGTATTTTTAGAAGTCCTGTGTTAGGGCAACCATGTACCTGTTTAAATTTTAAATGGAACGGTTAGATTTAAAATAACGTTCCTATTATAGGATCTACCAATATTATAAATTGGCAAAATCCAAAAAGGACAAGACCTAGCCCATGTGTCATTTTAAGGACAGGGCCAAGATGACAGTTCCTCAAGTAGATACAGATCCTTATTAACATCCCCATTTAGGGTTGTTCTGCTCTTAATACTAAAAAGAATCTTAAAGTTAAAACGTAGCCTACCTGTCATTTCAGGCACGGCCAAGATGGTAAAAACTATCCAAAAGATTCAAATTCTTGTTAACATCTGAAAGCATGTTAACATTTTCGACAAACTGTGATCTGATAAAATCACATAAGTCATCTTTAAATTGGGATATTTCAATTTCCCTTATTTATATAACCATCCCTTAAGGATGAAGTGCATACGGGCTATAATTAACGCCCTGTGGGGCAAAAGACAGTTGTAGTCTTTGACTCTCTGTCAAGAAAAAGGTAATGAAATATGTTCAAACAAAAATGCCTCGATTCTCCGAAATCATGGCTTATAAATTTAAAAACTGTCTTTATGACTAGGCCGTTTGCGCCACTTTAATATCCTTAATGTTTTATAACTAGGATAAACTATAATGAAAATACAAATTAAATATAACTAACAAATTAACCAATATGGTTTATATTACCATGGTTAATGAATCGTCAAAAATGATGATTCCATAATAACCTCTAAATAAATCATTGTTAGTATTTATGTAGCAATCAAGCTACATGGCTGGATCAGAGGAGGTCAACAGCCACCCGAGGGAGAACAATGACACTACCAGAGTTAACATAACTGGTGAGGAACTGCAGGCATTAATAGATAATGCTGTTACTCGAGCTCTTGACAGACAGTATAATGAGTCAAGTGGTACACACTCTAAGACTCTATCTGTGGCTCGTAGTAACCCCCCTTCTAAATCACATGATTCAAAGGAGGACGATGTTCATAACTCGTCAAATCAGAGGAGTGTTCCGCCTAGACAGGCTGTGCTTAATCAAGAACCACATATTAAAACCTGTTCGTATAAATATTTTGTCTCCTGCAAGCCCAGAGACTTCACAGGAGAAATATATAATCAAATTGAGGAAATTGCCCAAATGAAATATATAATCAAATTGAGGAAATTGCTCAAACCAATTTTCAATGGCACACTCCCCGAGGCAATAAATCTATTGCCTCGGGCGCCCATAAGGTTGATGAAAGCACTTCTTTACAAGCCCAAATCGAGGCCCTTTCTTCAAAAATCAAAAAGTTAGAAATGGCAAAAACGGTCTCGGTTATGGCTTGTGAAGGGTGTGGTGGGCCACATGAAAATTGGAGTTGTATGAAAGAATTAGATGATCAAACGGAAACGGTAAACTACATTGATAATAGACCTAGGCCGTCGGGTCCTCCAACGGGTACCTACAACCAAGGATGGCGTAACCACCCAAACCTTGGTTGGGGAGATCCCGGCAATAGTAGTAACCAACAAAACCAACGAACTAACTTTCAACAACCACAAAATTTTTCTCAACAACAAGGTGGACGAGAAAGGCTTGAAGATACTGTATCTCGCTTCATCTTCGACACCGAAAAGAAAAACTCGGATCGATTTCAGCAATTGGAATCGAATTTTAGAAATCAACAAGCTAGCATTCAAAACATTGAAAAACAATTAAATCAAATAGCTCAAAATTTCCCCGAGAGACCACAAGGCGCGTTACCGAGTAATACCGAGACCAACCCAAAGGCGCAAGTACATCTCATAACATTGAGAAACCGTACCGTGGGTCCCGAAGAGGCTCCACTCCCACCAACTGAAAGAAGCCAATCTAGCCAAACCACAACTCCACCCGCGCCCCAACAAGAAAAGGCTTCTCCACCAGTTCAAGAGCCTACTAAGACTCCTCCGGTTCCATACCCCGGTCGGTTAATTCGTCAAAAGACCGATGAGCAATTCGCAAAGTTCGAAAATTTACTAAAACAATTGCATGTTAATATTCCATTTATCGAAGTCCTAACTCAAATGCCTAAATATTCAAAATTTATGAGGGACTTCCTCACTCATAAAAGGAAAATTGAATCATTGCAATTAGTTAACTTAGGCGAAGAATGCTCCGCCTTACTACTCAACAAACTCCCGCAAAAGAAGCTTGACCCCGGAAGCTTCACGATTCCTTGCTCGATTGGGAAATCCCCCATTCGTAATGCACTAGCTGATCTCGGGGCAAGCATCAACCTCATGCCCTCATCAATGTTCAATTGACTCGGCTTATGAAAAACAAGTCCTACAAAAATAAGCATACAACTCGCCGATAGATCCGTCAAATATCCACAAGGTGTCGCTGAAAATCTATTGGTCAAAGTCGGCGAATTTGTCTTTCCGGCCGACTTTGTCATACTAGATATGGAGGAAGATACCGAAGTACCACTCATCCTAGGGAGGCCATTCCTAGCTACGGCCCAAGCAGTGGTAGATATGAATAATGGAACACTAACATTGAGGGTTGGGGACAAGGAAGTAAAGTTTGGAGTCAGAAAAATAGTAGAAGACGAAGACCTGGTCAACTACATGAAGGTCATCGACTCAAGCTTGGATGATGCTCTCCGACGGTGTAGCATGGGATGCAAAACATCCCACTTGGGTAACATATGACCAGGCTTTGGGTCTAGCCAAGGACCCTTAAAACGTGGCGCACCACGGAGGCATTCCGCGGAACTATCCTTAGTTTAGTTTAGATTAATTTTTATGTTTTCTAGTTTAGTTTCAATTTTCAGGAATAAAACACACTCGGGATGGTGAAGGATAACAAGGGAAACTTGGACCAGCACCCCATGCACGAAAACAGGGCCATCCGACAAATCTTCTTCATTACAGCAAGTTCAGCACGGGTCGTGCCCACCCAACACGGCCCCGTGCTGCACAGTCTGCAGAAAATACCCAGTTCAGGTAAACTGGACACGGGCCATGTTCACCCAACATGCCCCCGTGTCCAGGCTTCTGTTTCTTTTAGTAACTTTTTGTTACTGGCACCAGAACACGGGGCCGTGCCCGGACACCACGGGGCCGTGTCCAGACGCCCAGTAACATAAAACTTTGCTTTTTAACACCTTTTTACACATTCAATCAACATAAAAACTTATTTTTGGGACACATTGAGGACAATGTGTAATTTAAGTGTGGGGGGGATGCTAAAACTTTGAATCTTGCAAGTCCTAATTACAAGCCTTACACAAAACTCTATTGGAACTGCTAATCACCCCAAATTTTTTCAAAAATTTTCATTTTTTTTACTTGTCTAGGTTTAACTTGGGAATTTCAAGTTCTGAAAATGTTATATTTTTACAAATTTACAACCGATAGCGTCGTGATAAAAAGAACCAACATAAGAAAATTATGAAAAGGCATGACAAGTTTAGTTAAAATTTGATTATATATACTTGATCACATAAAAAACCCATTCCCACAAAAGTGAGTTTTGAGCCTTTATTGAGCATACAAATACATATCTTTAAACTAAATGCTCATTTTTCGTTTCTTGTGTGAATAGCCGCTTGGTTCTTACAACTCTAGAACTTGCCACGACGATACATTCCCGGTCCTTACCAACTTAAACCCAAGTAAGTAAATGATGGAGACATTAGGACTAACCATTTTTATTTCTACACCATTATTTTTTTTACCACCTACCCAAAATCCCCCTAGTTAACCCCTTTGAGCCTAAAACTTTTCATTTCTTAACCCAAAACTAAACACCCTTTCACCCACCAAAACCTTTTTTTTTATTTTTAACCCTTTATTTTAGTAACAAGCTCGGTTTTTCGTACGACTTTTCAAAAAAAATGTTGATGATGAAGCAAAAGAAATGAACAAGCAAGTTCATCAAAAATAACTTTGTTTGAATAATGGCTTCATCCAAATAAAAATTGCAAAAATAAAAAGTCTTACGAAAACCGACGCTTTTTACGCTTTTTCGCCCTTTTCTACTAACTACTAACCCAACCACCTACCTTTAACCCAAGCCTAACCCTGCACCCAAAAGTCCTCTTGATATTTACAAAGGTTTATAGTTAAAAAGGAAGAAGATTGATTGCTTGGCAAGCCTATGGTAGGAATAAGTTCCATGCCGCTCTCGAGTGATTCACTAAAATACATATTCGGCCGAGTGTTGAGTGATCCCCCGTGAGGTATGTGAACTTGTATATAAAAAGAATTTTAAAAAGGCATGTTATGCCCTAATAAGTAATTTATCTTATGAAAAGTTTTAAATAAATCATGGCGAATAGGATTGTAAATAAATAAAAATAAAAACTTAATAAAGAATCTTGGAAATCCCGACACTCTATGACAAGCCCAAAAACCTTCTCTTCTACCCATTCCATTTGGGAGTGTAAAGCCACATTGTAAAGAGTTTTGCTTGAGGACAAACAAAAATTCAAGTGTGGGGGTATTTGATGTGTGCGAAATGCAACATATAAATTACATCAATTGTGGCATAAAACTAACCCTTTTTTAGTACTAATGTTAGAAAAAGTGTGCTTTTGTCTTCCTTTTGTATTTTCAGGATTAAATGAGCTCAAATTAACAAAAGAAGCAAAAAGGCAGCTAAATCTAACATAAATACAAGAAAAGGAACTAACGTGGCATGCCCGACCTCCCCGAAAACATCTTCCAAGCAAAACAAGAGAACAGAAGGCTGAACACGCCCCGTGCTCAGTGAACACGAGGGCGTGCCCAAGTGCCAGCATAAAAGACAAAACTATAGAAGCTTCTATCGCCCACCACGGGGCCGTGCTCAGCGGACACGGGGCCGTGGTCAACTATAAGATTCGCAGAATCTAGGCAAATCTTGATAGTACAGATACGCTTCTGCACACGGGGGCGTGGTCAACTAATGCAGACAAACTGCAATTAATGAAGACAGAGAAGAGGATGGACACGGGGCTGTGCCCACTGGACACGGGGCCGTGCCCAAGCTACTGTTCAGGCTATAAATAGGGGTGCTTGGCTCATTTGCAAACCATCCCTTGGCACACCACCTCTCTCACACTTCACCCACCACCCAGCACCATCACAACACCATCGTCCACCACCATCATCCATTGTCCATCATAGAGTGTGTGAGTCGTCTCGGGATCCAAGATTGATCGTAAGAGTTCTTGACAATCAAAGGCCATGTTTGCCTAAGTCTCTTACATCACTTGGTGAAGACAAGTGTCTAGTGTAATACTTTTTATTTTTAATCTTTTCGCACGTTTTACTTGGTTATGTATTAATGACTTTAATAACTAGTTTCTTATGTTGAAGGTGATTTTTCCTTATCGTTTGTCCGTGGTGTCTTGGCATTATTTTACTGTCTATATAAAATAAAATATTTTCACCATTCATATCTCCACGGTCTATATGGAGGTATGTTGGCTACCTGGTCGGGGGTTAAGGGAACGATTTGGTAAGAGTCTTGCCTTGTTCAGTGTATAGATCCTGCAAGGACCTGGGTCAAATTTAGTAGCACCTCCTTCAATACCCACCGGTATTGGATGGCAGGGGTCCAAACTCTTTGATCCCCTCATATGTAAGGTATTATTAATACTTTAACCCGGCTACTTAGGACTGTATCCCTGCTGACTCAGACTAATTAGCCGAGGGTAACGTCACCTTCAAAAGAGGGGCCTACCACAATACTCATTAATAACTTAATTAATTATCTTTCAATAATCCAACCCTTTAGGATTGTATCCTTGCTGACTCAAACTACTGGGTTGAGGGTAACGTCACCTTCAAAAGAGGGGCCTACTACAATAACTAAGATAATCTCTTAAAAAGTGCAAAAGTGCGGAAATAATCAAAGGTTACACTAAACACGAGTCGGAGCCAAGTGATTCATCTTGTCTATCTGTTTTTATTTTTGTTTTTATTTTTCAGCATTTTAGTTAGTTTTTATTTTTCTAGTTAAAAACCTTTTTTCTAAACTTTTGATTTGATTAGACGTTGAGGATAAACCGGTACTAAAAGCTCTTGTGTCCTTGGACGACCTCGGTATCTTACCAACGCTATACTACGCTCACGATGGGTGCACTTGCCCTTATGTGTGTTTAGTGTTAGTAAATATTGTGTTTTATAAATTTAAAACTTGGCTAAAAATGTGTAAAAGGGCTTAAAATATACTTAAACTTATATACACACTTCACACGCATCATTTACGGTCCTAGAACTGTAGCTTACGGTCCGTAAAGGTAAAACACGCGAAAAAAGGGTCTCAAGGTATATATTAGGGATGTAATTGTAACTGATAATCATTCGATAACCTCCCGTTATGTATTGACCGGAGTACTTAGTCGTTGGTTATCACAATTAGTTAATCAAAATTAACACCTATGTCGTAGGTCACGATTAAACACATAGTTGAAGCTAACTGGAAAACCTGAAATCTGGAGGAACCATCTTCTCTCCTATTGACTTAAATCTCAATTTTTGTTCGTTAATTTAGATAATTCTCATAATCAATCAAACCAATTTTTCAATTCAGTATTAGTTAATTAATACTTTTCATTACGACACTTTCCACAATCCTCCTCTGGTTCGATATCCGACTTACTCTAGCTACTAGTTTATTTCGGTTTTTGCATGTCCATAACGACATACATCAGTAGCCGGAAAAATGGAGACAGTGATGACTAGATGTTGCCGGAAATGGTGGTGGTTGTGAACACCTGAATATTACTACTTTGTGTGTTCTGAGATAGAGAGAGAGAGAGAAAGGGGGGGGGGGTGTTAAGAGAGGGGATGTGGATATGGTTGGTGTCAAATTGCTGAACAGGGAATCTAGGTTTGGTTAGGGAAGAAAGGCTTTAGAGAGAGAGAGAGCGGTGGGGGGGAGTGATTGTGTTAAGATAGATAGATCTATATATATTTTAGGTTTTTTTTAATTAAATTGATAATAAGACTAAATTACCTTTATGTGATAGGACTTAACTTAAAATTTTAACCTAGTTACTATTAAAGGACGAAAAATGTAATGAGTTTTTCAAATAAATGATTGTGACTATAATTATTGAAGTTAAAGATCATCCATTGCAATCCGATTCCAACATAAAGAATGAAAACTGTAATTTCCCCTAAAATTTATGTCAAAATGTAGAACAACTGAAAATGTACACAATAATAAGCATTAAAACATATTATATTTGATCCAACTTATTTAAGGAAAAATTTATATCGAAATGTAATTTAACTTGAATTTATACCGACTTTACATCAAAACTTAAATTAACTTGAATGTATTTTGACACGTACATAAATATAAACACGAAAAACTTGATCACGAGTGTTTTGGTTAAAACTGATTAAGGATAGTGTAACCAAACTTTGATTGTGAGGTAGAGTGCTTGATGTGTTGAACAGTTGAATGAACAAATATCAAATGTAAATGACAATGAACACAGAGATTTATATGAGGAAAAAGCCATTGATCAATGAATGATCTCCGGCATAAAAAACCTCGGGTGATGGAAACTACCGATCACCAACTATATTACACAAAACGGTTACAACTTTGGATGATATTGAGCTTGTTACAAGAGAATTCTAATGTGTTTGAGAGCACTTTAGAGAGAGTATTGTATGCGAGTGTGTGTGTACGTAATGTTCTGTGTTTCTATCAAGCTCAATGCCCCACTCAAATAACTAGAAAATCCTAACCAACTAACTATCCGAAAATCATGCTAGCCACCCACGTTCATCATTAACGGTCATCAGCCTCATGCACGTGCTTGAATAGAAGCATATTCCCCGATATTCCAAGTATGAACAAGTCCACCGCATAAGATACCTGTGAAATGAAGCTAATGAAACAGGAAACAATTGATAGTTAGTTAGGATAATAATAAGGATCTGTGATCCTCAGTCTTCCTGCACCATTCGCTAAGGATCAATGATCCAGGCTGACCAAGGATATGTGATCCATAATTATTAAAAATCTATCCCTAACAATTTCCCCCAAATATGACGAATTGGATGTCAATCGGATAAGTCATATTTCGTTGAAATCGGACTAGCCGTTGCAACTTGCGTATAGCCGTTTGATGTGTGAAATGTATATTAATTAAATTCAACAAGTTTTAAAAATTGGAAAAACCCGTAAACCACACACTACCGGCAAGTGTACCGGTCGTAAGTAGTATCACAAGTAAGTCCGAGTATCGAACCGTGGACACAATCTAGCGACTCTCGATACTAAACCTCTATCGAGCCCTTGCCTAATAATTTGTTTGCTTGCGAGAATGGTTTTAACTAAATACTAAATAAAGCAAGTAAATAAACTCAGACAAAACGGAGCAGAAGACTCGGGAAACTGGAGAAAAACTCAAATGCTAGGAGAAAACAGCTACCTAGGTCTAGAATCCTACCCGTAATTTACAACTCTCGGAATTGGATAATGGAATGGATACCGGGTTCCTAAAAATACGGCTAACTCAAGAAAACCCTAAAGACTGCTAGATCACCTCCCGGTCTCACTAACACCTCTTGGACAATCCTAAGATGGATGTGTAAATCACCGGTTACTAGATTGGATCACCTCCTAGTCTCACCTCACTAGAGAATGCTAAGGTACCCAAATGACTCGCTCACCTCTCGGTCTCGCTAATCACAAAACACCCTAAAGTATGAAGGGGTAATCAAGGGTTGATGAAAATAACTCAAGTTTTCTAGGAAAACTAAGGTACCTAAGTAAGGTTCTCCTCTCGGTCTCACCTTTACCCAAAACCTAAGAACTAGACAAACCGACACTCTATCTCCTCCCGGTCTCAAAAGTAGCAAAACACTAAATTCAAAGACTCACAAGGTTGCTTATAGGGTTATCTAAGACAAGAAACCTCTAGATTATACCACTAACACAAAGTCTATGGAAAATCACGTGTAACCCTAGATCTGAAACTACCAAAGTAACAAACGTAGAGAAACGCAAAGCAACAATCATGCAATTCAATTACTAGTTGCATTCATACGCGTTATCATCAACAACATAAAGATATTTTACTAGTAGCATTCAACAGGGTCATGGATGCACTCAGTAAAAAATAAAGTCTTTGACCAATAGGTCACGTTTTAATAGAAAACATATATTACAGGTAATACGAAAACATTTTTATATACCCTGCCAGTTGGTAACGTTTAACCATTACTCATGTTGCTCATATTCATGTATTTTGTGCTCAACAATTTAGAAATGTTGCTAGCTTTAGCTTAGTGTGAGGTTTGCCAAACAGATCAATATAAAACACACACATTAAAGTACATATTACGATTTTTTGTCCTCATTGTGTTGCGGACCTGTAACACGTTTGGTCTTTAGAGTGGATAAACGTATGTTTTTAAGGGTTGAGTTTTTCCAAAAGACTATTTTACCTTTAACTGCATATGCGTATGGATATGTGTGCAGTATGTTTCACATTAGATCTAGTGGTCAATCCGTTTAAACCACTACTACTTTTAGTCAACTACGGTGATGAAAACGGGGTGTTTGGGCTATTTACATTTTTTGATTTATTTTTTCAATAAAAGGGTAAAATGGTAATTTCACATAAGTTTAATAGACTTTTTAATGTATTAGAGTATTCATATCCCTTCCATCAAAATCTGTGAGAGTGTTCTTTATATTATAAAATGTGGTTGTAAGTGGAGGAGAGAAAAAATGTTACTCTGTATATTTGTAGGGACACTGTTCACCCTTTATAATTTTTTAATATATTTTGAAAGTGGTTGTTAGTCGAGGAGTGAGAAATGTAATGATAAAAGCTTAAAAATATATTATTTAATTGAAATGAGAGGGAAAATATAGTTGTTTTAGTGTAAATAGATCAAAAGTGTTACTCGGCTTGAAGAGTGGGGACCATGGTTAGAATTTCTAAAAAGGAAGCACCAAACATGTAATATGGTCTTACCATAAGACTATCCATGTAATTTACTAAAAAAATATTAATAAACGAGTTTTAATCCCTCTGCATTGCGGATCGGGGGTAAAACTATGCTAACCTAACGACGACCAAAATTGGGCTAAAACGTAAAACCAAAAAAAAATCTAACACCAAATGACTCGCGTTATGTAAAACATAGATGAAGTCCCATAATGGCGAGGTGTTTAGTTTTGAAAGTGAAGTGGACTGAGTAAAGTACACGGGTGTAAATACAAATTCACTAAATGACAAAGGAGTAAAGTGCATATGCCCATGTTGTTTAAACAAAAATTAACTAAATGACAAATAAGTAAAGTACAAGAGTATAATATAAATTGGTGGAAAAAAGAAAGAGACATAGATTGAGTAAAGTACATGGTGTATAAATAAAAATTACTAAATGAGAAAACACTAATGACAAAGAAGTAACTTACATACATAGGGTGTAAATGAAAATTTACTAAATAACAAAGTGTTAAATGACAACCGAGAAAAGTAAAAGAATATAAACCAAAGTTTACACTAAAAAACAAAATAAACTAAAAGAGAATATTTACTATTTAACTATATGTTTAGAACTTATATGATATATATATATATATATATATATATAAAGTATATCGTACATTACGGCTTAACGTACTTCACGTACAGCAACGTGCGTGATTTGTTCTATAACATGCGTGATTAATGTTTTCAATATGCGTGATTATTGTGTTTCAACAAGCGTGATTTTGGATTTTTAAGTTATAACGTGCGTGATTTTAAAATGAACGTGCGTAATTACCTGTCGTACGTGATGTACGTTAAGTCGTAATGTACGTTAACCTACCTCTCTCTCTCTCTATATATATATAGGTAGGTAGGTTAAAAGTGTGAGAACGGTGAGAACGGATCCTGGCCCAACACGTGGCAGGGGGCGCTAATTGTTATGCGGGGGTACGATTGTCCTTTTATACGTTCCCTCCTTATTCGCGTTATAAATCTCTTTCAAATTATAACTCCAAAGATTTCTTGTTAGCTGTTACCTCCTTTGCAAGCTTTCTCAGATCTATGGCGTCTAACGTGGATTCTGTTCGACAAAGTAAAATTCGTTAACGTTTTCTATTTTTGTTCCAGCAAATCATGCAACAGATATGACGTTTTGTTCTTTTATGCTTGTTTCACTGTTTTTTTATATTAGTTCTTTATAATGTGTTGTATGATTTTCAATGGCGTTATTCAATTATGCAATTTAATCGCGTTTTAATTAGTAGTAAAAAAATTACTAAGAACTGATAATTGAAGTTTTCAATATTAATTTTAATTGTCGTTTACGATCTAGTATATTTCTTATGTTTTTATGATCATTAGCGTTTTACATCTATTTGATTAATTTTGAATGTTATTTAGTAGTATTTGTAAACATCAGTTATTACTATTTGTTAATTTGTGTAAACATCAGTTTTGTTAATTATGGCGTTTTCATTATGATGTTATATTTTGTTAATTATTTATGTTGTTAAGTGTTTTTAATTATTCATCTCATGGCGTTTTCATCATGTCGTTTTTAAATTATGTGTTTATTTTGTCTTGTTTATTATTCAATTAATGGCGTTTTAATCTATAATGTTATTACGAGACATTTTCTATTTTTAATGGCATTTTTCTGATTTTTCTGTTCCTCACTGTGTTTTCTCAGACGAAGTTGCTTCCTCGAGTCAAAGCCTTTGCCCCAAAACTGGATTACCATTTATCATTCCTAACGTTAGTGAAGAAATAAAGCCCACAATGGACATGGTATTCTCAAGCCTCGATGATTGTTATTCAATGTATGTTAAGTATGCCAAGGAGTGTGGGTTTTCAGTCAGGAAAGGGACTACAAAGACAAACTCTAAAGATGTGTTACATATTAAGTATTACTTGTGTACGAGATCTGGGTCATACAAGCACAAGAAGGTTGATACGTTGGACCCCAATCAAAAGGAGCGATTAGTGCGATCCAACTTTTCCAAGAGGACTGATTGTGGTGCATTGTTAGGTGTAACTTTTGAGGATGGATTATGTAAGGTGTATAAGTTTGTTGAGGAGCACAACCATGATCTTGTTGAACGTCCTGATAAGCATTTTCTTCCAACTGAATGACACCTCACTCAGCTCCAGAAGCATGTTATACACAGCATGTCTAAGCTGAATTTGGGTCCCGTCAAGGCGTTTAATGTTATGAAGACTTGTTTTGGAGGTTTTGAAGACGTGGGTGCAAGTAAAGTTGAATTTAAGAACTATAAGAGGCAAATTAACTTGTTTATAGGGGAATATGACGCCGATATGGTTGTGAGACATTTGAATGAAAAAAAAACATTCCCAGCCTAATTTCTCGTATGATTACTTCACAGACGAAGAGAATCGTTTGAAGGGACTTTTTTGGTGTGACGATAAAGCCAAACGAAATTACCATGTGTTTGGTGATGTGATTTCGTTTGATGCCACGTATCGTTCCAACAAGTAATATTTTATTATTCAACTTTTTCTGTTTTTTGGCGTTTTATGAGTTTACATGCAATGGTGTTTTTATTAGTTTACATGATATGGCTTTTTATTAGTTTACATGCAATGGCGTTTTATTAGTTTACATGCAATGGCGTTTTTATTATTGTTTACTGGTATAAACAATCATCACTGCAATGTTACATTTGGTGCAGCTTTATTGGCGTCGGAAACTGCTGATACGTATATTTGGTTGTTGAGAGTTTTTCTAAAAGCTATTGGTTCTCAACCAAAAGTTGTTGTCACTGACCAAGATCCGGTAATGAAGAAGGCTATTTCTGTTGTATTTGTTGACACGAGGCATCGGTTATGCATGTGGCATGTGATGTATAAACTTTCTCTGAAGGTTGGTATGCTTATTTTTACCTATGGCGTTTTAGGATACATTGCGTTTTAAAATACATGGCGTTTTGTACCTTGTTACTGTTTTTTTAATTAAGTTTTGTCTTTGTGTAATTTATATGTTTTTTATGCATGGCGTTTTCGTGTTATACATAGGTTGGTGTTAGACTATGCAATTCCACGAATTTTAAAGAACGTATTTGTGGTGTTGTGTGGACGGAATTTCTCACACCTGAAGAGTTTGAATCAGAATTGGAAGCGGTTATCGCAGAGTTCAATTTAGCAGATAATGACTGGCTATCTGATATTTTTGCACTCAGGGAATCTTGGATCCCTGCATATACTATAGAATGGAAGAGATGTCGGGTCTTATGCGAACGACATCGAGGTCGAAGAGTGAGAATCATTTTTTTAGTCAAGTGTGCAATTCGAAAGCTACTCTTGTTGAGTTCATGACTCATTAAGAAACTGCAACACAAGCACAGCGTCACACACACCGGAAAAATGATCACGAATCTAGATACAAACGACCCCAGTTGAAGAGTAATTTCCAATTGTTGGAAGGCCAAGCTGTTGACATATACACAAAAAGTATTTTTTGTGACGTTCAAGCTGAGCTAATTGGAATTACGAATTGCATAAATCAACGTTACGAAGATCAGCCCGATGGGTTTTTTAAGTTTTACATAAGTGACTTCCAGCAGCCTTATACATCCTTATTTGAGGTAAACAATGGCGTTTTGTTTTTATATGGCGTTTATCATATCCAATGTGTTTTTTTAATTTTTTTAGACAAACATTCTCTGCATGGCGTTATAGAGATATTTGTTTTTGGCGTTTTTCAGGTAATGTTCCGTAAGTCTGATTGCACTTGCAGTTGCTCATGCAGGCGTTTTGAACAGTTTGGTTTGCTATGTAGACATATATTCTATGTTTTGAGAATTATGGACATTTCTGAATAGATGGCGTAAAGAGGCTTCTCCAAACTGCTCTCCCGAATACTCAATTAGTCGTGAATATATGACTGAGCTTGATCCCGATGTGCAAAGTATGATGCGAGATATTATTTTTTCAACGGAATATACTTTGAACCGTTTATCTGGTAATAAAGAGGGGTTATCCTTATATAAGGATCATGTTCAATCTTATATGAAGAAGGTTCAAGATATGCAGATTGTTGCTCCTCCTGCTAGTACTAGGGATAGATTTGCCGAGATAACCGGTCAATATAAAAATGACAAGAATCTGATAAGAGTCCCTGTTGGGTATAAATCCAAAGGTTATGGTTCTCGGAAGCGCCTGAAATCTAAACAGGAGATAGCAATCGAGAAAAAATAAATCAAAGTTGAAACCCGGGGCAAAAGAAAGACAGTGTCAGAACTGCAAAGGCTATGGACACTATGCATCGACATGTAAACAGACCGTAATTAAAAGAAGATCGACAAGGTCATCGAGAGCTAGTGAATAGTAGTTTGGCGTTTTGTATTTTTCATTCTTACAGAACACACACAGATGGTCTTCGAGAGCCAGTGTAGAGTAGTTTGGCGTTTTGTATATTTCATTCCTATAGAACACAGACAGATCTCAGTTTGGCGTTTTACATCATTTTTATACATCATTTTTTTCATCTTTTTTTTACATATTTGTTCATAACATGCTACTTCGAAGTTACATAACAAACAATATAAGATCGGACAAGCAAATCAAACGCCCCGAAAAAAAAAACAACGCCACTAAATAAAACTACCATAAACCTTTAATTTTGGTCATGCTAAACTCAATAATGTTTTGCTGAATGAGATGGACAACATTGTTAATCCTCAGTCAAGAAAGATGTCTAACAATGTTGTCCATCCCGTTTAGCTAAACTTTATTGAGAACAAAAACTGAATTTCCATGAAATGGCGTTTTTGAATTTTTGTTGTTTTTATATGTTTTTTCGTTTATATTGAGGATCTTGCTCATTACATCGAGCGAAAGTTTACTGAGAAAATAGTGTATATCAAAGAAACATGGATTGGAATCTTTGATATTTGGGTTTTTTGGCGTTTCTAAGATGAATGGTATAGAGGACAATATGGGTTTTGGGGTTTTGGTGTGGATTTTAGTAGGTTTGAGAGGTTGTTTATATAGAATGTTTTTTGCGCGTATTTTAGGTGCGATTTTTATTATAGTAAATGCTAGTAATTAAGTTCCGTCGTTTCAGTACAGTTTGTTTAGCTTTATCGGTTAAAAACAAAGTTTGACGTTTTATATCTAATGGCGTTTAGATTAGGATGAAGTGTGCTATGTGTGTTAAGGCGGGATTTTAATAGCGTTTTATTCGTGAGTTCGGCGTTTTGTGTAGAGAAGTCAAAAGACCCTTTTACCCTTTATGAAGCGCGCCACACTAATAAAAGTGATGTTATTTACGAAAACGCCACCACGTCATTTAGTCCACAGATTGTTTTGATCTGACGATCCATAAGCGTTCTCTCCGTTCTCACACTTTCCACCGTTTTCTCTAAATCCTGACCCCCTATATATATATATATATATATATATATATATATATATATATATATATATATATATATATATATATATATATATATATATATAAGTGCCCGCTAAAATGAGAACCACCTCGAGTTGTAAGAACCGTGAGAACTACTTGATCCGGGGCGAGGTGGACCAAATTTTTTTTTATAAACATAGATGCGTGTATTATAAACACATTTGTAAAAAAAAAAATTAAAAAAATGTCATGTGTGTAGTTTTGAGCACCACAAGTTTGTGTTTACGGGTACCGTAAATTTTCCGGTTAAATTTACGGTACCCGTAAACACAAACTTGTGGTGCTCAAAACTACACACACGGCATTTTTTTTATTTTTTTTACAAATGTGTTTATAATACACGCATCTATGTTTATGAAAAAAAAATTTGGTCCACCTCGCCCCGGATCAAGTAGTTCTCACGGTTCTTACAACTCGAGGCGGTTCTTATTTTAGCGGTCCCCTATATATATATATAGGGTGGAGTTATTGTAAAAAAGGCCTAAAGTGTGAGAAAGGTAAGAAAGAATCTCAACCATTAGATCTAAATTAATTGAAAAGGGTAAGATTGTAAATTCAAATATGGTAATCCTTGATTTAAGGATTTGGAGAGAGAAAAACCTGGATTTTAGGACTTATAACCGTCCATAAATATAACACCATTCATAGAATGTTCGTACATGGTGTTTTAAATATAACACAATTCAGAAAAAAATAACACAATTCAGCAAACAAAAAACACCATTCAGTACAAAATAACACCATTCAGCAAACAAAATAACACCATTCAGCAGTAAAAAAAACACCATTCAGTACAAAGAATAAAACATCATTCAATACAAAAATAACACCATTTAGTACAAAAATAACACCATTCAATACAAAAAAACACCATTAATGAAAATAAAAAAACACCATTCAGGAAAAAAAACACCATTCAGAAAATAAATATAACACCTCTGTATCATCTTCTTCACTTCCGGCACCACCACCACTGCCACTTCCGGCACCACCACTGCCGCTGCCGCCCGCCGCTGCCACTCACCGCTCGACATGGATTCCGTCACACGCACACCTCCTCTCACCCCCACTATCTCGGTTCCGATTGGATCTGATCGCAATCCTCTTCCTCTGAGGACGAGTCGGTGGCTTCCGGATCGGAGCAGATGACTCAGACTTTACGTAGGTTGATTCCGATGATGGCGGAGGAGTCGCCGGTTACGGTGGAGTTACGGAAGCGCTTGCTTACACGGAGATCTGCTGCCATGGTGGTTTGAAGATTGAAAACCTAGGTTTTGATCGTAGATGGATATGATCTGGAGAGAGAGAGAGAGATTATAGGGATTTTGATTTACAAAATAAGATAAAAAGACACAATTGCCCCTAGATATTTCAATTCAGTCCATAATTAATAAAAATATTTTACAATTTGGTCCCTATTATCTCAACCATTAGATCAAAGATCTAATGGCTGAGATTCTTTCTTACCTTTCTCACACTTTAGGCCTTTTTTACAGGATCCTCTACCTATATATATATATATATATAAAGAATATGTAAAATTATATTTTTTAAACCATGATTTGTTTTTAATAGAGCCCATGAAGGACCACCCCAGTTCAGGGGGCCAGAAAAGGTCTTTCGTTTTCCCCCTTTGTCTGCCATTGCCGCCTTCCTTAACAAGCCCTCAACACCTGCAAGATAAGGCCAAAAACTTGACTTTACTAACCAAACGAGGACCACATCTACCTTTACTTGAATCATTTACCATTCATTATTTTTGTTTCTTCTGAAAGTCAAGATTATTGTTGAAATTACAAAACTTTTGTAATCATACTTTGAGATACTAGATGTCAATTAAAGAACATGAAAAAGTGTTCCGGTACATCTGAGCAGATTCGGCCCGTTATGAACTGCACCCTTAAGTTACTACTTTGACCCATGACCCATCCACCCACCCAACCGGCACATTTTATCACCTATATTCAGTATGATCATTCTTTTTGTAAAATGTTTGGAGATGCTTTACAAACAATCTTCTTTTGGACCATGTTCTTTTGGACCATGTTTCTTTGTTTTGTCCCATGGCCAATCAGTCTTACTGGTCTCAAATGTTCTTATCTATACTATTATATATATAGAGAGAGAGATTGTAGAGAACTTAATTTTAAGAGCTTTACTATTTACATAACACAAGGTACAAGTGTACAACAACATATTGCACTCCTAGAGTTTTACAACTCATATAGCTTGAGGTACAACTAGATAATGCACAACAAAAATATCCTTGATGGTTGCAACCTTTTGTTATTTTGGGAATTTATTTAACATTATTGCTCATGATTAATTATGAAGAATTTGTTTCGGATGAAGTCTGTTTTATCAGGACCAATATTTTTCCTCTATTCTATTTAGATATTAATAAAGAATAATGAATTTTAATAATCTCAACTATCAGTCGTTGGCCGGTAGCGTCCCAACTTAAAAAATAGCCAGTGGTGATCTTATCTTTTCACGTATTGTAAACCAATGGACCTTTACTAAACCGAAAAAGACACGGGGACAAGAGGAAATTAAGGTTTTGTTAGTAAAGGTCCTTTGGTTTACAATATGTGAAAAGGTGAGACCACAACTAGTTATTTTTTAAGTTGGGATTATTGTCGGCCGACTGCTAATAGTTGAGATCATTAAAATCCATTATTCCTATTAATAAACATGATAT